>JAIFKI010000003.1:2602500-3202500 GCA_025389145.1 Misgurnus mizolepis
TTGAGATTTTTATGACCAACAGATTTTTTACTTGGAACCCACTTTCTTACATTACTAGATGTATTGTCTGCTGTGTTGGTTTGCGATTTTGTATTACTATTGTAGGTGTATCATATAAAAGCAAATATTTTAATAAGAAATTGTGCAGTATTCTGTCTGGAAAAACAAATGGAAAAATGTCCAGCAAATGTCATCCGATCAAGGCACAAGTTTACTGTCATGACACCATGCAGAGCGTGAGAGAGACAGTGGTATGTCACTGTACCTGAATAGGCCCCGGGTGTAGAGCGCTGTTGAAATTTTAACACGCTCTGTCTAAGTAACCGGTGACAAAAGCAACTGCTGAGCCCAGCCTTTTGTTTTTGTTCTCCCGACAAAGTGCACAAGCCAACCTCCCTCAGTTATCAGCTAGTGAAGAGAGAAACTACTGACAGGCTGGCGGGGAGTTGCCTGGAAACTACAGCGAGACGTGAACTGGGAGATTGTGGTATTTAGTATAGCTCTCACTCAATGTGGACATTTTATTCCTGCTTGCAGTTCTTATCTGGTCTTGAAAGCATTCTTTTCTCCTGCGCTCAAATCTCTTTCTTCATCCATACTTCAGTTTTCATCCATTCAGATCTAGCCGCAGTTGTTTTATTGGTTGTTGAAAGGGTTCTGGATGTTCTGTGTTGGAGAAAAATGAAGTAATATATGAGACATGAAAGACTGTAAATTTGACATTTTGTAACATTATGTTTCAAATTCTGAGCTCTGTTGCATCCATAGAAAGCTACTAACTTTATATCAAAGGCATACAACTGAACATGATTCATAATGCAACGCTGTATGTGTTGTTTGTTAAAATATAATATATATTTGTTTCTTGATTATTGTGCTCCTGTATAACTCAGTGGTAAAGCCCAAACCATGAAAAGACCTTCTTTCACTAAAATGGAGAGAAGACACTTTGAGCTTCATTTTCCAGGTTTCAAAATTATTTTAAGTTAAAAATTTAAAAAGTTAGAGAGGCTGAAGTACTTTGGAATACAACGGTTTTTTTTTATACTAAAAATCTTAATGATAAATATGTGTGTGAAACCTAGAAATGCAATGATGCCAAGGCCATAAGTCTAAAGAAGTTATGTTTCACATTTGAGGTCAATAGGCCCAAATGGCAAAGGTTTTTATAAGACTAGTGCCTTTTCTAAGTGCCAGTCAGTCCCAAAATAAAAGTCTTTGTTTACATGCATACACGTTCGTTCTTATTATTTATCCTTAAGTTAACATATAAAATGCAGTTTCCACACCAGGAAATAAAACACCACACCAAGATCGTTGGATTCGTTATCTAATTGTCTATAAATATTTTCCATGAAGTCATTAGAGGAACGAGTGAGTCAAATGATGTCACGATATTTGACAGCCCTGTTTGGATATTATGTTTTATACTCCCGCCTACTTTTATAAACAGAGTTTGACCGCGGGTTTATATGTTTAGCGGAACCTAAAGTGTAATCTCATATACAGTGTTACGACGTAAATTGTATGTTATATTCTATTTCAAGATAGGGTTGTTGCGGTGACAGAATTTTCCCACCGGTTAATCAGCGCGTGACAAACCCGGTGTTACCGGTTTCACCGGGTGGGAGGGGCTTATAAATAGACAGAAGTGCGCATTTTACTTTCACTTTTGAATAAGATGCAACTGTTGTTTAAATCCAGCGCTTGCGTACGCTGCGTTAAATCGCGTATGAATTTGCGTGTAAATGCGAGTGCAACTGCTGGTTTAAGTGCTTGAGTCAATGAGCGCAGGTACTTCTGACAGAAACCCGCCAGTCCCAAGCAGAGCAACCGGCTATTCCTCCATAAAGCGCTGCTTGAATGATGGGTTTATTATTCTTAATGAAAAACACAACAACAAAACGATCTCGCCTACATTAAACATCATATATGCATCTTATAACAAAAACGAGTAAGCACGCGGCTTCTGCCATCGTCTGCTTGCCGCAGTCTGAGGAATTAATAAAATCTGACACCCGCAGCCGCTGCTCTGTGATGACGCGCGTTCAGCTCCGCTGGATTCAGACAGCAGACACATACAGTTGTAAGTGTTTTCTCTCTTTAACGAAACTAAATGATTTAATTACAAGAAAATATCAAAACGACGGTGAAAGACGGTGTCGCGGTGGGCAAGTGATCTAACCGGTGAGAGGCTGAAGCACCGGTAATCACCGTTTCACCGACTATCGCAACAAGCCTATTTCAAGATGTTCATGCGAAATTTGATGTAAACAATAGACTATATATCTATATTTTATGGATTATACGCATCTGTGGACAAAAATGGTCATTGAATGTATTCTATTAGACGGTTGACTGAATACATGTGATGCTGCATTACAACTTAGACACAAATTAGGGCATCTTAAAAGCATTTTGGTGGCCACTGCTGTTTGAAGCAATCTTTATTTTGGGACAGGGGTGTCTAATCCTGGAGGTCCGGTGTCTCTGCAGTTTTATTTCAACCCCAATCAAATACACCTGATCCAGCTAATCAAGGTCTTACTAGGCAGACTAGATACTTTGAGGCAGGTGTGTTGAGGGAAGTTTTAGCTAAACATTGCAGGACAACAGCCCTCCAGGACCGACTTTGGACACCCCTGCCTTAGGATGACTTTGAATGTCATCTAGTTTAGAATTTGAAACAAAGCTAGTAAAGACAGTTTTTGAGAAAGCAAAGCTTGGGTTGTGTTTTAGAATTGGTCTGTTAGTAGATGGACCAAGCTTGTATTCTATCATTAGTACTTAAGGAAGGGTACATTTTATCACATAGCTTTACGATTAAATAGATAAAACTGCGACTCCAACGGCAGGCTCTGAAAAGCAAGCGCTTAAATCACCCCTCAGGAATTGTCTGGTATTTTTGGCATTCAGGACATGGGAGTATTATTGTTTTGCCTTTTTTTTCTTTTCGTAATCAACTGTCTATAAATAGAGCAGGGTTCTGGATACACCCAGACATTTCTGGAGTTCTGGACTACCGGCTCTTAGACTTTTAAAGAATGCTGACAAGAACAAAGAATGTTTTTGAGGAATTCTGACATCTTAAACTGGGCTAAAAGCTGCTTTCGGTGGATCCAAAGGTCTTACTTGGTATCTGAATCTTTTTAAATCTCTTGATATCTTTTAAAGTCTGTTTTCATTGTCCAAACCACATGGCTATCGCGTAATAAACCGCTAACCAACATAATGATTGTAAAGATTGGATTCACCATTGTGTGACACTGGAGCTTTTGCATAGTTCGTCTTTTATTCAGATGGTCATCTAACAGCCGCTGGAACACACAGTAATAAAACATTCATGGGATACGACTTTCAAACAAATCTACACCCAATAAGATTCAAAACAATGTCACTTCACAGGCAGATCTGATGTTTTTGTGTTTGGCGGCAGCTTGTAAAAGGATTGTGTCCTTACCGTGAGTTTGATGCGTGGTTTTGTCCCTATTGCTGTCACTTGGTGTCGAGAGCCACATTTTGTATCCCAATTTGCCTTCTTATTTTATACACTAGTATGTACTTTCTTTGTAATGAGAAAGATACAAGAAGGGCTGCATAATTAATCTAAAAACTAATTGGGATTACCATTACGGGTGAAACAATTTGTGCTTATTTCTGTGCATTTCGGCAGTATGTTTGGGCACCAAACACAGTGGTGAATCAGAGATTTTAAAATTGATAACTTGATGTTAGCCAGTCGGTTTGGATTTTTTACTAACAACCAGTGGGGTAACGCATTACAAGTAATGTGCATTACGTAATAATATTACTTTTCTGAATAGTAAAGTAACGCATTACTTTTTAAATGTTCACATTAATATTTGAGTTACTTTTTTAAAAAAGTAATGCAAGTTACTTTTCCATTGAATTAATTTGATTAAAAAAAAAAATTTACTGAATTAAACTGAACATAGTCACATAGAATTACGCAAACTCTATGCATGCTCTCCTGAGTGGAAACAGTTTGAGTCAGAAACGGAGATGGCAGGCCAAAGCTTAACATTTTTGGGATAGAAAATGCAATTTATATGCAGAACTTCTGTCGTAAAACACCTGCAAGTCCTGAAAGAGATCAAGCCTCAGCCAAAGTAAGAAAAAGTAACTTAAAAGTAACTTAAAAGTAACATAAGTATTACTTTCCATTAAAAGTAACAAGTAAAGTAATTAGTTACTTTTTTGGGGAGTAACTTAATATTGTAATGCATTACTTTTAAAAGTAACTTTCCCCAACACCGCTAACAACATTACTCCCAGAATTATTTTTAGTTTGCATTATATTATTTAGTTTTGGATGTTAAGAATTTACCATGCAGCTTCTTCACTGTTGCCAACTTGGTGACTTTGTCGCTAGATTTAGC
The DNA here is from genome assembly GCA_025389145.1 of Misgurnus mizolepis. Taxonomy (NCBI): domain Eukaryota; kingdom Metazoa; phylum Chordata; class Actinopteri; order Cypriniformes; family Cobitidae; genus Misgurnus; species Misgurnus mizolepis. The sequence continues at coordinate 2,606,901 of JAIFKI010000003.1, forward strand.
AACTTTCTAGACCCCTTAAGAGACTTTATTTAAAAAAACCGACTAGGACAAATCTACCGATATTTTCTGGCGTGTTAGGAGACTGACGTGAAAGCATGTATAGTTCTCTCTTCTCAACGAACAGCGGGTGTCCTTTTCATTAATTTAACAGATTTAATATTGTGGGCATCCAAGTTATTTACAATTTTTGAATTTTACACAATAGTTACTTTCCCTGGTAATTATTTACCTTTATAATGATTAGGGCTGTAACGATTGATCGTGCAAATGCGCGTTTTCTCAATAAATGAATTTAAATTGTAAACATGTTTTTTCATGCTTTAATGTTGGGCTTTTTAACATGTAGGTCTATGAGAATTGATTCCCTTTTTTGAGCCTCTAGTGGCCAGTCGATGAATTGCAGTTTAAGTCACTTCCGTATTGGGTTTTATCAGAGAGATCAGAAGGTTGCCCCTCGGTCAAAACCAAACTCCACATTGCAATAAGTTGTAGGTAATATCAGCTGTTTGAGTGTTCATAAATCTGCATTTGCATTTTGGTACTCTGAAGATATTAATTTCTTCATACAATTTGTGACGTACTAATTCTAATTTCGAATACTATTTAGGATAAATAATATATCAGTTGGGACACATTGAGAGCTGTATAATAAGGGGAACACAGATCAAGTCTTGACTCGTATAAAGCATCTTTCAACACTGTATGCTTGCTGTTATGGAATCGATTAAGGTTTAAAGGGATTGACCTCAGAAAACAGCCACATCTGTAACGGACGTTTTCTGCACGCAACGTAATAAATCATTCTCACGCTGTCATGGCTGGACCGCAGCATCTGAAGTGTAAATGAGTTTGCTTGGAGCCCCCGGAGCAGTTTTCCATTTGCTCCTAAAATGATAAAAGTGTGAAATGTGTGAGAACGGCTTGTTCGTGATCAGTTTAAAAATGCAGTTGTCTGGAGGCAGAATCTCATGTCTGCACCGCTATGCAGCCAATGGCAGCGGGTTTGACATGGAGCGGCTCCGTTCAGCTGCTGGTGAATCCTTTGCCTTGGCTTGTGTTCCTCCAGATTATTTGACCTCTGACCCATGCAATGTTTTTCCGTCAGTCTTGGCTTAAAGGTGATGTGTCGTACTTTTTGTTAAACTGTATTTCTTATATTTTACAATTTCATAATATTATCTCTTAATTTCTGCTGTCAGTACTAGCATGTATTTAAAGTAAAGCCTTTACAACAATGCACAAATGTGAAAAGCGCTATAGACGGATACTTTGTCGCTAGTATTGCCGTATTTTTGCAATAGTTGTCATTTTTGTTTCTGTTTTGTGACATTTAGGGTTGGACCAGAATATTCAATTATTCAAATATTTGTTTGGTGGGTTGACATTCAATTTTCAATTTTGAAAAAAATATTATTAACGTTAATGCAGAGCTTCGGTTACGCAGGAAGTGCGATTTACACTCCCACTATAGGTGGCCCTGAGAGACTGGTTTGCCAACAACCACCAAACACCATGAGAAGATGATGGCACCTCGAACGTAAAGTGCACTTCCTGGTTGGCAGAGGCTCTGCATTAATGCTAATAATGTTGTAAATAACGTTCAGTTTCTTGCGAAAAACAATCAATTTGCTTCACAAGGCATTGGTATGTCACCAGGAGTCATGGGGATGACTTTTGTATTGGATATATTTGTGTTTGAGCTCTCAAAGTGGCAGATCCGTTGACTTAATAAATCATTAAGACGCAAATGACTTCCACCCCAAATTAGGAGTGTTTATGGTTAATTATCAACTAGTCATCCAGAAAAATATTTGGCTAGTCGTCTAGTTATTGTTTATGTAAATGACTCACCTTCTCTTGTGTCAGAGGGCTGTTTCGGGCACGTCAAAACCGGTTTTGGTGGCTTACGCTGTGTCTACAAGATTGACACAGATTGATCTCATTCTGCTTGTTCACGTTTTAATAAAAAATGCATGGATAAAAATGTTTTCTGTAGTCAACATTCAGTAGTTAATGAGTACGTAAAATTATTTTCTGAGCAGCTTATCCCTTTATGTACATTTAAAGGCTGTTTCTTTTGATATGCTTTGAATCTTATGTAAATTTCTGACCGCAGGGTTTGCCTGTGTTGACCGTGGCATCTAAGAAGCTAGACTAAAAGAGCCAGAGTTTCCTTTTAATCACAGTATGAACGCATACAGTATTTGTATTCACAGTTAGCGTTATATATTTATAGACATACATATATACGTATACATATACACAGGGCTTGACATGAAATTTTTGCTCCAGCCATAGTAGCTATTGGATTTCCAAAATTTTTCACTGGACACAATTTTTTTTGTTGGGCACTATTGTATGATTAGAGAACTTGATCATGGTTTCTGGTAAAAGTGATTTAAGACTTATGTAAGGCACTATTTTTGCTGACTAAAAAGTGGTGAGGACCTTGTTGTTGCGAAAAAGTCTATTACATGAAGCGTGAGCACGAACCTCCCATCGAGGGTTTCTTTTGCTTTGCACAAACTGGATGCGCGCTCTCAGATGTACGCTGAGCTCAAGTTCTCGAGCAATCGATTACTCGTACCCATCCCTAATTATTATTATTATTGTCTCATCATTATTGCCATCTTAAATGCTTTTGCCCACTTAGGTCTATTATTATTCCCAAAAATAGCAGAATTTGATTATTATCAATTACAAAAAAAATTGTTAGTGAAAAGATTGGTTAAAACATTTCAAAATTTTGTGATTTCAGTTTAATTAAGGTCTATTTTCTATACATATATTTTATCATTAAGGATTTATGTAGGGGTGCCCTGATATATGGCCGATAATGCTTGCTGTGCTTCTCAATGAATTACGGTAAAATGCCGCTACATCCGAAAGCCAGATGGCGCTCTCGTGCAGAAACTCCATATGCGCTGTATACGAAGAACCATACACATGCAGCTATGACACACAAGAGCAGTTTCTCAATACAAAGTACGCCAAACTCGGACTTGTTTTCTTTCGCTGTTCGAACTTGCAAGTTCAGACTCGGAAGAACGAACTCCTGACGCGAAATGCATTCTGGGAAACTTCGCTGTCATAAGTCCACACAAGTCTCCTCTGATGCATCCTCGATAAAATGGGCGGATCAAGAACACATCCGGGGATTTTATGTGAACTTGGGCTTGATGCGAACTTTGATTTGGAACAGTACATGGTCCGCGACTGATGACGTTTCACAAGTCCACAAGAACACAAGTACAGACAAAAAGCATATTGAAAAACGGCCAAGGTGTTTCTCTATATCAAGAATACTTCCTTGGCAGGACGGGTCTTTCCAAGTCACTCCTTTCAGAGGCTAGACAAAGCCCCCCTTAAGCATTCGGAGAACACGTAAATGGAACAAGCTAGCAAGTGCACGTCATTACGTCAGTGAAAAGGTGTGCTTTCGGCACTGCCTGCATAGGATTGTGGGTGATTTGAGAGCGCAAAGGCTACACATATGCATCCTTTCCTGTATATGGGATATATTTCAAACGAAGGATTCAGTGTTTTGCTTTTTCAAATGCATGTTACAAACGACTCAAACATGCATTTTTCGTCAGTATGTGTTTGTTCCAAACCCACTACCTTTGCACTGGTTACACCGTGCTCTAGCAATTGAGCTACGGGAACACAAACGTTTATATAGCACGACTCTGTCCAAGTCTGTCAAAATCGATGATGCTAATTATGACAAACATCGAAACTTGCTATTAAATTGGGATTCCATCAATTTTCAATGCATGCACTCCTCTAACCCATTCTCCCTGCCCCCACCAGCTCATCCTCATCATAATAAAACGTGAATATGACATTGTAGCGTGAAGAAATGTGCGTCCACTCGTTCTGTCACTCTCATCTGGTTTATTGGGGCAGAAAAAGAGACAGCTCTGAAGATGCATTGCAAACATTATGAGAGGGTGATAGACAGAAAGAGGGGGAATAGGGCAGAAGGTGTGGCCGCTCTTGCCATCATACTTTTGAACCATATTTCGCTGTGGTCATACTTATTTAAAGACCCGTCAGCCAACAGGATGCCAGGAAACCTTTTTAACACAAAATAAACTGAAACAAATTACAATAAACCAACAATTTACGAAAGTTAAGTTTGGGTCACAAAAGCTGTTTGTGTTGTTGCTGCTGAAGCTGTCTATTCATGAATATCAGCTGACAGCACTCACATCTCAAACTTGTCTTCTGCCATTTTGAGTACCCAAAGTGGTCGCAAAAGAACTAGAAGCTTTGTCTTCAATATGTTGTGAGCATCAAAATCGCTTTATTTACAACACTAAGAAGGCTTGACACAACATGATACTTTGCCCAGAGTATCACCTGTGTCTCTACACGTGAACCCGAGCATTGAGGACATTGTTTGTGTACACAGAGTTTACTAAAAAGAAGGTTTTGAACAACTGACTTTGTTGTTTTAGTGTTCGCCCGCCGCCATCTTGCCAGTCAAGATGTATTGATCTCCGAATGCGACGTAAGGAGGGAGGAGAGTAAAGATGGATAGCTCCTAAAGCATAGTTTCATATAAATGCACGGATAATTTGTTGTTTGAAAAGCGGAAGTGAATAACAATATTGACCTTCTAGATGAAAAGAGAGCCTCATATGAGATTCATTCATTCTCATTCGGAAATCGATTCTTTATGTCTGGCAAAGATGGCGAGCGGACAACGTAACAGCCAAAGTCAGTTGTTCAAAACTTTTTTTTTTTAGTAAGCACTGTGTACACAAACAATGTTCTCAATGCTCGCGTTCATGTGTAGAGATCCAGGTGATACTTTCATGTGGTGTCGTGCCACCTCTGTGTTGTAAAAATAGCGGTAGTTCGTAGGGCTGGGCAAAAAAATCGATTTTTGTATTAGTCGTTTTTTTTTTTTAAACATGGTCGATTCAGAATCGATTCTCAAAGAGCAGAATCGATTTTTTCCTTTTATATTTATTTCTGCAAACATTGAATGAAAGATTAACGTTAATCGAATTACTAGTATTCTTCACTAGTTGTCACCCTCTTTTTTTGCCTAGCGCAATGTTACCAAGGAGCAAGAGGCAAGCCTCTCATTCATTCATACAGTGCTTAAAATGGCGGTTTCAGGTGCTTCATCGATTTTATTTATTACCCACTTGTAACCTGCTGTTCACTGTTCTTTTTATTAATATAGTATTTGTATTCAATCTATATTCATTGGGTTGAATAGAGTATAAAAACCGGTCGGAGAACCAGAATCGAAAATTGAATCTAGAATCGAAATCGAATCGATTTGGTAGCTTGTGAATCGAAATTGAATCGATCTGGAAAATCTGAATCAATACCCAGCCCTAGTAGTTCGGTAGCAGTGGACAGCGGCAAAGTGTGACAGTCGATGTGCAAAATGTTGTCTTTCGTAGTCATTTCCTGTATCCGTAAAAATCATAGACAGCAAAAGATAAGTAATCACTGTGTCCGTAAAGTAATCAATGTGTCCGTAATCCGTAAATTGTAGCAAGCTAGCCAATGCTTGTCAGTAGCCTACTAGGTACTCAGGATGGTGGCAGGCAACTGGAATGATGTAAAAGGTCACATGACTGAAAATCATCAATACACAGAATAGAAAAATCTGTTACCGTTCAAGCTCCGTTTTGTGGCGCGTCTTGCTTTGCGTTCACACCGCTACCAGCGCTTTGGCGAACCCTGCCAACGACTACGAGTAGTGGACACTCTTACACTTGAATGCATTCTCTGGAATCCTCTGGTATGGCAAGGACTGCTGTTGGTTTACGCCTTCCTATTGGTTGCCTCTGAACCGCGACATAGCTCATTACCATAAAGTTAAGTTGATTTCAACTCTCCTTGACGCTCACACAGTCCAAGACGCGTCACTACTCACCGGACCTCCCGGGCGGCTCTCATTGAAAATGAATGACTTACGGCCACTTTGATGCTCTTGCTGGTGTTGGTGTCAGCGCAAAGTTGGGTGGCGTGAGTGTCAAAGAGAGTTGAAATAAACTCAACTTTATGGTAATGAGCTGTGACACGGTTCGGCAGCAATCAATCGGAATGTAGAAGTCTTCCGCTTGAGAGGATTCCAGAGAACGCAGTCATGTACTTTGGTTCTGACCACATTAGTTCCCAAGCAATAAACTGCATGTTGAAATAAGACTACCACTTAACCATCAAAACAAAAGCCACAACACACAAGTTCTTTCCATCGATCAAATTCTTACTTTAACATTTAAAATATTTCATGAGGTTAACTTATGCACTACTTGTGGTCAGTCTGCACAAGATCAACATGATTGTTTGCTTTGCGGCCCCTTTATATAAAGTTTACAAGACCAAACATTTAATCGTAAGAGTGTCCACTAATCTTTTTTTACAGCGTAGTTGGCAGGGGAGCCGGAGAGTTTTTTTTTTTTAATGCTCTCACCAGCGGTGGTTTGAACGTACAGCCAAGGTTGACATTTTATGTAATGATATATAGCCCTATTAAACAGTGGTTCTTTATATAATTTTATTAAATGACAGCAGGGTTAGGGTATCTGGATTTTGTGCTCTTATTTACCATTTACTTTTGTTTTACTTTGTGTGCTGAGATACACTGATGATTTATCTTTGGTCCAAACTCGCACCAACAAGCTTAAGGGCTTAGAGAAGGGCAAATGCTCTCAAATCATTTCTAATAATTTGCAAAATGACCCATAAATCCAAAAAGCCCAATGTTGGCCATCAAATGGGAAGAATTGAGGTGCAAAATGTGCTCAGAGCGGCTTTGCTTAATCATTATTCCCTCCATTACCACAGCATCATATTACAAATCTACTGCCATTGTAGAGTCATTAACATTGTTTCCCTGGTCTAACTTTAGCTTACTAAGTTCTTGGAGAGATTTGGCCTGGGATCCCCTTGCTGTTTGACTGATTTGGGATCAGTAATGATAAGTTAAACCATCTGAAATGGTTTTACGGCATGAGTAACTTCCAGTGTAGAGGATTAAAGAAATTGTTCACCGGAAAATGAAATTCCGTCACCATTTACTCACAGTCATGTGATATTAAACCTGGATGACCCTTGTATCGAATACAAAAACAGATGTTTTGCAGAATATTCACACAGATTGTGGCCAGGGTCTATACTGTAAGTTATCATACGTGGTAAATATTATGACTTATCTCTCAGATTGTACTCACGCATGTGCATGCATGACGCCACTGATTCTTGTGTCTTATGTGTTTTACGCAGTGATTTATGTGCATTTTTGCGCAAACACTTGTTAAAGGCTTGTTGAACAGGTTTGTGTCATGTGTCTGTGTATATTTTGTCAGTTTGGACATGCTTCTGTGACAATCAAGGCTAGATCTACGTGCCTGAAGTATGTTAAAAATATTTGAGTATTTTTGCAGTTCTGCCATTGGATCTCTTGCTTGTTTAGGTCAAACTTTTTATCACAATTAAAATATTTTTAAGAACCTAAATACCATTTTTTTAGGGACGTTTATGACAATAATGTACTAAAAACGAATCTTTTTACTGTTTACATTCCCGCATATCCCGCACTTGACACCAACACGCATTGTGTGCTATTCCTCTCCTTGTGAGCGCAAAAATGCGTGCCTTTGAGCTTCTCCTTGACCGAGAGAGCTTGCAATGCTGGCGTCTCTGACTCTTCCTCGCACCTCAGCTTGTAATACGCACGACTCTGGCATTTCCTTGCACTAGAGAGGTTGTTATGCGCGCAGGGGTTTCAAATCAGTGAGTGACTTGTTCCTGCTCCATGACGCCTAGGCATTAATGATGTACTCGGATTAATAGCATTATGTTTAAGAAGGTTGCAGTCATGACAGTGTTGCCAGCTTTATTTTTCCACCAATCCAGTGAAAAAATGAACAAATAAATAAATGAGTAAACTATTACCCCCGATACTATCATTTATCGGCAATCTCACAGGCTGATGATAGGACGATCTCACTATAGGGGATATTGCGCAACACTAGTTGACGATGTCCTACAATGTCTAAACATGTAATAAGCAAACACATGTTTTCACTTTTTTTTTTTTTTAAGAAACGATAGCAGTAAAATTTTAGAAACTTGCCTTTTACGACCTGTTACGACCAAAGTTTTTAAAAGTGGTGTCACATAAATGTTTGATGTTTCATGACAATTAAGTATATTTTCCCCTAAATTCTCATGATTGTTATTTAAAAAATATTAATGTTTGGGAAGTGAGATGAAAGTATTTAAGCACTGCCATTTATCATAATTGTAAAAATGTATGATTTGTTTTTTAAGACTTAATTGTCATGAAAATAAATAAAAAATAGATCTTTGTAAAAATGAGATTCTTCCTAATACAGTAGGCATCGGGTCAAAATGATCAGTTCTTATATCGATACTTATTGCTACATTAAAGGGATCGTTCATCCAAAAATGAAAATTCTGTCATCATTTACTCACCCTCATGTTGTTACTCTGGTTTCCTCCCACTGGCCAAAAACACGCAAGTTAGGCAAATTGGAGATACCAAATTGTCCCTAACCCAACTTGTGTATAAATCAACTTGTCTGAATAAACTTGTGTATAGATTACCTGGTTCTCGCCATGAATATAGCTGTAGATGCTGGAATGGCGTTAAGAAATAAAGGAGGAAGAAGAAGAAATAAATGGGGGTCCACGAACGGTTTGGTTACAAACATTTCTCAAAATATCTTCCTGGGCTGGGCGATTAAACAATATTGATATGTACTCCCGATAAACCTTATGTACAATAACAAAACACTATAGAGTTTATTTAACACCAATTAAATATTTATGTAAAATATGAGATTTTTGTATTGCTGAACTAAAATGATTTATTGTTTGCCTTTAGGGCTGCACGATTTGGGTAATTTTTCCCATTGCGGTTATTGGTGCTGATATTGCAATGTTCGATTGCGATTATAGTAAATGGTATCATGAGTCAACTTGATGGGTTTTAAGGAAAATCCACACACAGTTTAGGGATAATGCTAAAATGTGTATTTGTAAAACTAGAAATGTTTTCGTATTGCCACGTGATGTAGTAACTGCTCAGTGTCAGTAATCCTAAATCCTAAATACCGTCATACAACAGACATAGAGTTTTTTTTCAGCTACCAGATCACTGTCAATCTCCTCTGCATCCATCTTCGCTCTGGTATTTCTGCGCTGCGTGCTCACAAGTGACGACGCACGACAAAAAACGTGCATGCCACACGTGCACTGCCTTTTTTGTTCGTTTTTCTTTCTTTTTTTAAACAGCAAGAAAAATCATTAAACTGTTATCAGAAAGTTTCTGTTAACAAGTCCACACATTTATTTATTTAATATAATTGCAACATTTTGCTGTCATATAATCACACAGGCTGACATCGCGATTGCGATGCGATTAATTGTGCAGCACTATTTGCCTTAATAAAGTGTGTATATAAAACATACAGTGGTTTAATGAATGACTTTTATGACTATACTAGTCATTTTTAAAAAGCTTAATAAAATTTTATAATTATTGCTATCGAATGATATAACATGTTATATCGATGATAAACATTTTAGCTCTATCACCCAGCCCTACATGAGGGTGAGTAAATGATGAGAGAATTTTCATTTTTGGGTGAACTATCTCGGCCAACCAGGGGAAAAATGGCCTGAAATGTAAACTGAAAATAAAGGGCGTCTGCTTCTTAGATTTCAGCCTTACTGCAGCTGTTATCACTACGCTGCACAGCAAAACGTGATTGTGACAGCAGTGTGCAACTAGTTAAAATGACAGTTCTGTGTGATGCTTAACTGCCTGTAATCTCGTCTCTCCTGTGTTGGAGATCACACGGTAAAAAGTGAAAGTTGGGTTCACTTAAATTATATTAATTGGTTAAATTTAAAAAAAGTTTTCACCTAAAAAGTTGCTTTTTTAAACTTAATTTTTTTCACTTTAAGTAATTTTTTTAAAAGCTTACATTTTTAGATGTTACCAATTTAAGTATTTTTAAAAAGTTTTTCGCCTTACATTTTCCTCACTTTAAGTCGAAAACGTAAAGTGTTACCGATTGAAGTAATTTAAGTAGATCCAATTTGTACTTTTTTATGGCAGGTACTTGTTGCACATATGCGAGACACCTGCAATTCCTGACACACATCTGGTGTTATAAGAGTATGATTGTTAGTAGTATTTAAAATAATTTTCCTCTCAAGGACAATAAAGTATACAACTACTACTACTACTACACACTTCATTGCGGACGAGAATCTATATGGAATTCTTTCTCGCTGCCGGAGATTCCTGTCTGTGATGCAACGTCCTGTATAATATTGAAGTTTTCTATAGCAGTGCCTCATAATGTTATGAATTGAAGAAGGACACCTGTGTGTAAAAAACACAGTCCACCACTGCAGAAAAGATGTGAGATTAGGGATGTGCATTTATCAAATTTTTTCGATTAACCCATAGGTCTGAAGAACGAGTACTCTATTAACTGGGGGCGGGGCAATCAAAGGGGCGGGGCATACATGTCATGGTGAACATGAAAATATTTTTATTAAAAAAACTCAAATAAAACTTAATTTTAAAGAAACTATGAGAGAACAATAAACACATACTAGATTAATAATGAATTAAATGTTTTTTAACATAAACCTCTTACATGTATAGCTGCGTGATGAAGTGAAACTAAAGGGTTAATAAACACAAATCGACGCTTTTTTATATGACGCACTATAAAAAAAATAAGCCTTATATACAACATAAATGTATTATACAACATGCTTCTATCTGCACAAAAGGCAAGACTTTAACTAAGTTATGTACTAGTAAAGTTTAACTCCCGTTGTGAATTTGCACCATTTACATCATAAGCTTCATAGCAGCTTTAAGTCTTTTGCTATCATTTTAGCGATTAGCGGTGTCGTGTTGTCCTCTTGCCTGTTTTCAGTCAAGATGTAATGTTAATGCTCGTATGGCTCTCTGGTATCTTTTGACATTTGATGTTTAAATATGAGATGATAACCCATTGAACTTTTGACGGCGCTGAACATTTTGCACCTGACTGACTGTATTTCCGAAAATCACGGCATCCTTTAAACCTTATTGTGCCTCAGTGATGTGAGGTGTGGCCGGCTTCACAGGATCGGCATTGTGCGGATCGACGGGAATTATCTGTTTGTTTTTGAATCATGCATGGTAATGTCACTGATGTCATACGTCGATCTGCGTAGCTCAACACAATGTCAAACACGCATCTCCAGACCCAGTCTTTATTACCACAGGTGCTTGTAACGCTAACCAGACATCCAAATGCTGTCAAAGGCACAATAAATAAATAAATAAACCCACATGATCATCGTTTTTCGTGATCGATCATCGATGCCACTTTCAAGTACTCGGGCAATCGAGCACTCGTGCCCATACCTATGTGAGATGTCCGTGATTTTTGATGCAGCTAATAAAATATTTATACACTGATTTTATTGTTTGACCACTGGAAGCCATTTTTCCTTAAAAAAAGTGCAAAATCAAAAGAGACAAGCCCTGAGAAATTTTATTTTAGCCCAGTTCTGCCCCCTGCTTTCACTCTGACCCATCTCTTTATACCAAACGCCCCCTCCTCATCACACGTTCAGGAAATGAGGGACCCTGCCAGAAGCCCTTTCTGTTTCCGGGAATCAGGCCTACAGGGCTGCTGTGTAATGGGCCAACTCTGACGTGAAAGCCATTGTTCTCGCGCTGAGCTCTATTGTGGAGGGGAAGGAACAGCAACAAAAACCAAAACCACCCGCGGAAGGAGCTGAGAGGGAGGGAAGACGAGATGTCTGAGCTATTTCTGTAAAGAGGCTCCTCTAGTTCTTCCCCAAGAGTGAGATACTGCAGTTATTGCGTGTTGGGCTGTAGAGTTTATCACTTTGATCAGGCTGACGCACAAATTCATAAATATACGTCTCGTGAGAATCTGATGTGCATGGAACTGCTCGCACTTGTGTGTTACGGTTCACACCGTTGTTGATATTTTTCCACCCTGTGACCAAGGGCAGAAATCTCTGCTGGAAAACAAGTCATACCAACTTTGGGAATTCATAGGCGGTCCATTCTGATCAACAAAACTGACCAGTTTGTCAACCTAAAACCAGAATAAAAATTTAAAGCTACAGTATGTATTCCCCCAAATATTTCCAATGTTTTTAAATAGAGGTTTAATATGTATTTTAAAGGAAAACACCACTGTTTTTCACTTATTTACTATGTTCCTACCTCAGCTTAGATTAATTAATACATACCTATCTTTTTTTCAATGCGTGCACTTAATCATTGTACAGCACGTTATGAATGTGTTAGCATTTAGCCTAGCCCCATTCATTCCTTAGGATCCAAACAGGGATGCATTTAGAAGCCACCAAACACTTCCATGTTTTCCCTATTTAAAGACTGTTACATGAGTAGTTACACGAGTAAGTATGGTGGTGGCACAAAATAAAACTTTTGTTTGTAACCTTATGAATGAATGGGGCTAGGCTAAATGCTAACACATTCAAGAAGCGCTGCACAAAGTGCATGCATTAAAAAAAGATGGGTATGTATTAATTCATCTAAGATGTAAGAACATAGTAAAATATTGAAAAACGGTGGCGTTTTCCTTTAAGAAAAGGTTGCACAATGTTGTGCCACAAAACTACACTGCTGTTCAGAAGTTTAAAGGGATAGTTCACCCAAAATGAAAATTCTGCAATTGTTTAGTCACCCTCAAGTGGTTCCAAACCTGTATAAATTTCTTTGTTCTGCAAAACACGAAGATATTTTGAAAGATGTTTGTAAACAAAAAGATATGAGGCACTATTGATTTCTTTCTATCGAAGTCAACGGTGACTGCTTTGTTTCAAGCAATATTTAAAATATTTTTGAATTTTTTAAATAAGTTTGAAACAAATTGAGGGTGAGTAAATGACAGAATTTTAATTTTTGGGTAAACTATCCCTTTAAGGTCACTCGATTGTAATGATTTTCACAATTTGAAAAAAATGTTTTATTTGAAGGCTAAATGTTTGAAATTATTTATTTGGAGAACAAATAAAATTGTGCAAACATAGGACACTTATGCCCAAGCTTGGCTCATCTTATTTATTCCATTGTGTGTGACCCTTAAAGGGGTCACACACAATGCTTTTTGAAAAACACTTTGAAAAGGAGACTTGTAGCCAATCAGCAGTAAGGAGCGTGTCTACTAAATGAAATTATCTCTAGGGTTGTGTATGTGTGGGGCTATCAAAAGAAGGTCCAGATTCTATTGGGGTAGGGGTGTGTTGTTTAGGTGATTTCAAATATCAACATTGGCTTTCAGAGATCATGCACCCCGCCTTTAAGTCTTGTATTTTGAAAGTTCAACAGATGCACCAAACAAATTATTAGGGGGAGAATTATAAATAAGAAAAGTTAAACACATACACATAACTAGATATAAGCAGTTAAAGTGTTAAGTAAAAGAGAGCAAATGAAGGTTCGGCTCCAAACAGTATTTAATAATGTAAAGTTATCGGCCATTAAAACTTTTCTTAAAACTATTTTGTTTGTCTTTCAGGTTTCCCAAAAAAGCGAGCAGGTGAGTGCAGTGCCTTCTTTTGCTCTCTGCGTTTAAACCCAAACCCAAACGCCCTTATTAAAGTAAGAAGGACCGTAGCCAGACAGACAGTTAATGGTGGACTTCTGCAGACAGCGATAAGGGCAGGATGAGGGTAGACATAACACTGATGCTGTTGCTGATATGAACCGTAGTGACACAATGTAAAAAAACCTGGATTATAGTATCTGAGGCATTACAAATAAATGAAATTTGGGCATTATTTTTAAAGCATAAAAGAATCTTTCCTTAGTCATCTTTTGAAATTAGACATTAGGACTCCAAAACAATACAAAGCATGCTCCTGATATGCTTGTACTATTACATTGATTTTTTTCATTTTAAAAATATTCAGATATACACAGCACTGTTCAACAATTTAGTGACACTTTATTTATATTTTTAGCCACTCTTTACTTGGAATTTGTAAAAATGTTCTCTTGTCATTTTATCATTCAGCATCTTAAAGGGGACATTTCACAAGAATTTTTTAAGATGTAAAAAAATCCCCAGAGTACGTATGTGAAGTTTTAGCTCAAAATACCCCACAGATAATTTATTATATCATGTTAAAATTGCACTTTGTAGGTGTGAGCAAAAATGTGCCGTTTTGGGTGTGTCCTTTAAAAAGCAAATGAGCTGATAATGCAAACACTGATCACCATAATGGTGGTTTGTTGAAATTGTGCTGCCAACTATTTTTTCTCTTTGCACTAAATGGCAGTGTCATGGTTGAATAGTACAGATTAATGGGCGGTATTATCCCCTTTTGACATCACAAGGGGAGCTACATTTCGATTACCTATTTTTTCACATGCTTGCAGAGAATGGTTTGCCAAAACTAAGTTACTAGGTTGACTAAGTTACTCAAGATCATGAGGTCTAGGTAGATTTATAAAGATTTATGGATAGCTACACTTTTAGGGTTCAGGTTACACGCAAAATAGTAAACATGCACATTGATGCGCTGTGAAAACTTTTAAAGGAGTCGTGTGAGACAGACGTTAGAAAGGCTTAAAGGGATAGTTCACCCAAAAATGAAAATAATGTCTGGAATGACTCACCCTCATGTCGTTCCAAACCCGTAAGATCTCCGTTCATCTTCTGATCACAGTTCAAGATGTTTTAGATTTAGTCAGACCCTTCATTGAAAATCTACGTACGGTATACTGTCCATGTCCAGAAAGGTATTAAAACATCATCAAAGTAGTCCATGTGAAATCAGCGGGTGAGTTAGAATGTGTTGAAGCATCGAAAATACTTTTTGGTCCAAAAATTACAGCTATATTTAGCATCATCTTCCGTGTCTGTTGTGAAGCGAGACTAAAGTCACTTCACTGCAGTGACGCGGATGACCTACGACGCGGCTGACGTGTTATCTGGTGCGCCCCAGCTGTTATTTTTTGTGGCCTGGGCTTAATTTACGGTCTGAGGGAGACACACCGTGACGTGTCTGAAAATAACACGTCATCCACGTCACTGCAGTCATGTGACTTAATTCTCGTTTATTTTTGTTGATGTTGATTTTTTTGGTCATAGTTTGAAATTATTTATTTATCCATCCTCGTGCGAGCCGGCCGGAACATTTTGACATTGACGCAGTGTTTGCCTTGATCCATATATAAGGCGCTCTGGATTATAGTGCGGAAAAGACGGTACATAGTATTTTCATAATGTGGTAAGATTCTTGTTTGTCTGTGCCTCTTATATTTGAACCAGTTTTCATCTTGGCATGCTTTGATGCTGAGATTTCTGCTCACTTGGTATGATGTCACGATAACTGTTTATAATAAATTATTGGGTTTCACAGAGAACAGTAGTTTGCATTGTGTTGCAATGTTTTGTCTGCTCTTATTGGGCTTGTTTTTGGACATGGGCATGAGTGTGACCTTTTGTTAGTGGATCCACATTTCCTGTCTAGTTGTTGTGTGCTGTGGGTTAAGAATAGCACGATGTGGCATTGATGTTGACTCCTTTCCGTTTGTGTGTGTGCACAGGACAGGAAGTATTCTCAGTAAGGACCATCCCCCAGACAAGAAGCCTAAGAGCGACAAGGCATCAGTCCTCCCCTCGCACGAATTTGACCCCACAGGTAAGAACTAAATGTGTTCACTTGAAAGACATCTTCTGAATAATGCATCTCACCTTCTCTCGCTTCCTTTCCATTCCTTTCTTCTCATTCTTTCTGGCTTCCTATTTGTGAGAATAATGTTTGTGTTGATCTTAAGTAATCAACATTGTATATTCAGATTATTTTAAGCGAAATCCACAGATCTGCATTGTTACAGCTGGGATATTGTCTTCCAATGACCAATACAGGGTTCCCGCGGGTCTTAAAAAGCCTTAAAAGCATTGAATTTATGAATTTGGAAATAATACCTTAAAAAGACTTAAAAAAGTCTTAAATTTTGATGTCTGGGTCTTAAAAATTGTGCTGTATGTAACTTCTCCATATTGTATTTTTCCTTAAAAGTTTCTTTGTCAACCACATTTTGATTAAATCAGGGATGCAAACACATCGCTTTTCAGCGCCTGCGCCTTTTTATTATTAATGGCATTTTGGTTGCGAGCACATCGTGTCTCTCCCGATGAGTCTGCTGTACGTTCACATGCTCTCTGTTTCTCGATTCATTTTGCTGCGACATGAAGCGAGTTCAGCGTAACATGTTTCTGAACTTGAGCAGAGTTGTATGCATAGAGGTTTTCACGGAGGACCGGGTCCGATTAACATTATGTGTAAAACCCGAGTCGATAGGAAAACGGCCGTGATCAGAGTCAGTCAGCGCTAATGTTCACGTGCAGTTTCAAGCTGCGTGCCTCCGTTTCTATTGCGATAACAACTGGCTTGGTTTGAAAGTCACGACCACGCGCTGCACTTTCTTTCTCCGTCCCTTTGTTTAATAATATTATTATTAATGAACCATCTTTTTATATCTAAAAAGTTTGCTCAAAGATCACAAAGATGGTAGCAAAAAAGCAATGTGAATGTTAATTAAGCCCATTGCACGAGCAAAGCTCAAGCTGACTCTAGATATAAAAAACGCAAAGCTATAATATAAAGTCACCAAACACTGGGACAGCAAGTAGACTTTTGAATCTAAAATAATAAGTGGATAAAGCTCTTTTAATCTGCAAGAGAGGAATTAAAAGAGGCACTTTTACTGCTTCTGCTTTATCTAAAAAGGAAAGAAAACTACATAAACCATAACACACCAATTACATTTATAATCTCTAGACCTGCACTTTCTATCATTAATATACTATACATATTATTGTATTCAAAAGAGTTTGATAAAAGGGGTCATCTACACAAGTATTGCTTGATATGTCAGTGCAAAAACAGTAAAGTGTTTTGTGATGCTTTGAATGAATGCAGCCAGATGGAAGGCCCTGGTTACGTTGCAGGAGGTGGCCAGGAAGAAGAGGAAGAAGGACTAAAGCAAGAAGAAGTGCTAGATAGTTCAATAAGAGTTTTGGTTTAACATAAAAAAATGAAGTTGAATATTCCAAATTAATGTCGGCATCTTTTGATTTTCGAATTTCATTTTTCTCTACAGTATATACCTAGGTTGGTAGGGATGGCAGGGGTCGGTGGCAATGTAGCCTAAGTATCTGGATATTTGCCTGGGTGCGGGGGCTTAGATTACCTTTCTCTTTTTTGAACATACATGTGTTTGCATCTCTGTTTGTTTAATAAAGTAGTATAAATAAAGAGTGGCGGATCCAATAATTGAGAACGCAACACAGTCCCGGGTCACAGTACAAAATACTGCGAACACGTGATGCCTTCAGTAAATGAAGATCACCACAACCATAGACTGCAACACAACACAGCAACAGGCAAAGGAGAAGCGGGAAAAATCAAAGAAAATCTCAGAAATTCCTTAACAACTTAACATTGTTTGGCAAACTTTCTTGTGGCCTACTGAAAAATTTTTTTCACACTTGCTTGGCTTATAATCTTTTTACCCATTTCACATCGGAAAAATAAATGAACACAAGTTTAAGTATTTTAGTTTTTCTTTGCTGGTAGGGACGTGAAATGGGTATTAATTTTTTATATAAATGGTCTTAAAAAGGTCTTAAAAAGACTTGAATTTAACTTGAAGAAACCTGTAGGAACCCTGCAATAAGATGAGGTGTTGTGGATTATTTTTAGTTGAGAGATTGAATGCAGACCAGGTGCTGTTGCATTGCATCTTTATTAACATGATTTTTACGTCAGAGGTGCCACATTGATGTCAGTGGTCATTTAAATGCTGGATTAGTACATTGTTTAAACATTTAACATTGACTTTTGCCAAAACATCAGGATTCCAACCCTTACGGTACATTCACACGGGGCATAAGCGTTAACGCTTCCCATTCACTTTTAATGGGTGACGTAATGCGTTGCCGAACTGAATTGTGGATCCGTCTGCGCCAAGTCAGTGCCGTTGCTCGCGGCAGAAGTTTAACATTTCTCAACTTTTCAAGCGGCAACGCGTGCGTCAGCCAATCTGATTGCCTTATGCAAATAACCTAGGCAGAGCCAGCCACTTACGTTTATGGAAGACCAGAGGCCACTGTGATTGGCTGTTGGCCACACTTCAGACAAGCCTTCCGTCAAGCGTTAACGCTTACGCCCTGTGTGAATGCACCGTTACTGTGTGTTCACACCAGCCGTGTTTGAGGCGTCAAATTCTCGTCTACCGTGTCTAGTTTGCCGCTTGAACGTTTTAAGTTTACTCGCGTGAAATTCTAGTCATCGAGACATTGGAAATTCGCGTCATGGGAGGGGCTTCTGCGACTCCGCTCGCTTCCTGTAATCACGTCGCTACTAGAGCAAGCTCCTGATTGGTTAGCGCGGCGCGTTTTTCCGACAAACTTCAAATCTTTCAACTCGCTTGTTTTTTTTCACAGCAACGCTCAATTTGTGTCATTCGCGAACTAGACACAAAAATGAGGCGGAATCGCGTCTACCGCACCTCGTTAAATGCCTCATGGCGTCTTCACATTGACTTAACATTTAAATATCTCGCGCTTGATGCCTCTACCGCGGCTGGGGTGAACGTTTGCGCGTTTCCCATGCGTTTCCCACAGCGTCCATCTTTTTTACAATCTATGGCGCACACACGAAAAGTCACATCTCTGATCCAAAAGGGCAGGCTTGTGGTTGAGGGACCTGGGCAAGATCAAGATGATGGGCCTCAATAGTAGCCCTGTAATTCTGTATTTATTTTTAAGGGTCAATAGGGATGCATTAATTTTGATATGTTGTCACATTGAACCTCATTATTGCATGTTTAGGCCTTTTACTTTACTGAACACACCACCAATCTGGGTTCAAAATCAAGGTTTGTCGTCACTAATCTGAAATCATGCCTGGAATTAATAATTTGATGTATCTCCAAGTGATCAGCAGAGCCCATGTTGCCATGTAGTACAGCAGTTTAACCCTTTGCTTCCAAGTGTTTTAGATGTGAAATCATTTTAGCAGACTGGGTGTTCATCATTTTAGCAGGATGTTGTAATCCTTCTCTGCCTTCCCGGCTCAGAGACGCACAGCTGTGCAGCCATCAGAGAGGGAAATCTCATTTGAGGATGGCCGTTTATTTTTAGTAAGGGATTTAGTCGAGTCATCACAGAGGATATACAGGGTGTGTCTCAGATATGTCTGAGTCATGCTTTTATAAATTGAATCAGAAGGAAGGGTCTCGTCATGAACAAAATGTGTCTTAATTCGTAATTCTATAGGAAAATAATAAATTTTGCCCCCTCAACTATTGTCCGACCATTTTTCCTTTGGTGTGTAAGTGTGTGTTAGTACATATGCAAAAGATACAAACCCCAAAGTAAACGATGACGTGAGTTATCGTCTCCAATGTAAATCGCTTTTCTTGGACTACAACAAACACACAGATTGTAGGCAACAGTTTACTTCCTGGGATTGGTGATGTAGTAAAGACCGACATTATCAGAACTCCTCCCGCTTCTGACTGTAAGTTAACTCCTGTTAGCATTGCGAGCGAATCTTTCAAACATGGTAAGGAGCGTCACATTTCGGCTGACGTCAGAGGTATTCAGGCCAATCACAACGTACAGATTAGCTGGCCAATCAGGGACACAGAGCTTTTCAAATCGATGAGTTTTGTAAAAAAAATCTTTGCGTTTCAGGAAGAGAGTGAAATCTGGAGCTACAAAAATGTACGATAGATGGAACATAATGTTTTTTAACCATAAACCGCGAAAACACATTGTATTATACCAAATACACAAAATAATGTTGTTTTAAAGGGGACAGAGAATGAAAAAACATTTTTACCTTGTCTTTGTTGAATAATGGTAGTCTACCCGCATTCACAAACATACAAAAAGTGCTAAACATGCCAAACATCTCAGTCTCATAGAAATTCCTCTTTTAGAAATGTCAGCCAGAAACGGCCCAATCAGAAAAACTGATGCTTATGACATCACAGGCATCTCATTGCCCCCTCCAAAATAATTGGCTACATTTTTTGAGTGGCAGCAAAGTCAGCCAATCAGTAAAGAGATTGCAAGTTAAGCCAGTAGGGGGAGCCAAATAGGTGCAAAACCACTTGTTTAAAATCCCCCAACCTAATAGAGCTATCTGAGAGAGGTTTTTAGGAAGCTTCTAAGGCATTACAAACCCAAACAAAAAAATTTGTCTACATGTCACATTACAGAACAAGGATAAATACCCTGTTCAATCATTCTATGTCACCTTTAAGCAATGAAATAGGTGCACTTTAAAGTTGCATTGAAATTTAAATGAAAAACTGTAATTTTGTTTTGGAATATTGTGATATTTTTAATCTGTGAGCTTAATTATTTAATAAAAAAATGTATGTGTCTTTATAATCTTTAAGCGCAAATCTTCTCCCCTCCTCGAAATGATCTCTCTTTCTTCCGGTCACTTCATGGTATGGGAAAAGATCGCTGAGATTAGCAAATAGCAATGTGACCCAACTTCAAACGATTAAATCAGTTCTCGATTGACGAATTCAAATCCAGCCTTACCTTTTTTTAATTTCAAAAGCCGTTTCACTCGGATATATGTCACCACTGGGAAAATAAGATAATCGCTATCCAATATTTTACATTTGCATCGTTCCATTGTATTGGTTAATTTGAAAATGCGTTTGTGCCGTCAAGTATCTGCAATACATCAAAAATGTACAACATTTTACCATGTTTACATTCATCCCACAAAGTTTTTATTCAATGGCTGTTTCACAATATACATTCTTCAGCGATTTTGCGTCCTTGTGTTCTCGCTCTACGTCATCATTAACCCTCGAAGTTCAATTCTCAAAAACGCAAGTACAGAGGACGCATGAAAATACCTGGATGTGTTCTTGATATCGAGGATGCATCGAGTGCAGACTTGCACGCTGAAATCGCTTTACGCTAGGGATGCTAAATAATTAATCGCGATTAATCGTTAGCAGAATAAAAGTTTTTGTTTATATCACATATGTGTGTAAACTGTGTATAATAAATATGTATATATATAAATATGAACACATTCATGTATAATTTTAAGAAAACAATTTTTATATATTAAGTATTTATATTTAAATATAATATAAATTATACATAAATAAACAAATGTATATACACATGTAAACATTTCTAAAACATATACATGCATGTGTGTACATTTATTTATACAAAGTTATTATACACAGTTCACACACATATATGATGTAAACACAAACTTTTATTCTGCTAACGATTAATCGCGATTAATCGTTAAGCATCCCTACTTTACGCCCCAGAAGTCATTGCGGCAAAAAAATGACGTAGGTCAGGTGACCAACACGAAGAACGCACACATCTCAATTCTCACAAGTGCGTTCTGTGTTCTCGCGACTTGAGTTCATTCTTCCAAGGTCGCCTGGCAAGACCGATCTCCACGAGAACGCAAGTCCGTTCTTTGCGTTCTTGGAATTGAGAAAAGCCAATGTGAACGTGTTCAGTTTTGCTTCTGATGACTTTTTACAAATCTTTTTATTTACTTTGTTGTTTTTTGCTGTTTGTGTGTGTGTGTGTGTGTGTGTGTGTGTGTGTGTGTGTGTACTGCATCTTCTCTACTATCAGAGCTGCCTGTTCAAAGTGTAGTAGTGGATGGAAGAGCAGAGTCGTGTGGTAAGAGTTAAAGAGTCGCTAACGGTACTCTGGGTTTTGCTGTGGTGTGTGTGAATGTGTTTGCTTATCTTCTCGCCGCCACCCAGACTCAACCTGCACAAACTTCTCACTGATGTGTCGTACCTTACGGGATTAAAATGAATCAGATTCATACTTATTTATGATCTTTGCATGATTAAAATGGTGTGCAGTGTTGTGTACACATCCTAACTTTTCTGTTACAGTATCTCACATGATGTCTTTCTCTTTGATCTGTTCTCTAAAGGGACTTTATGCTTCTTTTCTCATTACATAACGTCTTGCATTTCAGACATATGGCTTTTAAACAATGAACAGAAATGTCATGCCTTGAACTAGGGTTGTGATGAAACCAAAGGTTCAGGGGTTGATACCAAAACCAGTATTGGTAGAGCATCACCTGTGGATGCAATGCTCAGTACCAATTTCCAAAAAAAATAATTTTATGAACAGCAATTTCTGGATAGATGTACATAAACTTGTGCTGTTATCAAAAGTTTATATACTATCAAAGTTTACCAATTACAACTCACCCGGTGACCCTTCACTAACCATTTTCTCTTTGTCCACTTGGAGTTGGTTAGTTAGTAGTTTGCACATTGTCAGCAAATCGCTTGATTCTACCTTTAAGTTACCCTTAATAAAAATGTCAAATCGACATATTATTTATTGTTACAATTTCAACTTGCTTTTATAAGTTATGTCAACTTATCGCGTGTCTAAACTCAAAATAGTATGATTAATTGACTTGCAAAACCAAGTTGTTTTAACATTTTTTACAGTGATAGTTATTTAAAAAGTGCTAACCTAAGCAAGCATAGTTTTGGGCCATAAGTCTCAAAATATGTTGTGTTTTTTTTAAAGGCAAATATGTGTTTTGGTTAGTAATAGCAATGGGTAAGGATGGACTATGTAGCTATAACATTTAAATACAGGGCTCAACATAAAGGACTGCCCGGTGGCCTGGGGCAAGTGTGAGAGACGTTCGGGCCAGTAAAAAGTATTGTCACTTGCCCAATCGGGCCAATGTTTCACCCTCAGTTACTATAAAATATATTTTCATCAATGTATATTATTTATAATATTGGAAACAGACATTTACTTGCATAAAACACGATGAAAGAAACAATGCAATATTTTGCACAATTTGCTGTCAGTTTACAGGTATAAAGCAGAAAAGTTGGGAGCCTACAATTATATTTGACTTTTGAATTATTATTTTTACATATGTGACACCGACATTTTTTTATTGGGGACAGTGAAAATTTTGGCAGGGCAAGTGAAAACCTGAACTACTGGCCTGACCGGGCCAGTATACAAAATTATTTGCGTTGAGCCCTTGAAATGCTTATGAGCTACACGACTAGGGCCTGTACCATGAAGATGGTTAAACAAAATCAGGGTTACAGGATTTTTTTCGAGTTGAAAAAACCAAACCAAGACCAGGTTTTGTTGGTATCAAGATGCGTCTTATACATTTTCATTTGTCAACTCTTTAAGTCTTTGTCCTTAAACTTATGATTAATACAGGAGCATGTGCACATAAAACATCAGCAACAAAAAACATGGGCAGAGCTAGTTTTGTATTTTTTAATAATCATGCGCCAATATTAAGTATAAAAAAACGCTGTGTAAGCTGATAAGCTCGAGCTAACATTTTTGTATTGACTTTGATACTAACAAAAATCTCTCTTCGTAACAAACATACTTACACATGGAAGTGAGTTCCTAGATAACCTAGATAGCAGTAAACATCACTTTTGCACCCACAATTATTTTATCAAAACCACCATTATGGTGATCAGTGTTTGCTTCAGTTGGGCTCTTGGTTACAAAAAGCCTTTTATTTTCAGTTTTCTTACACAGACTTCCTATGAGGTCATAAACATGCTTTTGAGCAGAAAAAGAAACTCATTTCGAAACTCATGGCGTGACTCATGGCATGCCCAAGGCCTTTTAGGAAATCAGTTTTTGTGGGTTCACATACACATCCACTTTGTGTGACTAGAAATAACACACTATATATATATCCAGCCTCTTGAGTGGTGCTTACAGAGTCCTTATCCCTTCTCCTGCGCACTCCTTCCATCCCTAACTCTCTTTCTTTGTCCCACAGGGCTTGTGCAGCGTTGTGTTATCATCCAGAAAGATGAGAATGGCTTTGGGCTGACAGTCAGCGGAGATAACCCTGTGTTTGTTCAGCTTGTGAAAGAGGGTATGAAATACACAGGCACAATTTCTATTGTTGGCGTGCACTTGCATACATCATTCTTATGATTGACAATTGACTTACTAAACTATTATTAAGCGGTTACGTAACACAGCAGTACAGTGTTACTAAACACTAATGTGCGAGTACTTTACTGTATTGTGATACAGCTGTGGTTTTGCCATGGTATTTATACTATGATACTAAATGGTTTCCATATTATGATTATTCAAATTACTAAAAGAATTGGTATTCGTAGTACTATAGAAAAATAAAAACTATGATGTTGTAGTGCTTTCAGATATGAAGCATTTACATCTAGGCACCTGAAAACAACTATTAAGTTTATACTTTTATTTTTCATCCCGATATTTTGTTTTCCTCACGTAGATGGAGCTGCCATGCGCGCTGGTGTTCAGACTGGTGACCGGATCATAAAGGTAATGAACATCACAGATGTGGCTGTCACAATGATTAAAGGATCATCTTATCACGATTGTTTGACCTCATTGCGATGATTTCAGATCACCGCAATGATTGCACATCTCTCTAAAAACACAAGGGGGAGCTGCAGTGCCTGTATAAACTAGACCAAATCAGATGGCGTTTCTTAACTGACAGTGTAACGCGCTACATTGCAAAGCCATTCAATACATTGGAAAAAACTTTGATAAGCAGTATGAACTGCCAGGTAAAACATAAATTTTTCAAAACAGCAATTCCAAATTTAGGGAAGTGAAGGATGCTATTCGGAAGGATCTGTAAGGAATTGATTTTTTTGTAGCCACTACAGACATGTGGTCCAGTGCTAGTATGACCTTAGTAGGATTGGCTACAATTTAAGACTTGTTCTGGTTTAGTCAGTTTATTTCAATTGCGTTTTTTTTTCAGTTATAATATTTCTTATGAAGAATTATCAGTTTTCGAAAGATATTTTTATTAAATAATTACTTTTAAATGTGTTTTATGTGTATTAATTTTTACTCCCAGGTAAACCTTGCAAAATATTTAATTCAAATAATTACAACAATGTGTGAAAATTATTTAATGAACAAAAAAAGTATGAATAATAAATGTCTAAGCAACAACACATTAGGCAATAAACCGTCAGTGAAATGTCATAATTGTGACAGTCCTAATCATAGATTCCACCATAACAAAGCTCAGATGTTTTTAAATGTTTGAAGTAAAGCTGTGCAGCCTGTCTGACCAACCTTATGAAATATTAAAAGGGTTTGTATCTTTAAGCCCTTGGGCAACAATACACAGACAATCTGCAGACAGACTCACCTGATGTCAACAGAATGTCTCTGGTCTCTCAATCTGCCACCTGCTGGATGAATAGAGGAATATTGCTGTATATATCGCTTTATTAAAATGTTTTTAAAATATAAAATCAAATACATGTTAAGCAGTTTCATTTAATTTACCACAAGCAACCTAAATAAGATATGTTTTTGGCAAAAAAAATTAATATATGATAGTACATTTACAGAAATATTAGCATGTTGTGGGTATGTTGGATATTTTCTATAAATTTTAACCGTATGTTTGTCTTTCATTTACAGGTCAATGGGACATTAGTAACACATTCAAATCATGTAGAAGTTGTAAAGCTTATAAAATGTAAGTAGCGTATCCTTTCCTGTCATTATTTATGTATTTTATAAGAGTTATACTACACAACTACCATGTCGGTGGTTTCGATGTACAAACATCTTATAAGCATCTAATTCATGTCTCGTGTGTGTTTGCAGCGGGTTCCTATGTGGCTCTGACGGTGTTGGGGAGACCGCCAGGGCTGCCTCAGATCCCCCTGTCGGACGGTGAGGGGGAAGAGGGGTCTCTCTCCTCGCTCAACTCCCCTCATTCCCCAGGACCCACCGGCCCAGACCGTTCCTCTTCATCCCCCAGCCCATCAGAGCGCAAAGCCGTCCCGTCTGTATGGGTAAGAGATTAATCGCAGATAACCAGTAAACAGGCCTGACATGACTCAAATCACTCACTTGTTAGGCCCTTAACTAAGGTTTACATTCTAAACACCAGCACTTAATGTGTGCACAAATTTCTACTTCATATCCAGTAGGG
Source organism: Misgurnus mizolepis (assembly GCA_025389145.1). Lineage (NCBI taxonomy): Eukaryota > Metazoa > Chordata > Actinopteri > Cypriniformes > Cobitidae > Misgurnus > Misgurnus mizolepis. The sequence goes on from JAIFKI010000003.1 coordinate 2,633,001, forward strand.
ACGGGCACGAGTAATCGATTGACCGAGTATTAGCATGTTGTATAATACATTTATATTGTATATAAGGCTTAATATTATGTAGAGTGCGTCATATAGAAATCACTTTAGTTTGTGTTTATTAACCCTTTAGTTTCACTTCATCATGCAGCTTTTCCTGTTATGCTGCTGCGTTCACACCAGCCGCGGTAGAGGCGTCAAGCACGAGTAATTTCAATGTTAAGTCAATGTTCCGCCTCATTTTTGCGTCTAGTTTGTAGGGCTGGGTATCGATTCAGATGTTCCAAATTGATTCGATTTTGATTCACAAGCTATTAAATCGATTCGATTCTCGATTCAATTTCCGACTTCGGTTTTCGGGTCACTTTTTATACTCGATTCAACTTATTGAATATAGGTTTAATACAAATACTATATTAATAAAAAAGAACAGTGAACAGAAGTTAATAGGTGGGTAATTAATAAAAAAATTAACACAACACTATCGTGAAATCTAAAATGCTTCAACACCTCTGACTTTTTATGTGAAGGTGGCATCAATGTCGATGAAGCTGAAACCGCCATTTTAAGCACTGAATGAATGAATGACAGGTTCACCCTTCGCTCCTTGGTAACATCGCGCAAGGCAAAAAAGAGGGTGACATCTAGTGGAGAAGACTAGTAATTAGATTAACGTTAATAATCTCACGTTCAATGTTTGCGGAAATAAATATGAAAGAAAAAATTGATTCGGCTCTTTGAGATTTTTTTTGCCAAGCCCTACTAGTTTGCGCGAATGACGCAAGTTGAGCAATGGGAAACGCGCAAGTTGAAAAATTTGAACTTTGGCGGAAAAACGCGCCAGGTTAACCAATCAGGAGCTTGCTCTAGTAGTGACGTGATTACAGGAAGCGAGCGGAGTCGCAGAAGCCCCTCCCATGACGCAAATTTCCCTGTGAATGTCGCGATGACTAGAATTTCACGCACGACTGAAGCGATTAAACTCAAAATGTTCAAGTGGCAAACTAGACGCGAGTTTGACGCCTCAAAAGCGGCTGGTGTAAACCCACAGTTAGAGGTTTCTGAACATTTAATTAATCAAAAATCTAGTGTGTTTTCATTTTTCTGTCATAGTTTTTTTCAAAATTAAGTTAAATATTTAAATATTTTATTTTCACCATGATGTGTACGCCCCGCCCCTTTGATTGCCCCACCCCAGTTAATCAAGTACTCGTTTTCAGACGTATGGATTAATCGAAATGAAAAAATGACATGCATGCACATCCCTAATATCCTCCCCTTGCCAGCTTTTTCTTGCCATAAATAATTCTGTGTTTTACTTTATAATTGTTTGGTTAGAGGATGAACATCTGTATTAAGGAACGAGACAGTACCTCAGACATTAATGTCACCTCCAGGTTTATAGTAGATATAAAAAAAAAACATAAAACGTATACAGTATATGTATAACCATGACTCATGGGAAAGTATATTTCCAGTTTTTTATTGTTTGAATAATTTGCAGAAGTGACACTATTAATATCGACTGACACATTTGTGGTCAAGACTGCACTGAGCTCATACATATAAAAGTGCATATGTATCAACCACGTGACACTTTGGCAGAATCTCACATCCTCTATAGCAGAAGCAGCAAGTGAATAACCAGAACGATTTTTTAATCAAAATCTGTGTGCTGTAAATTACAGACAATGACGGAGGATTACAGCAGGAACCCTACAGCTAAACTACTGAAGGAAATCCAGGAAACCAAGAAGCACATCCCACAGCTCCCGGAGCATCTCAACAAAACCGCCGGACAGGTACACCGACACACTGCTGCTTTTTAACTTATTTAGTTTGGCTATAAATTATATCTAAGAACTATTCGTTTATCTAAATCTATAAATTATTTTAGGATATTAACTATTCAGGAAATCTATAAACGAATGTGCTCCAAAAAATGGACAGGAGTCGGGTTTAGGACATATACTGTAAGCACTTAGCCTCTCATTTTATGATTTTTATGACATCATTCTGCACTTCAAGTTCTCATCAGTTTCCAAAGATAAATTTAACGCTATTGGCTATTTCAAAAAAGGGAGGAGCCATTCAGTTCTGTCACAAATTTTATTCTGGTTAATCTATTTATATGTTACAGTCAAAAGCAGAAATTAACAAAACAATGCATGTCTTTATATGTAATGTTGTCATAGTCAGAGTTTCTGTGTGCATTTTGTAGGATGGCTCCTTATCTCCAAGACCAGGTGAAGGAGTGCTAGAGGATGGAGGGGGAGATTTGGATCGACCCCCTTCCTGGCACGGCGATCCTGGAACGGAGTCGTCCTGGACCAACAGCACAACAACCCCTGTCAGTACACCACCTTTGCTATATTTTCCATGATCTGTGTTTTCTTTATTGTGTTCAAGCGTTCCAAAATTATCCATGCAGGTCACTCTTAGTCCATTCCCAGAGAGCCCATGCCAAAGAGAAACCCCCGGCCACAGCCCAAAGACCACACCTCGCGACAGCCTCAACTCCTGCCCTTCACCAGATGCTGAAGACACGACTGACTTAGTGAGTGACCTCTTTACCTGTTGCTTTATTTTGAGTTTATTTAAGTGGAATGAATGAATTGTTAAACTCATGTTTAGGACTCTCAGTCAAATGTGGGAAGCCCCTGCTTGCGTGTGCCCCCCCAAATCATCGGTGCTGAGGATGATGACTTTGACACAGAGCATGAACAGGTAGGGGTGTACTGTGTCTCTCTCATGCTGTTACAAACTCCAAAACTCATTTTAATCTTCAACTTCAGACCTTGAAAGAAAATTAACATTATTCGTAAAGCTCCTGATAAAAATACCACTGGCATCGTATGATGTAAAAGTTCCTGACTTTGTATGCTATGGTGAGCAATGAAATTCATTGACAACTAATTTCATAATCGATTATTATCGCTCTAGATGAATGGCCAGTGCAGCTGTTTTCAGAGCATAGAGCTGCTGAAGTCTCGGCCTGCTCACCTGGCAGCTTTTATTCATCATGTGGTCTCTCAGTTTGATCCTGCCCCGCTGGTGAGACTGATCACCCATACATAACTTTAAAAAAGTTTTTTATTTAATAATACTTCTTATATCCAGTTCTGATTTCATCTTCTCACATTGCAGTTGTGCTACCTCTACGCTGAACTTTACAAGCAGAGCAGCTCCAAAGAGACACGGCGTATCCTCATGGAGACCTTCATTATAGAAAAAAATGCTGTGAGGAACCTTACTAACTTCTCAGCTTCTTTAACCTGTTGTGTTTGGTGTGGTGTCTGAGAGATTCATGTTTTTTATGTGTTTTACAGAGTTTAAAAGTGACAGTACCTGAATCCATCATAGCTGACCTGGGTAAGCTTAGACTTCTAAATGGATATAATAAACTTCTCCCCAAATTACTTTTTATTGGTTGTAGGGATGCTTAACGATTAATCGCGATTAATCGTTAGCAGAATAAAAGTTTTTGTTTACATCATATATGTGTGTGAACTGTGTATAATAACTTTGTATAAATAAATGTACACACATGCATGTATATGTTTTAGAAATGTTTACATGTGTATATACATTTGTATATTTATGTATAATTTATATTATATATAAATATAAATACTTAATATATACATTTTTTTCCCTTAAAATTATACATGAATGTGTTCATATTTATACACACACATATTTATTATACACAGTTTATACACATATGTGATGTAAACAAAAACTTTTATTCTGCTAACGATTAATCGCGATTAATTGTTTAGCATCCCTAATTGGTTGATGAGCCAGTATTGGTTTTTACTTTATATAATCTAATATCTATTCTTTGTTGATCCTGTTAACAAATCATTGGCCAATCCTGTCCCTACTTATAAGCCAAATCCTATCATAAAAGGTTCTTTCATACACATTTGTTAATATTAACTTACGCCCTTTTTACATAGATTTTGGAAAATTCATTGATAATGTGTCCTTGGATTTTTCCCGGGATTGTGGTTCATTGCCACCGATTTTCTGGAATCTGTGCGTGCATTCACACACATCCTGTAAAGATCCCATAAAAACTGGTGAAATATTTTTGAAATTGTCTTAGGTTTGCAAATGATCTGTATTTTCTTTCTCAAAAAAACATGCTTGTGCCTTTTTTAAAATTTAGCTCATCTAATGTCGTTCTGTTAAGCTGGTGAACAATTTCAGCTTAAGCACTGATAGTCTTATTTTTCAAATAACTGAACAATAACCATGTCACTGCAATGACACGCATCCACACTACAGCACACGTCGGCATCGTTCCTGCCTTTTTTCTACCTGTACTCCCATCCCGGGATCAATCCCAGGATCAAATATGCCCGGTTTGGGTAACATGATGTTTCTAAAGAGCACAATACTTATCCATGCGTGTGTGAATGCAGAGCGGACCGCACACTCAAATAACGCGGAACGGAAAAGGCCGGATCCCATCTCGGAGGACGTCTATAGAGAGTACGTCCAGCGCCTGCAGGACACGCTTCTCCCTGACATCCAGAAACATCTGGAAGATTTCAGGTGAGAAACTTACAACACTCGGCGAATGAAGTTCCCTGTGTACACTTTTATTCTCCAGAATGTTCTTCTATGTGTGCTATTGTGTTTTCCAGGCACAAGCGAAGTATGGGTCTGACGCTGGCCGAAGCGGAGCTGACCCGACTGGACACTGAGAGAATGAGGGACCGGGTGGCTCTGGAGAAAGAGCGATCTTGTGCAGAACACATCATCCCTATGATAGAGCAAGTACTGTAAGTGTACATGAATATCCAACCAAGTGGCAAATGACAAGGGGCAGTTGTAGCCTAGTGGTTAGAGAGTTGCCGGTTCAATTGCTCCCCGGGCGGTAGGGATAGTGTGTGTTTTCACGACTTGCAGTGCATGTGTTCACTACTCACTGGGCACAAAAGCACAGTACAAAAGTTGTCACTGGAGCAGTACCTAGGGCGCACTCACACTATCTACTTTCTGATGTGCCCAGCAGGGTTACGTAAATCTTTGTGCTGCACACGTGACAGGTCAACTTAGCAATATGATGGCATGTGTGAGGGCTGTGTGTCATCGTGCACCAAACGACTATGAATTAAAGCGCGATTCAAAAGGAGAGACGTCAATTGCGCGACCACTCACCTTGATTTGACTTCTTAAACGCATTCTGATGTGCGCAGCAGGGTTACGTGAATCTTTGTGCTGCACACGTGACAGGTCAACTTAGCAATATGATGGCATGTGTGAGGGCTGTGTGTCATCGTGCACCAAACGACTATGAATTAAAGCGCGATTCAAAAGGAGAGACGTCAATTGCGCGACCACTCACCTTGATTTGACTTCTTAAACGCATTCTGATGTGCGCAGCAGGGTTACGTGAATCTTTGTGCTGCACACGTGACAGGTCAACTAAGCAATATGATGGCATGTGTGAGGGCTGTGTGTCATCGTGCACCAAACGACTCGGAATTAAAGCGCGATTCAAAAGGAGAGACGTCAATTGCGCGACCACTCACCTTGATTTGCCTTCCTAAACGCATTCTGATGTGCGTAGCAGGGTTACGTGAATCTTTGTGCTGCACACGTGACAGGTCAACTAAGCAATATGATGGCATGTGTGAGGGCTGTGTGTCATCGTGCACCAAACGACTCTGAATTAAAGCGCGATTGAAAAGGAGAGACGTCAATTGCGCGACCACTCACCTTGATTTGCCTTCCTAAACGCATTCTGATGTGCGCAGCAGGCTTACGTGAATTTTTGTGCTGCACACGTGACAGGTCAACTAAGCAATATGATGGCATGTGTGAGGGCTGTGTGTCATCGTGCACCAAACGACTCTGAATTAAAGTGCGATTCAAAAGGAGAGACGTCAATTGCGCGACCACTCACCTTGATTTGACTTCTTAAACACATTCTGATGTGCGCAGCAGGGTTACGTGAATCTTTGTGCTGCACATGTGACAGGTCAACTAAGCAATATGATGTCATGTGTGAGGGCTGTGTGTCATTGTGCACCAAACGACTCTGAATAAAAAACACAAACTTAACATTAGGATGGGTTAAAGGTGCTCTAAGCGAATTGACACATTTTAGACCATAAAACATTTTTTGTTACATACAGCAAACATCTCCTCACTATCTGCTTGCTGCCTGTTCGCTGATCAAACTGTAAAAAACGCGATCTCTGTAGACAGCCCCGGCTTCACAAACGGCAATAACAACATAGTGGCCAAACCTACAAACAGAAACCATAACAAAGTGTTTCAGCCAATAAACGACAAGAAGGATTTGGGGGTAGGGGTTGGGCGCGTTCATGAAAGCACGGAAGGGAGGCGGAGGGGGAGGAGTTAGCTACGCTCCGTCTGTTTGAAAACAATTCAAACGTCAACAAAAACTAACGTCTCGCAGATTCGCTTAGAACGCCTTTAAAGTGTTAAGAGAGCGCTTTACTTCCTGCTTTGTTCAAAACAATTGCAACTCTTTAGTTATCTCGTCAGTTAAGAGAAAACGCTTCCCTGCCAATGATGAGTTTTTACGGCAATCCATATTTCCGCTATTATCCACCAGGTGGCGCTCTTACCCAACTTATAAAACACTGAAGAATCCACTGAACCAAAAACAGTTAAAACTCTATGTATGTTTTGATCATCGCTCTGAATCTGATCTCTAACAAAAGTCCTTCCAAAAATGCAATTATCTCGAAGAAACCTAACCATATTTGAGAGGTGATAAAAAGAGAACAAATAAAGATAGGATGATGCTTTTTTGTTTAAAAGCAAAGGGTCTGTTCTTTCATTTGATATATATTGTATTTTTATATATTTTAAGAAGAACATTTTCTGAAAGACATCAAACTTTTGTGAAAAATATAAAAAATGCTGGCGCTGCCTACAACTTAAAAAAAAAAACGCTGGCATGGAAAGAGTTAAAAGGATAGTTAACCTAAAAATGAAAATAATGTCATTAATCACCCTAATGTTGTTCCAAACCCATAAGACCTCCGTTCATCTTCTGAAAACATTTTAAGATGCTTTATATTTAGTCCAAGAGCTTGTTGACCCTTCATTGAAAATCTATGTACGGTATACTGTCCATGTCCAGAAAGGTAATAAAAACATCATCAAAGAAGTCCATGTGATATCAGTGGGTCAGTTAGAATGTGTTGAATACATTTTGGTCAAAAAATAACAAAAAATTACAACTTTATTCCGCACTCTTCGGCTTTGTTGTGAAGCGCATGCGTGAGACTAATGTCTGACGTGTTATCTGGTGCGCCCCAGCAGTTTTTTTTGTGCGTCCGGGCTTCGTTTACAGTCTGAGGGAGGCGCACGCTGTAAGGTTGAAAAAAAACTTTGCAAACATGTCTGAGGATAACACGTCATCCGCGTCACTGCATTTACGTGACTTTAGTCTCGCGCATGCGCTTCACATCAGAAGACAATGCTGAAAAAAGTTGTAAGTTTTGTTATTTTGGACCAAAATGTATTTTCGATGCTTCAACACATGGACTACTTTGATGATGTTTTTATTACCTTTCTGGACATGGACAGTATACTGTACATAGATTTCCAATGAAGGGTCAACAAGCTCTCAGACTAAATCTGAAACATTTTAAACTGTGTTCCGAAGATGAACGGAGGTCTTACGAGTTTGGAACGACATGAGGGTGAGTCATTAATGCCATAATTTTCATTTTTGGATTAACTATTCCTTTAAGCTCGTCCCCTGCTGTCAAATTATAACATAAATGACTTAAAAAAAGAGGAAACATTTACTCGTTCTAGCAGAGTTTGGTTCCTGAGATAAATGATGTCATTTTGACAGAAATCTTTATAGAAAGGTTATGGAGGTTGTTTTGTCTGACATCAAATCTGTTAATTATTTATGATTTATCCACATTAATGAATGACACAAAAGCCACAGAATGATGCAAGCGCACACAAAAACTGACTCATATTGTACCACTGTTATAAAACAATTTGTTAAATATTGTTAAGCTGTCAAAGTGAAAGTACAATGTGACTTGTGTTTTATTTCAGGTTGACGCCACAAGCCACAGAGGAAGATAAGTGGTAAGGGGAATTCTCTGCTTTTCTCCTTACATGACTACAGATTAACCCCTGAAACGCTGGTCGGTCTCTAAATCTAATGATCACACCAAATCAAGACCATTGGATTGTTTAAGTCATGGTCTTTGAAGTGCATTTTTTACCATCATAGTACCACAAGTTGTTTGTAACCTATTGTGAAGCAGTTGTTATACATTTTTCTATCTCTCATAAGAATGACTAGGTATGAGAATAAGAAGAATGTAAACCCTTACAAATCACAACAACAGTCGTCCGTCGCAGTTTTAGCTGCATCTTTAAGAGTATCGTGTAGTGACTGCAGCATATGGGCGGCAGCAGCAGGGACCGGGGCTGTATGTGTCCGTCCAGATGGCTCACGAGAGAGCAGATCCTCGTGTAGTCTCTGTCAGAAGCTCGGGAGGGTTATTTTTACTCTGGCACTGAATGCAGTTACACATGGCTCAAGTCATCTGTTTGGCTTGTAAGCGTTTGTGAGAACAGCTTCGTAAAGTCCTCAGCTGGGGTAATAGCTGTCACTACAATATTCTGCGCACTGTTAAGTATTGTTGCCTGAAAGAAGCGCTTGCGCCCCCTGCTGGAAATGATAGATCTGTTCAAATACACAATCTTTGGTCACTTATTGCAAGGGTGTCCGAATTCTGTTTTGGAGGGGTGGTGTCATGCAAAGTTTAGCTGAAACTTCCCTCAACTCACCTGCCTGGCACATAGGACACCCCTGACTTATTGTTTTGTATTCATGCACAAACATTCACTAAAAGAATGTACTAGCCTCTTTCTGGGTAAATATTTCTCTCTGTTTCTTTTGCAGTAGCACTATTCAGTTTGTCATACTGTCGTATATGAAGCAGTTGGGCGTAAAAGTGAAGCACAAGCCCAAGCTAATGAATCTTTTCCCTAAGATAAAGGTAAGGATTTTCAGCCATATATTAACTCACTCAAAATGACTGTAGGCAAACAGTGAAAGCAACCTAGTGTCTCTCTGTCCCTCTAACAGAGTATAAAGAGTATAAAGGTGGAGAAAGACGGAAGCGAGGAGAAACCTAAAAATAAACGAATTCATGTCTTCCTTCCAAGACGACCGAGCAGGACTGATGCCTTCTTACGTATGTGATTGATTTTGAAACTCATTTAAAGGGGTATTTCACCCCAAAATCATCATTTACTTACCCTCTCACCCCCTTTTGTGTTCTACTGCACAAAAAAAAAGATATGTTGAGCAATGTTTGTAATGTTTTTAAGCACCACTACAATGGAAGTCAGTGGTCCTCCACTTTCTGCTTGATTACAAATATCTTCCTTTATGGTCAACAGGGGAAAATATTTATAATGGATTAATGACATGAAAATTACCCTGTCAATTGTATAAGAGTGAATGAAACCTTAGGGAAAAAATTTAAACACCCAAAGACTTGCAGCTTTTGCATGCATGGCTTCTTGCAGCAGCAGCCACTTAAAGGGAACTTATTATGAAATTCTGACTTTTAGTGCTATGATTGGGTCCCCAGTGCTTGTATCAACCTAGAAAATGTAAAAAAGATCAACCCAGTAACTTCTTCTCTGCAAGCATGTAAAAAATAGGTTGTTGAAATTTGGCCCCTTGTGATGTCAGAAAGGGATATTATAATAATACCACCCCTTAATCTGCACTATCCGACCATGGCACTGATATTTAGTACAGAGAAACACAGAGAAAATAATTGACAGCACAATTGAGTTTCAATGTCAACAAACCACCATTATGGTGATCAGTGTTTGCATTTTATCAGCTCATTTGCATTTAAAAGGACACACCCAAAAATGACACATTTTTGCTCGCACCTACAAAGTGGCATTTTTAACACGATAAACTGTATATACCGAATATAAGACGAGGTTTTTGTACTAAAAAAAGGCTGAAGTTGGGAGGGTCGTCTTTGCGATATAGACAAAATCACGGGGAAACATGACAGAGCGCCAACATGATAGGTTAGATGTGTTTGATTAAAAGCAGATGGTTATTTTCTGTCTATCTTCACAGTACCACAGTTACATACATACATGGGCCTACATAATTATTGGATTTTTGTGGAAAGGTTATTCATTTTTGTCACTCACTCATTCATTAATGTCTGTACTCATTCATTGACAAAGTGCACTTTATTTTGTGACAAATTAATCCAAATATTTAATGAATGGTGGTAAAATGTTTTTTTCAATAAAGTATCACTAGAATTTTTATAAAATTATTTTCACCACCGGATTTTTTCCATAAAATCTCTTTTTTCCCAAAATAAGTCTGGAAAAAGGGGGGTCGTATTATATTCTAGTATATACAGTAATAAATTATCTGTGGGGTATTTTGAAATAAAACTTCATATACACACTCTGGCGACAACAAACCACCATTATGGTGATCTGTGTTTGCATCAGCTAATTTGCATTTAAAAAGGACACACCCAAAAACGGCAAATTTTTGCTCGCACTTACAAAGTTGCAATTTTAATATGATAAACTGTATATACCGAATATAAGACGAGGTTTTTGTACTTAAAAATAGACTGAGAAATGGGAGGGTCGTCTTATCTTCGCGATATAGACAAAATCACGTGGAAGCAGTACAGAGCGCCAACATGATAGGTTAGATGTGTTTGATTAAAAGCAGATGGTTATTTTCTGTCTATCTTCACAGTACCACAGTTACATACATGCATACATGGTCCTACATAATTATTGCATTTTTGTGGAAAATGCAAACTCATTCATTCATTTCTGTACTCATTCATTGACAAAGTGCACTTTATTTTGTGACAAATTAATCCAAATATTTAATGAATGGTGGTAAAATGTTTTTTCAATAAAGTATCACTAGAATTGTAATCAAATTATTTTCTGTTGAAAACCGGATTTTTTCCATAAAATCTCTTTTTTCCCAAAAATAAGTCTGGAAAATGGGGGGGGGGGGTCGTCTTATATTCACGTGGAAGCAGTACAGAGCGCCAACATGATAGGTTAGATGTGTTTGATTAAAAGCAGATGGTTATTTTCTGTCTATCTTCACAGTACCACAGTTACATACATACATATATGGGCCTACATAATTATTGCATTTTTGTGGAAAGGTTATTCATTTTTGTCACTCACTCATTCATTCATTTCTGTACTCCTTCATTGACAAAGTGCACTTTATTTTGTGACAAGTTAATCCAAATACTTAATGAATGGTGGTAAAATGTTTTTTCAATAAAGTATCACTAGAATTGTAATAATTTTTTTTCCATAAAATCTCTTTTTTCCCAAAAATAAGTCTGGAAAATGGGGGGGTCGTCTTATATTCTAGTATATACAGTAATAAATTATCTGTGGGGTATTTTGAACTAAAACTTCATATACACACTCTGGCGACAACAAACCACCATTATGGTGATCTGTGTTTGCATCAGCTAATTTGCATTTAAAAGGACACACCCAAAAACGGCACATTTTTGCTCACACCTACAAAGTGGCAATTGAGCTAAAACTTCACATTAGTACTCTGGGAAAACAAAGGATTTATTTTACATCTTAAAAAGTCTTGTGAAATGTCCCCTTTAATAATATATATGTATATTATTATTTTTTTTTATAAAAATATATTGTAATTTTTATTATTTTATTTAGGAAAAGCAGCTGCCTCGCAGCCAAACAAAATCTGAATCTTAACCAAAATAGATCTTTTTTTTATTGAAGATAGATATTAACCTATTTATGAAATGTCCTCTGTGACTCAGTGACCCAATGGCACCATGTTGGAAACCATTATCATAGGAATTTTACTGAAAAACCCTCCTTTTTTCTCACTTGGTTTGCAGAGAACAAGGTTCCGGAGCTAAGGCAGCGTCTTCAGAAGCCTCAGCTGCCGTTGGGTGTAGGGGAGCAGGGAGATGCGTCATCACCCCCTGTGCGTGGCAGTCAGTCCAGTGACGGCTCAGATGGCATCAATGCCCCGGTCATGTCACCTCCTTACAGTGCCCCAGCGACACAGGGCACAGACAGCAACTATCGGGAGTCTGACACTGGTGAGAGGGTTCAATGGGTTTTCCTTTCACACGCCTTCTTCAAATGTTAGAATAGTTTCCTCTCTTTTCCCCACTGTTTTCTTACTCCTTATTGATATCTGTCCTGAATCATCTCTCTCAATCCCTCCTTCCATATTTCCGCTGATTCTTTGGGTTATTTTTAGATGTTTTTGTTTTTGCTTTGTTCGGAGCTCAGCATCCTGGAATGCTCTCTTAGTTATTTGCTTCTGACTAGAAGTTGTCCTGTTTTCCTTCAAATTCACAACATTGATGGTCCAAACATGAAAGCCCATTTTCAAGACAATAAATAGTTTGTCTTTAAATCGACTGCCCTACTCAGCAAAGATTTCTATAGATCTTTTCATTTGACATTACCTGTCTCTCTGTGTTTGTGAATTAGGTGCAGTTCCGTCTTCAGCATTGCCCAGATTGGGAGATGGCATCAATTCGGCAGACTTGCAGGACTCGTATCCTGTAACCACTCATTTTGACTTCAGCCCCTGTACCTTAGAGCATCTACAGGAGGAGGAGTCTGAGATAGACAAGTGAGTATTCAAAACACATAAACACTAGTTTGCATCTTTCACGTATACACATCAATGATGTCAAAAAGATCGGAGTTACACGGATCCACTCACACGACTAAAAATGCTGTATTATGCCAGGCCAGTAGGTGGCGATGTTACTTTTTAAAGAAACAATGATAAATAAAACAATCAAGATGTTTGTATATATATATTTAGATGGACAATGATGTACGTTTATTACTACCTATAAGTGACCCTGAAATATAAAACATCCGAATTGTGTAAACTTTGTTGGAAAAGCATTGGTAAACTCATTTGAGCAGCGCAAACACAGTCCTGGGGCTTCTGATCAGTTTGGTTACAAACATTTCTCAAAATATCTTCCTGATATAGGAGGCATTAGACTTTAAGGATTGATGGGATTGTAAGAGCTTCAATGTAATTGAAATGTGATTTATCTTACAGGACGCAAGACACTGGCACACCCAGGCCTGACAGGAGGTGAGTTGTCTCTGTTGTAGTGATGGATTTACAAAGACCTTTGTAGTGATGTTTATGTATGTTGCTTATCTTACTGTGTTGTCCTTAATATTATAAGATGAGACCTCCAATTATTAGAAGTCTGTCTTACTGTAAACGACTGTAGTTAATCAGGTTGCCTAAGTCCAGGTGAAGTTGGTTGTGTATTTGGCGCCACCTACCTTATTTTTGTGGCTGTACAGTATGTACAGGTAGTCGTCCTGAGCTCTAAAATAAGACAACATATTTTTAAAGGCATTTTCGTAAAAAAAGTCTTATATTCGAGACAATACGGTAATTTTAATACAGCTAATGAATCATGCAGAAAATAAATGAAAATCATGGTCATTTGCAAGCATGCCAATAATCACAAAATGGCCAAGGTGATATATATTGGTCTATTAATTATGTGTTCTTTAGATTGACCTTTGAGCTTTAAATGGGCACTTACTGTAAAGGGAGACTGTTAGCGCATATTCTTAGCGGGTTGCCAGGATTTGAGATGTGTACAGTTTAGTTTAGACCTCAAAAACATTCTCTGCATTTGTTTCGGTGTGCTCATGCAGAAGGATGGAGCTGCTGGGCTCTGGAGAAGTTCAAAGTGAAGATGATCAGGGTGCTGAGGCTGAGCTGGAGCATCCCAACTGGCAGACGCTGGTGAGCAGAGACGTTCTGTCCACACTCACCCCTCAGGAAATCAAGAGACAGGAGGTCATCAACGGTGAGAATTTAACACCACGTTTTTTGTAAAACACTCTGGGGTCCCTGTGTGATTTTGGCACTGACATTTGTGCTTCTTTCAGTTGCTTAAAAACATAATAATGGCAAAAGTCTTATAACACTGCTTTCAGCACAAACTGGAAGCTGGATAATCCCCTATTATGTATTTTCTGTTAGTGGCAGACAAATAAAGTCAACCCTTGAGATCTGTTTTATATATATTTTACATTGAGTGTTATGGCTGCCCACCCAAAATTCCTGACTGTCCCCCTGTCCAGCAAGCTAGTACCGCGCCTGGCATATAATCATCAGTTTAGCAAAGTTTTCAGTTTTTCTCAGAGAGAATATACCTGTTTATAATTTCTCATTTTCTTGGTTTTTGACTGTACAGAGCTGTTTTACACTGAGAGAGCACATGTTAGGATGCTGAAGGTTCTGGATAACGTCTTTTATCAGCCGCTGAATAGAGAGACCATCCTTCCTCCAGCAGACATTAAAAACATCTTCACCAATCTCGAGGAGATCGTACAGTTTCACGGTAAATCGCATAAGAACCTCACAAACCCTTTCAACTTCTAAAACAAATGTTTCTTGTAAACACTTTCTTTCTCTTTTCACATCAGTGTCATTAACTGAACAAATGACAGCCGTTCGAAAGAAGAATGAGGCAGCCGTCATTGACTCGATAGGAGATGAACTGCTGTCCTGGGTAAGAATGGAGGGCATTTAATTTAGCCAAAATTGAGGTTTTTGGATGATTTGAAATAGCAGTGCAAACTTAACACTGGCTCCTAAACACCTTCTGACTGCCATTGGTCCAAGACGACTGGGTAATATGTGGATGTGACTTGGGCTTCCGTCTACTGTGACAATAATCTTAATTCATGTTTTCAATGAGTTTGCATAATTTGTGCCAGTGTCCTTTAAGAAAAGATTAAAAGTCCTAGCTGTTAGTATACCATGGTAGCTGGTTTATTGCTTGTCCAAAGTGATTTACTAAATCTAACCAGCTTAATTAAAGTCTACCAAGCTGACCTGTACTGCTGATTTGTAGTCCAGCTGATCATTCAAAAAGTGATGAGCTTTGGCCAACTAGAAACCTAAAACCAAGTAGTGCACAATCAGGGACATATACTTACTCTAGTTGGTTGAATTATCCACAGTTCAGTGGGGAGGAGGAGGAGAAGATCAAGAGAGCAGCCGGCACATATTGCAGCAATCAACCTTTTGCCCTGGAGCTCATCAAAAGCAAACAGAAGAAAGACCAACGCTTCAACTCTTTCATACAGGTCAGCTGGATACTCCCATCAACCAAATCATAAATGTTTTGACCTCTGCATATTCAGCAAGTGAGTAAGAGGAATTATAGTCCATGCCTGTGTAGTATGTCACCAAGTAGATATATTTATATGATATAAACAGTAGTGGTCCTAGGACCAAACCTTGAGGAACACCATGTGAGACTGGAGTTATGGCAGATTTATACCCCTGTATGTTGATATACTTCGTTCTATTAGTAATATACAAGATTATTTGTCCACTTTAGATGGTGTCTGCCCATATGTGACAGTTCTTGATAGCTTGCCCGAGCATCATTCACACTGGTCCCGGTCATCCTTATTGTCGAGCCTTAATTCATCAATCATGTTACAATATTCAATAGTCAGGTCACACTTGTGAGCTACCAGTCAACTTTTGACTCAACTGTAACAGACACCCACACATCTCACTATTCCCAGTTAACCATCCTGTGCCATCCTTATTGTAGTACCATCTTCTCAGGCTGGCCATTGCAAGGAAGCACCTAAGCTTATATCCACTGTTAACTGTGGTCTAAAGAAGAAGTTTGTATTGCAGGAGGCAGAGAGTAACCGGCATTGCCGGAGGTTGCAGTTGAAGGACATCATTCCAGTGGAGACACAGAGACTCACAAAGTATCCGCTTCTGCTGGAGAACATCGCCAGATACACAGGTTCTACAGCCACCTTCAGTGTTAAAGGGGACATATGATGAAAATCTGACTTTTGTCCATGTTTAAGTGCTATATGATTAAACTTCACATATATACTCTGGGGACACCAAAGATCTTAAAAAAGTCTCCTTTAAATGCTGATATTACACTTCAACAGTATGAGAAAGTTTTCCTTCCATGGTGGATGTTTGATGATTCTTGATGTCTTTGACTACAGAGGACCCAGAGGAGAGAAGTAAAGTGAAACATGCTGGCGATTGCTGTCGAAAGATTCTCAGTCACGTCAACCAGGAGGTGAAAGAAGCCGAGAACAAACAGGTGCGTGTTTTATAGATGTTTCTCTTTCATGGCTGCTGTGATGTCATAGCAACAAAAATGGCTAAAGACAGTCAGAGAGCTTCTTCATGACATATGACAGCATTTAATGATGTTGAATTATAGTCAGAGTTTTTTTTTCTTAACATTTTGCTAGAGAATATAGGGGTAACATTGTTTAAGTTGCAAATGGATCTGTTTTGTTCATCATGACACTAAACTATGCTGAATTGATCCCTTACCGTATATTGCCTGTAGAGGTTGGAGGACTACCAGAGGCGATTGGACCTATCCTCACTGAAGCAGAGCGAGAACCCCATGATCGCTGAGTTTAAGGTAAGACTGGTTTTAGTTTTTCAATTTACAAGAAAAATTGCCTGTCAGTGTAAATAGGTCCATATAAACAGGGTTCCCACAGGTCATGGACTTTTTGGAATATCATGCAAAAATTTGAAAGGTCAGTTCCAGACATTAAAAGGGAGGGAATTTTATATTTTTTGTCTATATCATGGAAAATAGGAATTTTGTTTGTCGTTTTTAAATTTTAGTATGCCTTTTTCAAAATGTAATGCGCTTGTTGAGTTGTGACATAAGGAATGCTGTTTCCGTGTCCACGCCTCCACTGATTTCAAGGGACTTAAACAGCCATTTATTGATGTTGTTTATTCATTTCCCACATTTAAGCTACATTTTTTATGAACTCACAGTGCACATTATCAGGCTCACAGCATCTAAGACATAGGTCATAAAAATACACCTTTTTAGTCAAAAAATCAGGGAATTTAACTTTTGGCTTAGTGCGGGAACCGTGATTTAAATGCATTTTTTTATTTAAAGGGATAGTTCATTTAAAAATTGAAATTCTTTCATCATTTTCCCATCCTCATGTTCAAATCTCTATGAATTTTTTTTTTCTGATCAACACAGAAGATGATATTTTAATAAATGACACACATGCACACAGCTGATGGTAACCCATGACTTCCATAGTAGGAAAAACAAATACGATGGAATTCAATGGGTACCATCAACTGTGTGCTTACAATCATTTATCAAAATATATCTCATTTATCACAATACTTCCATAATATTTGTTTTCCTACTATGGAAGTCAATGGTTACAGCAGCTGTGTGCTCATTTATCAAAATAACTTCAGCTAAACTCTGTTTTGTGGCTTTATCTAGAGCCTGGACTTGACTAAGAGAAAGATGGTGCATGAAGGACCTCTATCCTGGAAAGTCAACAAAGACAAAACTATTGGTGGGTGTGGCTTGTCACATAGACTTAATCATAGATCAAACCCAGTTAACAAGCATATATAAGCATAGTTGTGCATTTTTTGTCAAACATTACAGTTTGGATGTCAGAACCATCTACTCCTATAACATATGTGACAAACAGCATTACATTGTTATATAAACTGAATGCGGCTTCCCCAATCAAATCAGAAGTGTGATACTGTTGTATAATTTGAAATGACTAAAAGATGTGTGTTTGTGTGTTCAGAGCTATACACGCTGTTGCTGGAGGATATCTTGGTGCTACTTCAAAGGCAAGATGAGAAGTTGATCTTAAAGTGTCACAGTAAGAATCTGGCAGGCACAGCAGAGACCAAACACATCTTCAGCCCCATCATCAAACTCAGCACTGTGATGGTGCGCTCAGTCGCCACCGGTAAGCAGCGTTGCACTATAAAAACCCTGATTTCGGTTATTATTGATTGATCGATCTGTTGAAAATGTATGGGATGTCAAAAACCAGCTTAATGGCATGGCCACACTAGACTTGTCATTCCATTGACTTCCATTCATACAAATGCAAATACGGCAGACCCGAAACACAGACTCATTTAAACCTTGGTGAACTCTGACGTGCGAATTTGTATCATGTGAAGATGAGTGACCAATATATGATCTTGATAGAAAATCGAAAATAACATTAATGCACTATTGCACTCCTATTTTGTATTATAATAATAATAAATAATAATAAAGTAATAAAAAGCAATAAAGTAATAAAGTAATAAAAGCAATAAAGTAATAATAGTAATAAAAGCAAGCACGTCGGAATCCATGATGTGTGAATTAAACACACTTTAGCGTGTGATGTCATATCCGGTTGCATGCTGGATGTTTAGTGTGAACATGGCATAATAACCCTTATACAAGTTTCTGTCTGACTTTACAGTTCTGTATATAAAGAAAATATGTAACCCATGTTGGCAAAATAATTTGGAAGGTGCACTGTCTAATTTTAAGCTAGAGGCAAATAAAAGTATAAATGTTGATTTTGGTCGAAATTGAGTTTTTTTTTTAAATGGGTACACTTGGCCCTCGTCTAGCGATCGTGTATCGTCCTAAATGTTTAACATATACAAAGATGCGTGTCCATTAACTCATTCCCTGCCAGCATTTTTTGTGATTTTTACTAAAGTTTTACAAAATGCCTTCCAGTGAAATTTTCTTCTATAAATATATAAACATACAAATATATCAAATGAGAGAACAGACCTTCTGCTTTCAAACAAACAAAACAAGAAAAAAGTTTCATCCTATCTTCATTTGTTTTCTTTTTATAAACTCTTAAATATGGTTTCTTCAAAAATACCAAACATTGAGCAAAAAGCTGAGATAATAGAGGATTTTAGTTAGAGATCAGATTTTGAACGATGATCAAAACATACACGGAGATTAAAAATAATTAAATTAGTTTTTGCTTCAGTTTTTTATAATTTTTTTTAAATATATTTTTCCCTCTTTCTCTCTGTCTCTTATTATTATTTAATTTATTTTTTATTTTTGTAATTATTTTTTTGTTTTATAATCTTATGTGTATATGTGTAATGATGCTATGTTTTTGGTTTTAGGGTGACTTTTTAATATTCTGTCGGGGCTACATATCAAAAATAGCCCTTTGATCTAATTCTGGTATATTTACAATTATGATCATTAATGTGCATTGTCCCTGTTAAAGGGATAGTACGGTCAAAAATGATATTAAACCCATGATTTACTCACCCCCAAGCTGTCCGAGTTGCATATGTCCATCGTTTTTTCAGACAAACACATTTTCGGATATTTTAGAAAATGTTTTAGATCTTTCAGTTGATTAAATGTAATGTTACGGGGTCCACGACCTTCAAGTCCAAAAAAAGTGCGTCCATCCTTCACAAATTAAATCCAAACGGCTCCAGGATGATAAACAAAGGTCTTCTGAGGGTAATCCGCGCGGTGTTGTTGTAGAAATATCCATATTTAAAACTTAATTAACGTAAATAAATACCTTCTGGTAGCGCCGCCATCTTAGTCGCGTCCGCATTCAGGATGAGAGCTTACGCAGCCTACGGAGGTTACTCTGCTGCTGCTCTGTGCACCCGCCCTCCAAATTTGTCATACGTCACTAAGAAAAGTGCGTACACTACGCTTAATGCTCTCTCCTGAATACAGAGGAGTCTAAGATGGCGGCGCTACCGGAAGGTATTTATTTTCATTTATAAAGTTTTAAATATGGATATTTCTACAACAACACCGCGCGGATTACCCTCAGAAGACCTTTGTTTATCATCCTGGAGCCGTTTGGATTTAATTTGTGAAGGATGGACGCACTTTTTTTGGACTTGAAGGTCGTGGACCCCGTAACATTACATTTAATCAACAGAAAGATCTAAAATATTTTCTAAAATATCCGAAAATGTGTTTGTCTGAAAAACGATGGACATATGCAACTCGGACAGCTTGGGGGTGAGTAAATCATGGGTTTAATATCATTTTTGGCGGAACTTCCCCTTTAAACAAATAAAGTAAACTAAACTAATTTGGTAAGAGTGCCATCTAGTGGATAATAGCGGAATTACAGATTACCATAAAAACTTGTCAGGAAAGCGTCAATGGAAGGGAAATGTCTTTTCCTAATTGACGAGATAATTCGTCAGTGGCGGGGAAAGAGTTAACATGCGCTTCTGACATTTTGGTTTCGGTTTTAAACATGCAGGAATGAGAAAATAAAGTGCAGGACTTGCTTGATGTTAAAATAATTATTAAGAGAGAGAAAGTTTGGCACCTGATTGATGTTTAACGAGTTATTAAGAGCCATAAGACATGAAAACGATCTTTTCCCGGTGATTTTAAGGTATGGAAGACGTGATTTTGCTTTTGAACCTTTTTGAACCTGCTTTTTTGATTTTTCTCAAAATTGACTGCTGAGTTCATCATCTTCAAACTCGTGTAGCTTTGTAATTTTTTGTCAGGTTCCAACAAACTACACACTGTTTGGAAGGTTTTTCATAGATATATAATATATATATATATTATGAGTCGGAGACTCGTTTTGCCAGCATGGGTTGCATATATTAGATAATGCCATTTGCAACATATTAGGTGTTAACCCTGCAGACGTGATAAAGTATATTTTTTAAAGTATATAACTACATGTGTTACAGATAACAGGTCGTTCTTTGTGCTGTCTATGTCTAATAATGAAGCCCAGATCTACGAGCTGATGGCTCAGACCGTATCTGAGCAGAGGACGTGAGTGCTTACCTTTACCTTAGATAAATAAAGTCCTTTGCTATCATATACTATTAAAAGTGCTTTGGATACAGTCAAAAAAAACAGGCCTATCGTAAACAGAATTAATCTTGTTGGACCTCCCTTACACTAGGTGGCAGTGTCAAATCACACACCGAGCCGATTGCATGAAGACCAAATTGCACAGCATCATTCCATTACCTCAGACCGAGTGAGTTAAAGATTTATTTCATTAAAGTGTTTTACCGGGTTACTGCTTCTGTCATAACACTTGACATGATGTTTTTGCAGTGGTGAACGTGAAGAAGTTGAGTTGATTAATTCTGGTGTTCAGAAACTCAACAAAGACTCCGAGCCCATTCCTTTGGGGAATATCCAGCCTCCAGGTACCATGCTTTTGTTTAGGAATAGTTCTCATGTATAGATTAAAAACGTTTCACTGTGGGCTCCACTTGTAAGCTGGGGAATTGACTAACTGCATACAATCTTTGTATATACATAGAAACCTTGTCACTGCAAATGTTTCTCTCAATAGAAAAAGAAAGCACTGAGGTCACGCAAACCCCTCCAGCGAGCACCAACCCGTTCGAGACCAAATCCGATGAGGAAGAGGAGGAAGAAAGCTCATTACAAGATCAGGGTGAAGGTGAAGATGATGAAGCATTCGTGGTGGCTGATCTGAATGACAGACTTATGTTTCTGAAGCAACGCTCCAGGCAAGGCATCGCCATAGATGAGGATGAGGCCGAGGCCTTCGAACTTCAGCCGCTCCGATCTGATGAAGCTCTCAGAACATGTGAGTTGAAAATTTATTACGTTTATGTTTTGATGCACCACATTTTTGGTGTTTTTAATTTAAGGTGGATTAAAGCTTAAATGTTTTACCGCAACATGATATTACATAAAATATATGCATTTACAAACTCATGTTTTGGTAATGAGAACTAAAAAGTTGTCTAGGTGCTATGACAAACAAAATCAACTTTTATCTGGAGAGAAAAAATAAGAACTGCTTACATGGCAGCCATCTTGAGTGTCACAGTCAATTATGTCCCTTCCAACAATTTTTTTTAAACAATGATTGAAAATTGTTGCGGAGGATGAGAAAATTGGTCTTGGACACATTAATATTTCTTATTATCGTCTCTACATTTACCAATGATCACCAAATACCACATGTTTCTTTACTGTAAATGTTTATAGTATAACATGCACTGAAGCTTTTTATTTTTTTTAAATTTTTTAAATTATAAATATTTCCATGTCAAAGAACCCAAATCCAGATCCAGTCATGGACACGTCGAGGTAATGAAAATGTTCCCCTTAAATGTGTAAAAAACAACAAAATTGGTTTGTATGATGTCATTTGAAATCATGTGCAAAATAGTACATGAAGAGATGTTTGTAACTGTATGCTTTTTATTTTAATAGCATTTACTTTTTTATCAAAATGTTTCATGACACCTCATAAGTCCAATTTCGCGAGAATCACCCTACAATACATTTTACATGCACTGCTTGCATACATCTGATTGAGCCATTAATACGATTACAAACAGATTATTTGCTTGCATATAAACCTAACTAGTGATATGTGGGGGCTCGTTTGGATGAGTCTTTACTTTTGGAAAGAACATCTCTTTGGGTTTAAGACTTTAATCTTTGCAACTATATGTACGAATAGCTTTTAACACTTCACAGACAAAGAAATACATAAAATCACATCATATGATCTCTTCTCTGTACTACGCTGTCCATCGACTGGATCATCTCAGATGAATGTCATTATTAGTTTTAAATGTGTTTGTGGATTACTGTTGCTTTTTCAATGCTGACCTCGCTTATTTACGTTGTTTAGTGGCGGCACTGAGACAGCTGCTGATCAGGCACATTTCCAATCAGGAGGACCCAGACAGAGATATCGAGAGAAGACAGGCACAGGAGGACGGACAGAGGACGAATTCTCGGCAGGGGCCAGAGGACAGCACTGCAATTGGGTCCTTGGTTGAGAATGGCTCAGAGAGAGACGAGACAAGACGACAGAACCCTCCAGAACCGCCTCCTGGAGACACGGGGTTCTTTGAGACGTCCGAGGATTGCGGTAGGTGTTGATCCTGTTGTACAGAAGCAGCTAAATGATTCTGAGAATGTGGTCGGAGAGGATATAAAAGTCTTGTGGAGTCACTGTTAATCTCAAATGAGTAAAATACACTAAAATACACTGAATAGCAATATTGACGATCATTTAAGGTGCATTAGCGATTAGCGCACCTGTTTATGTAACAATAATCCAATAATTTTCTCTCGCCGTTTCTCCACAGGTAGTTACATGGTGCTGGAGGGTTACGGAGGTTCGGTTGAAAGCTGCACAGTTGATGATGTGCATGGCAGTAATGGTGAGCCAGTGGCTGGAGGAGACTCTGGCATTGACTTGAAGAAGCTCCTCTCTTCTTCATCCCAGAGCAGCGAAGGACCACACATCAACAGACAGATCATGACTCACATACGTCTACTGCACGCCAACCTGCAGCACCTGAAGGTAACATCACATCTCACCCGAAAACTGAGCACGCATACAATATATTCATTAGTAGGACACACATATTACATGCTATTTATATGTTAGAAAAACGATTTCTTAACAATGTATAAATGAGTAGCGTGGAAAACCACAAAATTTTATGTATTAACCCTTTAACTGGCACTGTCCAGTCAGCGGGACACCTAAGTTTGATTCAATATTATTGATTATTGATTTAAATGTTAATCTATCACAACAAACTATATATTGTTGGAAAGGTCTAAGTATGCAGTTTTCATATTTCAAAACCTTTCAGCAGTAATAATAATGCAGTGACTGTAATTTAGTAATTTGTGAAAGAGTATGCAGCAAACCAACACAAACCTCACTTTTTTGATAATTTTATGTATTAAAAATAACACTACATTGCATTTTTATTTATTACAAATAAATGTAAACTGCTATAAAAAGCGCTTTCAGTTCTGATTAATACAGTCTGAGACAATAGTATCAGGGTTCCCACCGCTCCTTGAAGCCCTGAGAAGTTTTTGAAAATATACATACATAGATACAGGTCATTAAAAGTGCTTGAATCTATTTTATGCAGAAAGTTTTCTGGAAAAAATCCATATTATTCCCTGTGTAGTGTAGGATAATACCATAAAATTTCTAGACTTTTTAAGCACATGTGCTAAACTGTTTGCTTTAAATGCTTATATCTTCTGTATGTGAATGTTGATTCATACCAAAATGCTTTTTTGCATAGTTGTGTTTGACACATGAAAACGTCTCTGGTTATGTATGTAACTGCTGTTCCCTGAGAAGGGAACGAGACGCTGCGTCTCCCTTGCCATACTTCCTGCGTCCCTGTAACGCCGTCTTTGGCAATATTTCAGATAGCGATATACTTCCTGACTCCCGCGTCACCCTGTCTTTGTCGTTAAGCCTCACCATTGGTTGAATTTGATATACACATTCAGACACACTTCCCCTTGGAGGCGTCCCCCGAGTGTCGCTGCAGTGACGCAGCACGAGTTCCCTCAAAAGGCAACTGTAACAATGTATCTTTAAAGATAACACAATGTAACCTTGCTCTTACTTGAAATGTGTCCTCACATTTAGTCCTTGAATTTGAGGGTATTGGACCTGGAAAGTCCTTGAAAGGTCCTTGAATATGAAGTTAACTAAGGTGTGGGAACACTTGTTGTGGTCCAAAGTAATAATTAAATGTTTATTTTCAGGATATAGAAATTAAGTATAACCTAGTACGCCAAAGGCTATCAGAGGAAACAGCTACTGACACAGAAGAAAACAAAGGTAGTGCATCTTCCGCTCACAGCTTTTCTTATTTGCGTATGTTTGTGTATGTTGCGGTGTAACAGTTTCATTTTAAATTTTTTCCTCTTACAGATAAAAGTTAGTGAATTGGAGCTATTTTCTTTTTATTGAGGCTGCAAGAGACACAAAGACACTGGTAGGGCTGTACCGCGGTCCTCATGCTTCAGTGACGTCCTCACAACAACTGATGCTGTAGACAGAACTGGAGTTTGCATTCACACCACATGGATTCTTACAGGATGAGCTCAGATCTCTGTCCATATGCATGCAAGCGAGATGTTTCGTGGAAAGTTTGCCACGTTAGAAAGTTTCATCGCCTCTCACTCAACCAACCACATGTGAGGTTAACCATCGGTAGGAGAGTTATTGAACTATCCGCACCTTGCTGAAGCTAAACCAAAGATCTGACAAACTTCTGCATTCCCTGCATGAAATTTAGAGATCACGGTCGTTTGTTCTGATCGGAAATAATTGGAATTAAATAAAGGTTTAGCATAATCTTGCCTTAAGGAAAGCACAGCAGGTCGTTTTTTGACCGATTTCCAGATGGTAAGTAGCATGTGGTGTTAGGATTTAAACAAATATCCACATCAGTGAGTGGCGTTGAAACTCTTAGATGAACCTCGGACGATGTGTGGAGAATACTAACTTGATCACGAGCTTTCTTAACATCGGATTGGTTGAAATGTTTCATTTTATGGAAGCACGTGACATGTGAAGTGGTGGGTGTAACGCTAGTATCTAGTATTGAGACACATCATAATAAATGAGGATGGGCTGATGATTGTTGTGCTCTCGCTCTCTCTCCTCATGCTTTCTCGCTAAAGTCTATTTAATAAAGCTACTGAAAATGTTTTCTCTGGTTTAGGCCCTTGAGAAAACCAGACCTGTAATGTCGTCGGGTTGGGCCGGCGTTGCTCGTATCCGGCAGCTCGGCCCAACCGCTCTTTCACGTTTTCTTGAGACGCTTCATCGCAGGAACTTGATAGAGACCCGTAAAGGTCCACTTTAAATGTAATGTAATGTATTGTATTATGACCAACACTGCATCTCTTTATAGAGACCCGATTGTTTGTTTTTTCATCTTTTGCTTTCTAAAGCGTTCAGTCATGTATTATTTTAACAGAAACTACTAAAAAAGAAGAAAAAAGACTGCAAGGTATCCTTTAATATTAATGTAATCTGTATTTTTATTATTCTGTCTAGACATTTGAGGTATTTTATTATATTATATTGAGCATTATTATTATGGTCTTGGCATTCCGTTGAGAACATTAATAGACAAGATTTTATTAAATTTGACTGAAATTATGTATTGTTTAAAATGGAAAGATGATATTGCACATTGTGTCTTCATTTTATCACATTTACCTTTTGAGGATTGTTTTGTTTCGGATTATGACCAAAAAGGAAAATACACAAGTTCATTTGTAGCAAATTTATTCAATAAACTGGAAACACAAGTGGTGCATTTATTTGTCCGAAAGTAACACTTAAACGCTCAAACTAACATTGGTGCCA
The DNA here is from genome assembly GCA_025389145.1 of Misgurnus mizolepis. Taxonomy (NCBI): domain Eukaryota; kingdom Metazoa; phylum Chordata; class Actinopteri; order Cypriniformes; family Cobitidae; genus Misgurnus; species Misgurnus mizolepis. The sequence goes on from JAIFKI010000003.1 coordinate 2,659,113, forward strand.
AATTAAAATCTAACTATGTTGCTGTCTTTACACAGCAATTCTCTGCTTTCCAGTGATTCTCAATATGAGACAAGTAACGTACTTTCTTAGACAAAAAGAAGAGGAAGCTATTATACCCTTTTCTTTAGTAAATACACAATAACATGCCGTCTAAGACGCAAAGAAAAAATCTTAACCACAAAAAGATCGCTAGGACATGAGTTTCATATATCTCCATTGCTAAGGTCTTTCTGTTTCTTTGTTGCTTTTCCTTCATCTCTCCCCTTTCTTTTTCTTTTGTTGTTTGCCTCTTCTCTGAACTGATGCCTGGGGAATAAAAAACATTAACATTATTTCTCCCCCAGCATATTTTTAGTTGCCAGCCAGTGTCAGAATTTTTGCCTTTCAGAAAATGTTCTTCTTTAAATATTCAAACATACAATAAATCAAATGAAAGAACAAACCATTTGCTTTTAAATGTTTCCCCGCCATTGACAAGTTAACACTTCCCTGCCAATGACGAGCTTTTCCGGCAATCCGTATTTCCGCTATTATCCACCAGGTGGTGCTTTAACCCGACTTATTACACGGCTCTCTGGAATGCTTGATTCTGATTGGTCAGTTGAGACATTTGCAGGTTCGTTCTTTTCAAATAATAACCGCTCCAAAGTAATAAAGCATAGCCGGTACTACTTGTACGATTTAAATCGCTCCGCGCCAATAAAGATTACTGTTTGGCGCCATCTTGTGACAAACACTGGACAACCACGACATTTTGACATTAATTTTAACATGTACGGAAAAAACAAAACTTTTAAACAGTGGATAGAAGAACGAACAACGACAAGACACAGAGAGCTTACGGAGACTGAACTTGACAAAATAGAGCATGACAGCTACGAAGCCAACACACTAAAAAATACAGAATGGGCATTAAAACTTCTCAAAGACTGGCTAAAAGAGAAAAAAATGGAGACAGACAAGTATGAAGCAGAGGATCTTAATAAGGTATTACGATCATTTTATGCATCTGTGCAAAGTTTCGCGGAAGGATAAAACAAATATGCCAATAAAATGTTTCAAATTCATATTCATGTCCAGTTTTTTTTCTTATGTGGCAAGTAGCCGTGTAATAAGCGGGATAATGTAGAGGCAGCCGGTAGTTATCGGGAAATAAGCCCCTTCAGTGTGATACAAGACCCTCCGCTTTGTTTGAAAGCAGACGCAGATTTGATATTCGTATATATACGCACACTTGAACTGCGTATACGCACACTTTTTTACGTGGTTGGTAATTTGCGCAAAACACGTCCAAACCAGCTCCATATAAGGGCTTTCCGCAAGCGCTGGTCCACAAAAAAGTTTAGAGCAGTTTGTCTTAAAAACAAAAGAGCGCGAAAAGAAATCCATGATCATATTTATTATCGGTAAAGTTTGGCTCTGCATTTTTATTTGGAGGTTTTGCTGTCGCTGGAGGAAGCCAGTGCTGTCCACCGACCGGAGTAACGTTAAAGAAGTATTGGATGTATTAACAAATGACATTTAATTAATATGACAGAGACGCACATCTGTATCTAAAATATAACATACAGGAGATCAAGTGATTGATGTTTGGACTTCTCATTACATTTACCTAACGTTTAGGCTACATTAGGCATTTAGGCAGACGCTTTCAAATAGAGATTTAAAAAGTGAGGAAGGAAAGCGTGAAGATTTGTCATTACATGCATCTTCTTTATATGTGTGGAAAAAATAAGTAGGCTATAATAATGTATATAATAATAATATAGATCATGTATAATACTATATAATACAAAAAATATTATAATATAAAATATAATCATGTAAATTTTATATGTCAACATTATTATAAACATTATAATTATAGCCTAGTGTTTGATTTTAGCGTATGTGATTATTGTGCAACAGTGGTTTTCTTGAATTTTTGCGTACATTTAGGAGAATTTTCGATACAAAAGTTTTTGTTGAATCACGATTTGTTTGTGAAAACATTAGTAGGCACAAATTTGTGCGTATGCATGCTTAATGAATGAGACTTGTTTTCTAGAAGGCATTAAGTTTTTGTGAAAATCATAAAAAATGCTGGCACTGGCTGGCAACTTTTTTTCTTAAAATGCTGGTGGGGAAAAAGTTAACCAAATAAAATTCATCCTATCTTCTTTTTTCATTTTTTATCACCTCTAAAATATATATGACAAAATTTTTTTTTTTTTAATATTTGCATTTTGGGAAGGACTTTTGTTAGAGATCAGATTCAGAACAATAATCAAAACATACACCGAGTTTACTGGATTTGTTTTATACATTGGGTAAGAGCGCCACCTAGTGCATACTAGTGAGATAACTCCTCAATGGTGGGAAAAGAGTTAATAAAACCAAAGTTGTTAAAGAGAAAAGCTCACCTAGACTGCCAGCGCCTGCCGCTATTCCACACGCGCCCAAAAGATGGCAGCCAGTTGGCATCAGTATGCGAGCTGTGATCAAAGTTCGCCCCCACGCGATTAGGTGGAAGTTTTTTGAGTTTCTCCTGTTCCTCTGTAAAATGTCAGATGTGTTAAATGAACAACAGAAACAACCCCTACATCAAAACTCTTATTATAATGAGACCATGTTGAGAACAGCGAGCTCTCATACAGCTTTATCCCAGTATATATACTGTGCATGCAATTTTGGTTTATGTATGGGATATTTATGACCCCACAATATACAGTTTATCTCTATACAACATATTACACATAAATGTGTCCTACTTTTTCCCAGAATGCCCTGCACTTCAACATTTCCCAAATTACCTAAAAGTAATAACCACAATCCATAAAGTCCCCCTGTGGTGAAAATCATGTGTTTATATGCTTTAAGACAAACCATTTACAAATTCATAATTTGCATATTCATATCTATGAGTAGAGGTGGGGACTCGTTTGCATATTCATAGATCTGTGTATATTAAATGAGGCAAGGGTGTGGTTACATTCAAGCTGTTTTAATTAAAGAAATTACTGTCACAGGTAAAACTTTTATATGCTATCATGATGCTCAAAGATTAGTTGTAAGTTATAAAATGGTTGACTACATGGGGACTTTAAGGTCTCACTATAATTTGACTTTAATGGCTTCTATTTTGGCATAATAGCTGCTGTTTTACAGAACATTGAGCATCCAGAACCCTCGAGTCCTAACAATACTCCAGAGCTTTACCTCGTATTACTACAGTGTTTGCAGATGTCATGAAAGTGAAGTACATACTGTGTTTAAGAAACTGTTGAACCGAAGGGCCGATTTCCTTCGGGCCGCTTCCTGAGGCTTCATCCGGTTCCTCCTGCAGCCACGGCGGTACAGCTCCTACAATTCAACACAAGCATGTCCTTCTGCTCGGCGTCTTCTCAAAGAATAAGCCAAAGCAGTTTTACTTACCTGTGTGAACATTGCCATGGCTGGAAGAATGCTGAAAATAAAGGAAGCAAATCAAATGTAAACTTATTCATGAATCCAGTAATGACGGCATTAATACAGCGGGAGAAGTTACCTGATAACCAATGAAGGTTAAGCCAAGTCCTGCTTCACCCCGTCGACCGTGTGAGAGAAGATCCTCGTGACTTGGCCCTGGCCGTGGCTCCATATCATAAGAGAAACTGTAGGAACTTATCAAACATAAACTCATATAAAGCATTGCAAGATATACATTTGTGTTCCCCATGTGCCGCTAACTCAATACAGGAACAGCATCTAGGATATATTCAAATATATCAAAAATAATACATCACATGGTAGGAAAATGGTGCATTATGCTATATACATAAAGATTAGTGTGGCGCAATACAATACAAAAAATAAATAAATATCGGTATGAGTAGCGATGATTTATTCTGGTACCAATACCAAAAATAGCTTTTAGTTGTGTACTGTCCTAAACTGATCATTTATTTAAAGCCTTAAATGTCATAATAATAATGTAAACTAAATAATATGGTTTACCTGGCTGCGTGTTTCATGTTGTCTTGGTGGCCCAGTTCAGCAGGCTGTCCAAGTGCTGGATCAGGCTATGTTTGATTCAGGAAAAGTCAACAATGATAGCCCATGCATACTTAGCATCTTTACTAACAGGACAATTCGTTTGACAAATACAGTTTTATAAAGAGAGTCGGTGACAGAGCAGGTGATTTTAAATTTACAATTAATTTCTTCACGAAGCAAATCCAATAAATGAGTTCTGAGATATGGATACACATGGATCATCCCAGGAAAACAAACCTCTGTTAATGACTGAAGGACTTCCAGTCTGTGATGTTCCTGAGATCGAATGACGGCAGCTTGCTGGTGATGACAGAAGAAAACAAAATTTCAATTATTAAAAGTAAAAAAGAAACTAAAAAATAAAAACATATGGGGTGGTTTCGCAGACATGGATTAGCTTAAACCAGGATTAGGCCTTAGTTAAATCAGGAAATATAACTGGTTTTAACAAACATGCCTTACTAAAAACATTACTGGCGTGCATTTTGAGGCAAAACAAAGAACACCAATGTATTTTAAGATATGTCAGTCCAAATTGTTTTCAGTTTTGGACACCTCTTACATTTATTTTAGTCTAGGACTAGTTTAATCCCTGTCCGGGAAACTTAATTTATTGATGCCATTTTAAGTAAAGCACAGCACATGGCCAGCACTTGAAAATTTATCTAGAGAAATCATTGATGTGCTTTGATGCAAAACAGCATGCTGGGATAAATCCTTTTATGTCCACAAAAATGACTAATATACTATACCTCTTTAATAAACACATCCTCTTTATCCTCATACTGTTCAAGAGCCTTGGCAACCTCAGACTTAAATCTGCAAAACAAAGGGCATGTGTTGTTTTTCCTTGACGAAAATGTACTTTGGCAATACCATGGTTTATGTTATGTATATTCATAAAATGTTGCCATAATTGAATCATTTCATACTGTACTGTATTTTTAAGTAATGTAATGAATGTAATAATCAATAAAGTGATGTTACGGGGACATATCATGAAAATCTGACTTTATTCCATGTTTAAGTGCTATAATTGGGTCCCCAGTGCTTCTATCAACATAGAAGATGTAAAAAGATCAACCCAGAAACTTAGTTTTTGGTAAATCAATCTCTGAAAGCATGCGAAAAAATAGGTAATTGAAATTTGGCTCCCCTTGTTGTGACGTCAGAAGGGGATAACACTGCCCCTTAATATGCACTAACCAACCACGGCACTGCCATTTAGTGCAGAAATCAGCTCATTTGCATTTTAAAGGACACACCCAAAACGGCACATTTTTGCTCACACCTACAAAGTGGCAATTTTAACATGCTGTATTATTATTATTATCTGTGGAGTATTTTGAGCTAGAACTTCGCAAATGTACTCTGGGAACACCAAAGATTTATTTGACATCTTAAAAACGTCTTGCGAAATGTTCCCTTTAAATCATTGATGTAATGGCTGTCGCGATTATGAAATTTGGCTGGCGATTAATTGTCTAATAAATTGTGGCGATTATGACGATTAATTGCCGGTTTTGTTGCTTTGACATTTAACTCATGTAATAATTTTCACATTGTTGTGATTATTTAAATTAAATCTTTTGCCAGGTTTACCTGGCAGTAAATATTAAAGCAACACCAAAGAGTTTTTTTTACCTTAAAATAACGTTTCCAAAAAAGTTTCAGTGGTTCATCCACTCAAAACAGGGTGAATGGCACTTTCACATTCGCTTTGCAGCCCTCTATCGGCCAAAACCGCACTAAAGAAGTTTCCAACCGTCGGGTAGTGGTCCTGTAGTTCGAGTGAAAACTACAAAAACTTGCTTTACGGCAGACCTACAATCCAATCAGAGCCAGCTATGCTGCAGTGTTAACGACAGTGCTAATGAACAATTACGCGTCTAACCTGTAGGGGGAGCAAAGAGCAATAACTCTTTAGTGTTGCTTTAATACACATAATGCATATTTAAAAGTAATCTGATAGTGTCTCGTTTATACAGGCGCTGCAGCTCCCCCTTGTGTTTTTAGAGAGATGTGCAATTATTGCGGTGATCTGAAATCATCGCGATGAGGTCAAACAATCACGATGAGACGATTATTTTAATCAAGACAGCCCTAATGTCTTACAGTAAATTAGCCGGGTCACTGTAGGGCAAATCTGGTGAATGCATTGTGGGACACAGTATACAGCACTTCTCTTACTATTTCTGAAGTATATAGGCATGCCCCTGATACTTTTGTGTAAGCATTCATGCTTCTCAGTTACCTCTCAGTTTCCTCTTCTGTTATAATGAACTTGTCTCTCAGTTTTGGGTCTGCTTTATTCTCCCACCAGAACTTGTGTGTGTTTGTCCGGTGTTCTGGGCTGTAAAGAGAGACATTCAGTGAATTCACTGAAAACTTTACTTGCGTTTCTCAAAGGTTTTTATTTACATGCGTTCTCTTACGTGCTCATGTGCTCCAGCAGTCCAGCGTGCAGAACAGTGATGTTACTGTCAGTCACGTGTTTCTGCACCTCCAGCCCGCAACAATAACACCAGAATTGAGCATCATGATCGGGACTGTTTTTCTCCACGTGAGGATTTTTAATGTTACGCCGTGCTTCTTTAACCTGCAGAGGTGAATGAGGAACATAAACATAACGGCTGGCAGTGAGAAACAAATGATGACTGCGGTGGTGATGATCATTAAACGGGACATATTACAAGACTTTTTTAACATGTCAAAAAAACTTTGGTGTCCCCAGAGTAAATATGTAAAGTTCTAGCTCAAAATACCATATGGATAATTTATTACATCTTGTTAAAATTGCCACTTTGTAGGTGTGAGCAATAATGTGGCATTTTTGGGTGTCCGGTTAAATGCAAATGAGTTGATCTCTGCACTAAATGCAAGTGCCGTGGTTTTATAGTTCAGATTAAGGGGCGGTATTATCCCCTTGTGACATTACAAGGGGAACCAAATTTCAATTAGCTATTTTTTCACATGCTTGCAGAGAATGGTTTACCAAAACTAAGTTACTGGGTTGATCTTTTACACATTTTCTAGGTTGATAGAAACACTGGGGACCCAATTATAGCACTTAAACATGAAACATGAAAGTCAGATGTTCATGATAGGTCCCCTTTAAAATGTTATAATCAGCGTGCATCATACATATGCATCATACATTCATAACGTAAAAACACCATGGTATTCTTTAAGGTATGGTAAAACTTTCTGTGGTCACTGTTATCTTAGTAGCATACGTACCTTCTCCAAGAATTTAACAATCACGACTTTAAGTTTACTCTGGTGGCTTTTCCCAAATATGTGTCCTTTTCCAGAAAAATCAGTTTTCCTGCAGATCGCACAGTAAAATGCACCCATTTGGCTTTTTTTGTTTAATTTTCAGCGACATCAAAAGAGTCATCTGCGTCTTCTTTTAATGTTGACACGGTGGCGGTTGTCAAACCAGTTGATAGCTCTTTACCGCCACCAACTGGACTGGATGGATGGGCTATATTCTTCACAAATAGTGAAGAAGTTACAGAATGAGCAAGGAAATTAGTCCTGGGAATATTCATAATAATGCAAATAACAACAAATAACAAATACTTATAAAAAAGTGATGCAAGTATGTAATGACAACAACTAAAAAGGAGCTCCAATCATTATTTCGAGTCAAAACGCATGCGCGAATATAACAGGGAGGGGCCTCAGTGATTGACAAGTGCTCAGCCAATCAGGCTTCGTGTTTTTGGGCCAATCAGCGAGCGCTGTGATGCGCTTGGGCCAATAATAGAGAAGGGTTTTCATTTTAAATCCAGGCGGTTGGAGCGAAACGGAAGAATAAACGTAGGGTATCTGGAATATAATATTTATCATCATGCAGGTAAAATAATCCAATATTAATCATCCTGAGAAAATGTATACGTATATATAATTGTGTAAGGCAAATGTTGTTTTAGTGTAGCGCAAGATACTTACATATATAACATCGCTTGAACATCGCCCTCATGTCTGTACACCGATTGAGTTAGTATTTGTGTTTTACTCTTATAACGACTGTTTTGTGTTTAACTGTGTTAGTATTCAGTCAGCTACGGGTTTTGTTCACGCAACTAATGTTAATTATGACGTGTTTTATCAGAATAAAGAAAACATGCAGCCGCAAGCTGGTCACACGCAGGTAACTTAACCCTTCATTGTTATTTATTTTAATTAATGTAACTTTTATAAAAGAGTTAAATCAAGCTAATTTAGTGTAATTTTAAAGTGATCACACGCTGTGGTGATGAAGATGTGGTTAGTAGTAGTGGTAATGGTAATGATGGTGTGTTTATGCTGTTGTTTAGCCATCAAGCCTTGGTCCGCTTCGAGTTGGGATGAATTTGTCTGCAGACACGCACACCATTACAGGTAAAACATCTTCACGTATGAACACATCAGTAGTTGCACTAAAATATATTAACAAACTCCGATTTGCAAAGGAAGTTTTAAGTAGACAAAACAGGACTAATCCAACTTGGGTTAGTTTGGCCTAGTCTGTTTTATTACGCTGGTGATATAGTGTTTTTTTTTTTTTGTCCGATACAAATATTAAAGTGGACATATCATGAAAATCTGACTTTTCCATGTTTAAGTGCTATGTTGGGTACCTATAACTTCTATTAACTTTAAAAAAAAAAATGTTATAAAGATCAACCCAGTAACTTCAGTTTTTGTAAACCATTCTCTGCAAGCATGTAAAAAGTCATTGAAATTTGGATCCCTTTGTGATGTCAGAAGGGGATAATACCACCCCTTAATCTGGATTATCCAGCCACGGAACTGCCATTTAGTGCAGAGATCAGCTCATTTGCATATTAGGATATGCCCAAAAACAGCTAATTTTTGCTCACATCTACAAAGTGTCAATTTTAAAGGAACACTCCTCTTTTTTTGAAAATATGCTCTTTTTCCAGCTCCCCTAGAGTTAAACTTATGATTTTTACCGTTTTGGAATCCATTCAGCTGATCTCCGGGTCTGGCGGCACCACTTTTAGCGTAGCTTAGCACAATCCATTGAATCTGGTTAGACCATTAGCATCACGCTCAAAATGGCAGCGCCCGAAAATAGTCACCTTGGTCAATTTTAATAGCCGGGACTATTTTTGGGCACTGCATAATATCATTGCGCCTGCTGCAGCCATGTTACGGCAGCAAAGTCCTTGATTATTATGCCAGAATTAGAGTAAAGTTTCTATTCATATCGTCCTAGAAAATCAAAACTTTTTTTCCATCGGTCTTCGTACACGATGTAACTACAGAAGAGTCAAGTTTTAAATAGGAAAAATATCCAAACTCTTTGGTTATTTTTGAGCGTGAAGTAAATGGTCTAATCAGATTCAATGGATTATGCTAAGCTATGCTAAAAGTGGTACCGCCAAATCCGGAGATCGGCTACCGTTTACAGTGTAAACGGTAAAAATCCAATGTTTAACTCTAAGGGAGCTGAAAAATGAGCCTATTTTCAGAAAAAGTGGAGTGTCCCTTTAACATGTTATAATAAATTATCTATATGGTATTTTGAGCTAGAACTTTACATACATACTCTGGAAACACCAACAAGTAACGCGTAAGAAGTGATGGAAACGCCAAGTCCCTTAATTTGCAAAAAAGGTTATTACGCTCACTTGAGGTGGTTTATGCCAGTGGTTTTCAAACTGGGGGCTGGAAGATGGTGCCAGGGGGCACCAGTTTTATGACATTTTATGAAATGCATTAATTTATCATGAATTCTGTGTAATTAAACCTAACAAAATAAGGCTACTAACCAAAAGCACTACTTTTTTTTTGTATAATTTAATGTTTTTTTTATTAAAATGTTGAGTTTTAGAACAGTCTTTTTGTCACACATTTTCTTTGGGGGGCTGCAAAGGAATGCGCCGTACACAAGGGGGGCCACACGCTGAAAACGTTTGGGAACCACTGGTTTATGCGACAGAGTAAATGCGAATAATGGGAGCTGGATATGCATCTGCAGAATCATTACTTGCATAGCGAACATGTGATTTACCATATATGGGGCTCAAAGTTGTCGTGATGCCCTTGCTGCTGGTGCCTGCATAAAAAAAATCTGCGTTTCTTCTTCTGTGCACAGCATTCAGTTTGGCAATTACAAGCTGCACAGCTAGTAAATTTATAACTTGCCCAATCATAACTAAATGCAGTCATGTCTCCGTTTTCTAAGCGTGCCTTGTTTTATTTAATGTGGTTTCTAGCTTTACAATACCAACATCATTTGCTCAAACAACTTAATGTAAACGCACCTACTGTAATTCCCAAATTTTGAACTTAAGGGAATATTCCATTTTCTTAAAAGAAAAATCCAGATAATTTACTCACCACCATGTCATCCAAAATGTTGATGTCTTTCTTTGTTCAGCCGAGAAGAAATTATGTTTTTTGAGGAAAACATTGCAGGATTTTTCTCATTTTAATGGACTTTAATAGAGCCCAACATTTAATACTCAACTCAACACTTAACAGTTTTTTTCAACGGAGTTTCAAAGGACTCTAAACGATCCCAAACGAGGCATAAGGGTCTTATCTAGCAAAACGTTTGTCATTTTTGACAAGAAAAATAAAAAATATGCACTTTTAAACCACAACTTCTTGTCTAGGTCCTTTCCTGCGTGACCTAACGTAAATGCATAGTGACGTAGGGAGGTCACGTGTTACATATATGAAACGCACATTTGCGGACCATTGTAAACAATAAACTGACACAAAGACCTTAATTAGTATCAGTTGACATACAACAACGTAGGAACGGTCCTCTTTCAAGACCCTTGTAAACACTGGGGCGGAGTTTCGCATTCGTCCTCTGTGACCTCTTGACGTCATGACGTATTGCGTGGGTTCACGCTGGCGCATCACGACCGGATCTAGACGAGAAGTTGTGGTTTAAAAGTGCATATTTTTTATTTTTCTTGTGAAAAATGACAATTGTTTTGCTAGATAAGACCCTTATGCCTCGTTTGAAATCGTTTATAGTCCTTTGAAACTCAGTTGAAAAAAACTGTAAAGTGTTGAGTTGAGTATTAAATGTTGGGCTCTATTAAAGTCCATTAAAATGAGAAAAATCTTGCAATGTTTTCCTCAAAAAACTTAATTTCTTCTCGACTGAACAAAGAAAGACATCAACATTTTGGATGACATGGGGGTGAGTAAATTATCTGGATTTTTTTTTAAGAAAATGGACTAATCCTTTAAACACCTGAGAAAGCCCTTACATTTGTATGTAGGCTTAGACCATCGCCCATAGACCATCCCCTCGAGGTATTTTGGGCAGAAGCGCTCAAAACAAGTGGACAATAGAGACTGATTAAAACGGGATACAATATATCGGTTGGGCTCTTTTTTTTATTTATTTTTATATTTTTTTTTTGGACAAAGGACACTATAACCATGATGTTTGAGTTTTAAGTTGATATTGAAGTTTGTACAGAAGCTGATGTTGAATGATTTGCATTTGTTTTAGGTCCTGGGAGAGTTCCAGTTAAGTCCAACTCAAAGTAAGTTTTATTTATTTTATATAAAAGTTAAACTAATTAAGGGTAACACGGTAATCAACTTGACGAGGTCTATATACCTATCCCTGTCCTTTGCCCTGTGACAGTTTTTAGCATCTCTCCTCCACCCCATCACTTCACCCTCAGATCTGTATCCATCCCAGTTACGTAGTGGGGAGTAATCTCAGTTCAGACTAAAATTCGAGCGTGGAGCTCTTCCCTCAGACAGCACCCCATATATGCAAATATACTGATTATCATATGTGATGTGACCCCGTGAAATTGTGTGAACATCTCAACTTGTAAAACGGCAGCTTGTGGATTTTTTGTCAAATTTATGATCCCTGTCAGAATTAATAGTCCTTCTCTTTGTCCAAGACCACAGGAATATATAAATGTAATAGTTCAGATTTAATGGTCTGCATATGGGGTTAAAGTGTGTTTGATAACCTCTATTTTCCTTCCCTCAGAAAATTCACCATTAAAGACTTCGACATCGGCCGTCCACTGGGAAAGGGAAAGTTTGGGAATGTGTACTTGGCACGAGAGCGGAAGCTGAAGGTGATCGTGGCTCTAAAGGTTCTGTTCAAATCTCAAATGGAGAAAGAAGGCGTAGAACATCAGCTAAGAAGAGAAATTGAGATCCAATCTCATCTCAGGTGTGTAATCCTCTTCAGAAGCTGTTAATCGTCCTGTTTTTGATCAACTCAAACTGATTCATAAAAATCTGTGTGAACAGGCATCCAAATATTCTGCGCTTCTATAACTATTTCCACGATTCCTCTCGGGTGTATCTGGTTTTGGAGTACGCTCCACGTGGAGAGATGTACAAGGAGCTTCAGCGTTGTGGACGTTTCGATGACCAGCGCACCGCTACTGTGAGTGATCTAAACGCACATGAGTGATGTCACAAATGTCTCTCTTGTAGAGTTAAAGGGGGTTGCTCATCCAAAAATGAAAATTCTGATGTCATTTACATTTCTAAACCTGTATGAGTTTATTTTGATAAATGGTGTTAAGCATGCAGTTGACTGTACCTATTGAGTTCCATAGTATTATTATTATTTTTTTACTATGAAACTCAATGGGTACCATTAACTGTATGCTTACCCTCACGTTGTTTTAACCCTGTGTGAGTTTCGTTAGGGTTGATTCACATTTCGCGTCTTGCGCGATCAAGTTTGTTATTCAAATGTAGACACGCGGTATGGAAGCGGCGTGCCCTGTCCGCACCTCATCGAGTTAAAAACATTTCAACTTTCTAGAATGCCGCAAGCGCACCGCAGGTCATGTGACAAGAACCAACAGACGGTCGTGTTTTCTGTACAGATTTAGATGCGAGATGTGAACCGCCCCTTAGTCTGTTAAATACAAAAGTTATTGTGATAAATTAGAAGAATTAACATTTTTGGGTGATGACCAAGTATTGGATTTATCATCATGGTTACTCCGTTATGTTGTCTGCAGTACATGGAGGAAATTGCTGATGCTCTTCAGTACTGTCATGAGAAGAAAGTCATTCACAGAGATATTAAACCAGAGAACCTTTTGCTGGGCTTCAGAGGAGAACTTAAAATCGCAGACTTCGGTTGGTCTGTCCATGCACCATCACTAAGGTAAATAACGTCGTCTTATTTAGTCAAATGCTTTACGACTCTAAAGTAAAGTGTTTACTGTAAGCCTGTGTTTTGCTTTAGACGGCGCACCATGTGTGGCACGCTGGACTATCTGCCCCCTGAGATGATCGAAGGTCACACTCATGACGAAAAGGTGGACCTGTGGTGCATCGGTGTGCTGTGTTACGAGTGTTTAGTGGGAAATCCTCCGTTTGAGACGGCCAGCCACACTGAAACATACAAGCGAATTACTAAGGTCTGTGTGATCCTCTGTGGTTTGGCATGCTTGGCAATGATTGTGTATATATAAAATATTATTACTTTATGCATTCATACAAAAATCAATGCATGTTTTTTAACAGGTGGATCTTCAGTTTCCTAAAGTAGTGTCAGATGGTGCTCGAGATCTGATATCTAAGCTGCTCCGTCACAGTCCCACCATGCGTATGCCGCTCAAGAACGTAATGGAGCATCCGTGGGTGAAAGCAAACTCCCGCAGAGTTCTGCCCCCAGTCTGTAACCCACAGGCCGCCTCACATCACTGACACGAGCAAACCCGACGATGAATCCAGTTTGTTTCAGTTCAGAATCTGCTGATCACGAGGGAGAATTCTGCATCTATAAGTGTCAGAAACGCCTGATTTAGGGCTTCATCCTCTGTCTGTTCAACACGAGGTGGTGTCGGTTATTTAATGATGCTTCTCGATTGGCATCCTGACTGAACTGTTTGATAGAAACAAACAAACTTATGTATTAAATGTAGTATTTTTCACCTTTATGCTCCTTTTAAAGTTGTAGATGTCTTTGGTTTCTGTTCTGTTTGTATTCGTGTTTTTCCTGTCTTTCTTTATCCTTTTGCTTGTAAATGTGTTTATTCTTAAAAACATAAAAGGTTTTAAATATGTTTTGTGCTGTGACATTTGATTTACAAACTGCTGTATTCAAAGTCAGATGTACCTGATGAAATTTTTATTTCAGGATGTTTCATAAATGCTCATTTTAAGCAGTAACATGCTTTTGGTTTATTATGGTAATGATTATCGATTTGTTCTTTACAGCTTTACTACTGTTTATACTATTTTTCATAAATACTTATTTAAATCCTGGTTATTATTACAATATTGTTTGTGTTTTTATCACATTTGACAATGTAAAGAAAATTTGTGAAAATTAACTTAAATATCGACTAAGGCCATGTCAAAGATTAAAATCTGTTTTGGAGGCCGACGATTACATTGATAGACTTTAACCTGGATTTAGCCAGACAAATTTACTTATTGTTTTATTATTAAAGGTTTGCTTAATTTTCTTTAAAAAAAAAAGAATTTTCTCACCACCGTGTTATCCAAAATGTTTGTCTTTCTTTGTTCAATCCAGAAGAAATTAGTTTTTTTTCATTCCAGGATTTTTCTCATTTTAATAGACTTTATTGGACCCCAACAATTTAAATTTTAAGTGCAGGTTAAAATTGCAATTTCAACACAGCTCTAAATGATCCCAACAAGTGCATTAGAATTTTATCTTGCGAAACGGTTGTCATTTTTAGCAAGAAAAATAAAAAATATGCACTTTTAAATCACAACTTCTTGTCTTGCACAAGCTGTGTGATGCGCCAGCGCGACCTCACGTTATTGTGTAAGCACGCGGAAAGGTCACGCGTTACATATGTGAAACGCACATTTGTGGACCATTTTAAACAATAAACTGACATTAATTAGCATAATTTCACATACATCAACGTCGGAACGGTCCTCTTTCTCCACACACTCAAGTGGTAGTTCCGCATACGTCATCCGTGACCTTTTGATGTGACGACGCATAAAATACTTTTCACTGAAGGACTGTTTTATGCACAGTTTATAGTATTTTTATATTGGTCTTTCTTAAATCCAAAATTCAGTCGTGGCTTGTGGCCTAGATTTCATTCTCGTGACTGCCGCTGTGTGTCTCCGCGCCGGCAGGGGGCGATATCATATCAGCGCCGCGCAGCTCGTGCGGTAGTGAGGAAGCTGTTGCTGTAGTAACGGGGAAGTGTGCACGAGTGTTAATATATCAGTGCTTTTAAAGTTGATAACGACAGGTATAAAGTTTTAAGAGATTAGCGACATAGATGAACGACACGGTTTGTTCACAGGTCAAGCTGGAATGTCTGCATTGAAGAATCTCGTGCCTGCGCGGTTTCTCACGTTGAGCGCGCACCTGGTCATCATCATCACTATATTCTGGTCGCGGGTGAGACGACACACACTCCACAGATGCTGTAACGGGATATGCAGATATCGGTGTATCATGGTTTTCTGTTTTACAGGACAACAATGTTAAGTCATGTCTACCACTGGAGTTTACTGAAGAACAGCTCAAGACAGAAGATACGCGGTAGATACACACACAAATTCTTTTTTATATGGGAGGATTATTGTTAAATATGTAATATGATTTTCTGATGATAGTGATCTGTCCCTCTGTCAGGATTGTTGTGGCTCTGTCTGTAACTCTGGGTTTGCTTGCTGTTGAATTGGCTGGATTCTTCTCTGGAGTCTCAATGTTCAACAGTAATCAGAGCCTTCTGTGTATCCTTAAACTTGCATAATCAAGAAGAGCAAATGATAAACCAACATGAGTATTTCAGGATATCTCCAATGTTTTTCTGAACATCTCATCAGCTCTGGTCGCTCATTCCAGCGCATCCGTCAGTTTGTCTCTGTTTGTGTTTCAGCAGTGGCCCTGCTGGACGATCTGGATCATATTCAGTCTCTGCAGGTCTGTGTTCAGTTGCGATTTTAAAGGTTATGAAGAAGCTGTATTTCACAAGCTTTATTTTCTTTGGTAATTTAAAAAGCTGCCAAAATGAAAATGCAAGTAAATATTTGACAATATTTGAGGCACTTGAGTATTAAAGGGACATTTCACAAGGCTTTGTTAAGATGTCAAATAAATCTTTGGTGTCCCCAGATTACATATGTCAAGTTTTAGCTCAAAATACCATATAGATAATGTATTACAACATGTTAAAATCCTTTAAAATGCAAATGAGTTGATCTCTGCACTAAATGGCAGTGCCGTGGTTGGATAGTGCAGATTAAGGGGCGGTGTTATCCCCTTCTGACATCACAAGGGGAGCCAAATTTCAATGACCTATTTTTTACATGCTTGCAGAGAATGGTTTACCAAAACTAGGTAACTTTGTTGTTATTTCTTACATTTAGGTTGATAGAAGCACTGGGGATCCAATTATAGCACTTAAACATGGAAAAGTCAGATTTTTATGATGTGTCCCCTTTTATGTAGAAGGAGATTGAATATTGTCTGTCTGTCTGTCACAGTGTGGTTCCAGCAGTTTTGGAGTTGGTGCTGCTCATTTCGTGGAAGTAAAAGAGTCTTCTGCACCAACCCTTGAAGATCCCTGAAAAGAGACTGATTCTTTTGAATCATAAAAACGTTCAGTGATCTTGAATGAATCTTCTGGTTTAAGGATTGTTAGTGCATTATAGGAAATGCATGTTGCATATTTTTCCTACATTTAGGAATGTTACGAAATGTATCACAGCGTTTTTGCACCATTGCAGGACACTACAGAACGGGCATGGCCTTTGGAGTAAATGGAGCATTCTCAGAAGCTCAGAGAAATGAACAGTAAAATGTAACATTCAGAATGAATTTGGTTAAAGGAGACGTACTGTATGAGACTTTAAGATGTGAAATATCTTTGGTGTCCCCAGAGTGCGTATTGAAAGTTTTAGCTCGAAATACCCCACAGATCTTTTATTATAGCATGTTTGCTTTTAATGTTTGGGGTCAAATTGACCCAATAGTTTAATATATGCTAAATAACTTCAAATTTAAAATAAAATGTGTATATTAAAATATAGTTATGTTTTTCTTACAAAGTTATTTATTTAGATAAATTTCTGTGAAAACACATCTTTTGTAGCACATAAATTAAGTGTAGTAAAAAAGTCAAAGTAGTAATGAAAATAATATATAACACATTTTATTTGAGAATAGTTTTACCAGTTTTTCCACACATTAATAGTAAAAAAATCACTCATTAGATCATTTTTACAGTATGTACATTATATATACACTAGTCAACATTTGAAGTGGATCAAAACAAGTGGTCTTAAAAACCAATACCCAGACCTGTCTTGTCTTAGGACATCTTTGATTAACTTTTTTGATCTACTTTAAATGTTGACAGGGCAGACACGTATCCAAAGTGACTAAAAGGAACAAGTCAAAAGAAAAAAAAATGCAAAAAGTCAATTAGCATATTTTTCAGAGATGTCAAAGTAGCTTTGGGGTCAATTTGACCTCAAACATAGGATAGTTAAATGCAAATGAGCTGATGAAACGTAAACAATGATCGCCATGATGGTGGTTTGTTGAAATTGAACCTCTGTTGTGGTTGGAATGGATAGTGCAGATTAAAGGGCGGTATTATCCCCTTCTGACATCACAAGGAGCTATTTTTTCACATGCTTGCAGAGAATGGTTTACCAAAACTAAGTTACTGGGTTGATCTTCATCAAATTTTCTAGGTTGATAGAAACATTGGGGACTCAATTATAGCACTTAAACATGAAAAGTCAAATTTTCATACTGTATGTCCCCTTTAAGATTTTCAGAATGAACTTGGTTAAATATCACTGGAGTGAAAGCTCATGTATTATGACTTGCTAAACACTGACATCAGTATACTTGTTAAACCTGAAAACATGACTGTATTTGATTGAAAATATTACCAGTCATGTCATTTTTCCTAACAGTGACACTATAGAAGAAACAAACACAGTTATGCTATGCTGCCCTCGTGTGGTTGGGACAGAAAACTACAATAATACTTTGATGCATTTTATTTAGATTTTAGGCAAAGAAAAGAAAGTGTTTTAGTAAAGAAAACATACAAGAAGATAACATTATGAAATAAAAGTGCATTTACAAGTATATAGAGTGGAAAACAAATTCGAGGAGGTTCACTTGTCCAGCCTGACGAATCACAGAATCACAGATGTAACAATGCTTTAATCATATCTGTAAGAAATGCACATAATCCAAAGTAAAAAATTTTACATATTGAACTGCATCACCTTTTATATTGAAAGCCTCACCTGGGTAGTTCATGCTCCTCTTCAGCATTCTGAAGGAATCCGCTGTAAGAGTGTGAATCTCATCCTTGAGTCTCTGTCGGCCATCCAAGGTGAGATGCCACAGACACGACTTCCTCTTCCCATCGCCAGATACCTGCTGTGGGGTCTTTTTGAAACTGTTGCTGAAACACAGGTTATGGCGGATTGTGTTTTTCCACCCATCTGGAGCGGTTATGAAAAATGGGAAGTGCTCTCTAGAGACAGAGATAAGAAGTCAGTCAAATTATTAAAACGATGGCTTTAAATGGTATTTTTTTTAAAGTAATGCATTACAATATTAAAGGGTTAGTCAATTTTCTTAAAAAAAAATCCAGATATTTACTCACCCCCATGTCATCCAAATTGTTGATGTCTTCCTTTCAGTCGAGAAGAAATTATTTTGAGGAAAACATTCCAGGATTTTTCTTATTTTAATGGACCCCAACACTTAACAGTTTTAATGCACTTTAAAGTTGCAGTTTCAAAGCTTATCTAGCGAAACGATTGTCATTTTTGGCAAGAAAAATAAAAAATATGCACTTATAAACTACAACTTTTTGTCTATCTCCGGTCCTGTGACGAGCCAACGCGGCCTCACGTAATACGTCATCAGGTTCAGAGGTCACAGATGACGTATCTAACTGTTCAGAAAGAGGACCATTCTGACGTTGTTGTATTTGGAATGATACTAATTAATGTCTTCGTGTCGGTTTATTGTTTAAAATGGTCCGCAAATGTGCGTTTCATATATGTAACACGTGACCTTTCTACATCACTATGCAATTGCGTGAGGCTGCTCTGGCACGTCACACAGCCTGAGGAAGAAGAGAAGTTGTGGTTTAAAAGTGAATATTTTTTATTTTTCTTGCCAAAAATGACAATGGTTTCGCTAGATAAGACCCTTATGCCTCTTTGAGATCGTTTAGAGTCCTTTGAAACTGCAATTTTAAACTGCATTAAAACTCTTAAGTGTTGGGGTCCATTAAAGTCCATTAAAATGAGAAAAATCCTGCAAATGTTTTCCTCAAAAAACAATTTATTCTCAACTGAACAAAGAAAGACATCAACATTTTGGATGACATGGTGGTGGATAAATTATCTGGATTTTTTTTAAAGAAAATTGACTAAACCTTTAAGTTACTCCCCCAAAAAGTAACTAATTGTGTTACTTAGTTACTTTTCATGGAAAGTAATGCTTACATTACTTTTAAGTTACTTTTGCAT
Organism: Misgurnus mizolepis; assembly: GCA_025389145.1. Taxonomy (NCBI): domain Eukaryota; kingdom Metazoa; phylum Chordata; class Actinopteri; order Cypriniformes; family Cobitidae; genus Misgurnus; species Misgurnus mizolepis. The sequence goes on from JAIFKI010000003.1 coordinate 2,678,619, forward strand.
TACTTTTTCTTACTTTGCTAAGGCTTGATCTTTTTCAGGCCTTGTAGGTGTTTTTTATGATCGCAAAAATGTCAAGCACTGGCCTGCCATCTGCGTTTCTGACTCAAAATGTTCCCGCGTAATTCTACGTTTATATGTTCGGTTTAATTCAGTACGTTATTTAAATTAATGTGTACATTGGATATTGTTATTCTGTATTTTTATTGTTATATGGATCCTCCTGGGTCTGAAATAAAGATCTCTTTCTTATAAAGTAATGCGTTACTTTATTCGTTACTTCGATAGTAATATTATTACGTAATGCGCGTTACTTGTAATGTTTTACCCCCAACACTGTTCCCTAACCTTTGACCTGTGTTTTTTTTATGGAACTATTGAAAAAGTGACACAGCTAGACCAGCTTGCAACATCAGCAAAACCATGCTAATACCAGTTTATGCTGATTTCAGCGTTTTTTTTTTTCGGGCATACAGCCAAAAAAAGGCATTCTATGGCATTGTTTTGTATATTAGGAGTGGTTATTTACTGCCCCCAAAAAAGGGCCCGAAGCAATGATATTCTAGTCTAGGGTGACCATACGTGCCATTCTTCCCGGGCGCATCCCGTCCAGGATTTTGGTGCGTCTTCCGGAAGTCGTATTTGTTGACCGCATACGCCATTCAGTTAAAAACATAAGATATACAATCGTAGTTTCATTCTTACCTTAAAATGTAACCGTTGCTTTTCTGTTATAATAATAATAATCCTTTATGGCGTATGCGGTCAACAAATACGACTTCCGAAAGACGAACACAAAATCCTGGACGGGATGCGTCCGGGAAGAATGGCACGTATGGTCACCCTATTCTAGTCTTTATTTGTGTTCGGTATTTAAACAGATGGGTCACATGTAGTGTTTTGCATTAGCAACCACTGGTAAATAATAACTATATACATGAGCTTAAGGACCTGGTGAAGTTGTAGATCTGCTGTACGTTAAGACTCCCGGTACGACTGCTGCTGAGCGCCATGGCAATAAGGATGCAGTAGTTAACAGGTGGCCTCGGCCATGCGCCACTTTTCAGATTTAGGCTGTCCTGCAGGGCTCTCTGAAGTCTTCTGTTCTGCATAAGACCAATCTTGCGAGTGGTGCCTTTGGGTGCCCTGCCCCGCCGCGTACCTTTCACCTTACGACAAACGGGCACGTCTACAGAGGAAGCATCGTCTTCATCCGTTAACTGGGTGAAGGAAAACAGAAAACTACATTTGCAGAGAATCTTATAAAAATAAAAAAGTGCATTTCTCCCAGATACAGATAATCAAAACTGAATTGGCATGCAATATTTTGAACAATGCAAAACGGCAATAATCCTTTAGTCATACCTGATACTCGCTGGAGAGGGAGGTGTCGTGTACTGACTCATTCAGACAGGTCTCATCAGGCAGCATCACTGGGTGCAAACTTTGATGTAGAACGGGTGTGGTGGATCTTAGCGTAGTAGTTGGTTTTGGGGGTGTTGGTGCTTTTGGATAACTGTCAGGATATTTTATAGCACAGGCTAAACTGGGGCTCACCATCAACCATAGGTTAGGTTGAATTTCAGGCTCTTTAGAAGAAACAAGACAGAAGAGGACATTTGAAATGAACATTAACATTTCACTAAAGAGTCCTTTTATAATAAACTTTTCTGGTCTCAATGTGATCTTAAACAGATGTATGATTTTTCAACTTTCCCACTGTGTTTAATAGCAGAGTAACCTCATTGTTTCATATATATATATTGAGATATATTGAGAGATGTGTCAATGCAAGATGTTTTTAAAGGTGCTGTAGAATGTATAACTGTATTTACAGGCATAGATGAATAATACGAGCTCTGTACATGCTAACATATACACATGACATATCGTGAGACACAAACGCAGTTGTTTCCTCATTCTTATGTAAACCGTGCATGGAAAAGATATAAATACAAAGCGCAGGGTTGTATATGGACATGGAAAACCGTCTCTGGATCCTTTTTGCACTTAAAGAAGTAGTCCACTTTAAAGATGGGGCCCATTGACTTACCATAGTATTTTTTCCTACTATGAAAAGTCAATGGACCCCATCTTTAAAGTGCAGTACTCCTTTAATAAAGCCACACAACTTCTATGTAGATATAAGAGAACTATTTAACTCTCTCCCAAGTTATCTCGTCACTTAAAGGAACAGTATGTAAGAAATTTGTATCAACTAATCATTAAATGGCCCTGAAATGTCACTAGACATTAAGAAATCATTTTCATTTCAAATACTTATATCACTCACAACAGTGGTCTGGCCAGGATATTGTCATTTAAAAAGTGGAGTTGCAGCCCTCAACTGATGTTTATGTTGTCGTTTGGTATATTGGCCACCAGCTGTGTGATTGCAGTACCAGTTTTGGCCACAATCCTACATACTGTTCCTTTAAGAGAAAACAATTATGCTTTCCTGACGCATTTTTATGGTAATTTGTTATTCTGCTATTATCCACTAGATGGCGCTCTTATCCAATTTATAAAAAACTGAAGCAAAAATAAATTGTATTAATTTTAAACTCCGTGTATGTTTTGATAATCATTCAGAATCTGGTCTCTAACAAAATTCCTTTACAAAAATGCAATTATTTTAGCTTTTTACTCAAAATTTTGTATTTTTGAAGAAACCTACACATATTTGAGAGGAGATAAAAAAGAGAACAAATGAAGACAGGATAAACATTTTTCCGTTTTGTTTGTTTGAAAGCAAAGGGTCTGTTCTTTCATTTGATATATTTGTATGTTTATATATTTATAGAAGAACAATTTCCTAAAAGGCATTTTGTGAAAATTACAAAAATGCTGGCGGGCAACTTAAAAAAAAAGGCTGGCGGGGAATGAGTTAACATTATTTCAATGCATTCTTTGGCAAACATACATTTTAGTCTGGGACTAGGATAAGCCCTGTCTGAGAAGCCACACTATGACCCAATTACGTCACATATTGTATACTAATAGGATGAAATGATATATAAGGATAATAAGAATACAAGCAAAAGTTGTTTTTTATATTTCCGTACAGTCTTTATCACAACCCAAACAGGGATCTATAAAGTTTCTTGAAAATTCATGTATTTATCTAAAGACATTTCATACTGATTGTTTAGTTTGATTTGCTTCTAAAACGTTGTATAGTTTTTTAGGTCTGTATGAGTAGACGCACCTTTGTCATTGGTTGGGTAATGTGACGTCGCGTCTGTCGCTGGTAAAGATCTCCTCGAGATTCTCGCGTAATGCCACTGCGCCAAATACTGATCGCTCCGTTTCTCATCTAGAAAACCACAACAACATATTCTCACGATGCTGAAAAACTTACTCGACTGCATCATTTGTTATTTGTAAGTGATTTTACCCTGATAATATTGATCAGTTGTCGTGGTTAATTTGATTTCCTCGTTCATATCCCAGTCATGCAAAGCTGTGGTTAAATGAAGCTCGTGAAATCTACTTTTCGATTGAAGATGTAAATACATGTCGTCGAGTGCGTGGTTCAGTAAAAACTACGATTTCAGACCTGTTTTCCTTTTATTCAACAAAATAATGCTGTAGTCAGGTCAAGAAAGAGCTTAATCGCTATTTTGTCTATTATCATGACAGGTGGAAATCATTAAGTGTCTGCTTCATTATTAGCAAACAAGAGTGCTTTAATAAAGCTACGGACAACTCGGATTTAGGATATGTTTTACTTCAACTCATCTCTAACGAAAATTGACAATGATTTTACTACAGTTAAATAAAAATAAAAACATGGTTAGTGTAGTAAAACCATGGTTTTGCTAATACTAGCATAATGACAAAAACATATAATATAATTTTAAATATATGTCAAAAATGGCTGTTTTTCATGTACTAAAATATATTTTGATTAAATATGTTTAGAAAAATGTATTTTTTACCTATATATTTTTTGACAATTTTTTGTATATTTTTAAATATATTTTAAAGCATTTATATTTACTTCGCATTAAAAGACGCATTAAAACTTTGTATGCTACAAACATGTAAACATAACATAAATATATTTTCAATTGCAAAAATATACTTATAATTAATATTTTGACCATATATTTATTGCCATAGGCTATGGGTTGTAAATTTAGAAATGCATTTGTTGTCCCTGAAATACTTGTTAATATTTGAAGGTTAAAACTAAATTTATTTTCAAATTCAAAAATATATTTAATTAAGCTGTATTTTTTACAAAATGTCTTATATTTTTGTAATGTTTTTTTTTTTTTTGCTATATGGGCTACACTTTTACCACAGAATACGTGGTTAATTTTCTAAAAGGGTAAATGATGTCTAGAACACACAAAATGTTTGATTTAATTAAATCAGTTGTAACATTAATGTTTTAATATTATTAAATAGGCAATTTTAATGTAACTTTTAATTCAGACATGGAACGTCAGGATTAAACTTTACACTTTTAGGTTTAAAATCAATTTCTTTATATCTTATATACATGTAACTACAGAAATCTGTATACATTTCATTTCCCATTAAAATGAAAAAAAAAAAAAGTATAAATATAAATAGCATGAACATTCTTCAAACTGCTATAATGGGAAAGGTAACAAAGAAAAATCAAACCATCTAAAATTGTAAGAAAAAAGTAAACAAAATTATCTTCAGCAGAGTTTTTTTAATCCAAATCCATTTATAAAGTGCATACATATTGTAAATACATGATTACACCTACAACTTTGGTATAAATGATATACGGTGTGCCATAGGAGCATTAACTCTAAAAGTAAAGTTGAATACAATGTGATCGCTGTTTGAGAAAACAAGCATGAAACTAGACTTTTTAGACCTTTATTGTTACTAAGATTTAAGCCTTGTGACAACTTTCCTGTATGACAACTGGCTCTGGCCAGAAAAACGAACAATGTCATGTTCAATGTACAGGTTTATTTATCATGCACTACACCATTGCAAATGCACTGCACAAACATTTTGAAATGATTTTTAGACATTAATGTATAGGCTTTATTTTCAAAATGTCCTGTTATGTTGTAGGCCCACCTCGTTACATTTCTAAGGATTTAGAATAAAGATTTAATGAAAAGAAAAAGCCAGAAGAAATAAAAGACCAGCCAGGAGCACCGCCATAGCCAAAGACAAGATAACTGTGATGACCACCATGGCTCCACTGCGAGCCTGCAGACCATCATTCATTTGACGAAAATCACTCACTGGAAAACAAACAAAACCTGATTACTGCGTCATAGCATATTAAAACAAACCCACCTCTACAGCTCATATGAAAAAAGTTTGTAGACCTGCTGTTTCAAAGTAATTTGTGCCTCTGCCTGTGAAATCCAAGTCGAATGAGATTTAACCCCTTACCCACTGCAGGCCTTTATGAATTGGGTGGGGGGATAAAAAGGTGATATACACCTTTAAATTAAAATAAATTTGGCCTTTTTGGTTTTGAAGCCTAATCTTGATCTTGATGAAGTTTGTGTCAAGTGTCTGTGCACTTCAAAAATGGCTGGGTTATTTTTGACCCATAATGGTTAATATTGGACAGAACACATGCTGGGTTAAAAATGACCCAATGTTGGGTTGTTGTTATGCAACCATGGGGTATAATAACCCAGCATTGGGTCAATTTTTTATTTTCTGTCCAATATTTACCCATTATGGGTCAAAAATAACCCAGCCATTTTTAGAGTGTATGTGAAAATATTACATATGAAATTGTTATAGCAGTTTACATTTACTTAAAATAAAAATAAAAACATTTACTTTGCTGCTTCACACTGACTGCACTTTTTCCAGTTATTTTTATTCCCGTTTTATTTTTTTTTAACACATTTTAAATAAAAATCGCATTTATTTTCTTTTAATTGTTATTTTAAATTCTAATGTTTCTTTATTTTTTGTGATTTTATTGTGTGCCTCTTATTTTTACATTTTTAAGCACTTTGAATTACCTCTGTGAATAAAATGTGCTATACAAATAAACTTGCCTTGCCAAAAAATGTAATAAAGTATATATTGTATACATAAAAGTATAAAAAGAAAAATGTTTCATGACAGAAAAACAAATTTAAGTCATAACTGTGATGCAAATTTCAAGTTAAAGTTTAGTTTCAAGTAATTACAGTTTAGTTCAATCACACAAATGTAGTTGTTTTACCAAATTAATAAATTACTGTTTTGAAATATGACATTTACAATGATATATAGTTTGTCATGATTAGATGAAAATTAACATGATAAATATTGAAGTAAACTCTGTATTATGGCTTAAAGGGATAACTTTAAAATTAAAATTCTTTCATCATTTCCTCATCCTCATGTTGTTCTAAACCTGTATGAATTTCTTGAAATGAAAGATATTTTGAGAAATGATGGTAAACACACAGCAGATAGTGACCATAGACTTCCATAGTAGGAATAAAAAAAAAATATGGAATTTAATGGGTACCGTCAACTGTGTGCTCACCATCATTTATCAAAAGATTTTTCTTCATCATTTATCACAATACTTCCAAAAATGTTTTCCTACTATGGAAGTCAATGGTCACTATCTGCTATGTGTTACCATCATTTCTCAAATATCTTCTTTTGTGTTTATCAGAAAAATAATTCATACAGATTTAGAACAACATGAGGATGAGTAAATCATGACAGAATATTCATTTTAAAGTGAAGTATACCTTTAAAGCATCACAGTTTCATTTTACACATTGGTTTCAATCAGTGCATAAATATATACAAATAAAAAACGTTACCAGTTGTAGTTGTATCAGTCAGTGGTAAGCTTGTGTCGTTTATTATATTGTACCACATGCTGAAAGAGAAAACCATTCGAGATCAGACTTAGAGTAAACACTGACATACAATATGTTTCAATGCCGCACCCATCTCTCTTTTGCACCCCATTGCAAACGTACACACACACACACCTGTATTTGGTTCCAGTTTTGAGGTTGTTCAGGAGATAACCCTGCTTAGACTGGGTGTCATTGCACTTTGGGACCACAAAAGATTTGGTATCTGTAGCACAAATCAAATCCTTAATAGCTTAAATGTTTACCTGTTATGTCAGGTGTTGCAGTATATATCAGTCGTGTATTTCAGGGACATTTAAAAATGAATGATACACACTGTTTTGATTGCCACTGAATTCCTGGTACAGCACATTAGCCATTTTATTCCCGTAAGAAGTACAGTCAGGAAGACGGAGTAGAAAAGCATCTGAAAATATGCCGGTCAGCACCCCATCCGACTGAGGATTCAGCAAGCTGATGTCCAGTGCTAACAAATAATTAAATAAAAAGTTGTAGAATTTACTGACATTTGTTGCCATATATCATTAATATTTACATTTTTTTCTTCAAACTCCACAGAGGTTTCTCAGCGCTATCTGTTTTTACCTGCAAAGTTTAGAGGACACAATGTCCCCATGATGAAGAGCACAGCCAGCATAATGTTCACAAGCGTCCAGGTCAGTCTCGGAGTGCTTGGGATGAAACTGCGGGATGGGAAAATTTCACCTGTGGTTAAAACCAGGCAAGTAGGCTGGAAAGACTGGATTGAACCAATCAGTGGGCACAGCAAACTGGTTTAGCTGGGTGTATTTAGCCCTTCCCAAAATACACCCTTAATCTAACTGACACAATAAATTGTATCTTACATACATTGAGAGTCTCTTAGTTGGACAATGACTAAGTCTTTACATCACTTTGTATTAAAGTACATTGTTAGTCATCTTTGAAGTACTGTCTATGAGTGTCATTATGTCAATATCAAGGACACATACACTTTTCTTTAAAATTAACCAAAAAATATAATGTTAGTAAGGTTTACATGTTGTCTACTGTACATTACATGTTTTTTTATCTATTAGTAGTTGTAATCAGCCCAAATATTTTTTAAACCAGTGGTTCTCAAACTGGGGTCCGGGGTCCCCAGGGGGGCCGCGAGATGGTGACAGGGGGGCCCCAGTTTTATGACATTTTATAAAATACATTCAATTATCATGAATTCTGTGTAATCAAACCTAAAAAAATAAGGCTACTAACCAACAGCACTACTTTGTATAACTTAATATGTTTTGTTTAATTAAAATGTTAAATTTTAGAACATTTTTTTGTCATACATTTTCTTTGGGGGGGGGGGGCGCGAAGGAATGCACCGTACACAAGGGGGGCCGCACGCAGAAAAAGTTTGAGAACCACTGTTTTAAACACATATGAAGGGTTTGGTTTCAAAAAGAGCTAAAATTGTTGTCAAAACATGTTTATTATCATGTTTTTATTGTGCTACTTAGCTGTATTTTAAGGCAATATATTATACTCGGATATAAGAAGGTTATGTAAATATAGTATTGGTAAAAAGTGATATCAAACTTTGAGTCATCTTCGCTCTTAGTTCAGATATTTGATGCATTTCAGTAAAAATTGTGTTTGTTTTGTTTGGAATATAAATTGAAGCTCAGCTTCGAGAAGAATATAAGAAGCCTTGGCAAAAATGACACACGTGCAAAGTTTCTAAAGACAGCCCAGGACAATGCCAACAAAATATTACCACAAAAGAGGATCAACAATATTAATAACAGAAAAAGTTGTGAATGTATGTTTTATTACCTGAGAGCTTTTTGTTTTTTCAATAGATGTTTGGTATTTAAAGGGGCCATGTCACTTTTTTAAAATGTCAAATAAATCTTTGGTGTCCCCAGAGCACATATGTGAAGTTTTGGGTCGAAATACCATATAAATAATTTATTATAGCATGTTAAAATTGACACTTTATAGGGGTGAGCAAAAATGTGCCGTTTTGGGTGTGCCTTTTAAAATGCAAATGAGCGGATGAATGCAAACACTGATCACAATGGTGGTTTTGATGAAATTGAAACTCAATGGTTCTGTGAATTATTTTCTATCTCTCTGCACTCAATGGCAGTGCTGTGGTTGGATAGTGCAGATTAAGGGGCGGTATTATTATAATAAGAGCTCCTTATGACATCATAAGGAGAGCCAAATTTCAACAACCTATTTTTTCATGTGCTTGTAGAGAATGGTTTATCAAAACTAAGTTATTGGGTTGATCTTTTTCACATTTTCTAGGTTGATACAAGCAATGGGGACCCAATCATAGCATTTAAACATGGATAAAGTCAGATTTTCATGCAATGGCCCCTTTATATAAAAGCCAGATTCGATGGTTTAATCTAACCTTAGGGTGCATTAATAACAAATATTTCACAAATATTTCCTTCGGACATCACTTTTTGCCACTACTGCACATGACAAATGTTAAAAGTTATGATGTTAAAAGAATCTGATGAATCACACAAACTGTTATTTCTTTTCTCTAATTTTTATTAAATACATACAGGTAATCACAGTGCAGCCTGAATGTTATGTAGTACATACCTTGTAGATTATCTTTAAACACCTACAAGTTACACAAATTTTTTCCCCTAACTTTTTACAATCTTATAAAAGATTGGCACAACACTAAATAAATTTTGGGCCTTTGTAAGGTTCCATTTCTCCTCAGTTTATTAATAATAAACTTGACAGCCCTCAGGATGCCTCAGCATTAGGTTAAGGTCATACCATTTTCTGACTTGACAATTCCTTAACAAGTTCCAATTTTTAACCCAGTCCTGGAGCGCCCCCTGCTGCATTTTTGCGATGTCTCCCGCAAGAACAGAGGTGGTGTGTCCATGTGCTTCTTTAAAATGTGCAGTAGAGGGCGCTGCAGCACAGGATTGCGAATCAATGCTTATAACTGAGCTTTAGGTCATTTTCTTGCTGCATCAAGTCACAAACTACTGTCATGATATTCTCCTTGTAAAACGTATTGATACAATATTAAACTCATTGCAAAGCAGCCCCAAATCTTGATTCTTTGTTTCATGATCCACACTGAAAAAAGAAATATTATTCAATATAGGTAAGTGGTTGCAATCAATTAAATTAAGCTACATTTAAACGAAAAAAAAAAAAAAAAAAAGTAAGAATATAACACAAGACAAAAAAACTTTTGTTTAAATGTAGCTTAAATAAATTGATTGCAACCACTATACCTTAAAAATCGAGTAAATTGAATGAATCTTTTTTTTCAGTGCAGAAAGGGTTAAGAATTAAAGGAATAGTTCACTGAAAAATAAAAATTACTTTATTAAATGAATTTAATTACCTTAATGACATCCTACAATGTAAAAAGTGAAAGTTTGATTGACTCAAAGGCCTTTCAAGGACTTTCCAGGTTCAATTGCCCTTTAAATTCAAGGATGTTACAGTTTTCATGTATCCAAATGTATCAAAAACAACTATGCAAAAAAGCATTTTGGTATAGATTAAAATTCCATTTAGACGTGACGTCATCCTACAATACACAGGTACACAGGGAATAATATGGATTTTTTTCTAGAAAAAAATGATCTGTATCTATGTATGTTCATTCATCAAAAATGTTCCAGGGCCTTGAAAGTGTTTTCACAGATTCACAAACTTTCAAGGACCCGTAAGAACGCTGTAAAAATTACTTAAATTAAATAACAGATTTTTTACATAAATTGTCTTACTTTATATGGAAACATTTAAGTGGAAAAGATTATATTTTTAGGTGTCACCAATTGAACTATAAAAATGTGCACCTTAAAGTTTTCCTTACCTGGCACAGCCCTCTTTGAATTGGGTGGGCAGGGTGAAAAGGTGATATACACCTTCAAATTAAAATAAATCTGGCATTTTTTGAAGCCTTATCTTGTCTTAAAGAAGATACTGGACGTGAAAATATTACATTAAAATTTTTATAGCAGTTTACATTAACTTAAAAATATTAGAATAAAGTATATATTGTATACATAAAAGTATAAAAATGAAAACGTTTCACGCAAGAAAGTCTAAACTAGCTTAAGTTAAATTTTTGTTTAAAGTAATTAAAGTTTGATTGAAGTACACAAATTTAGTGGTTTTACCAACAAAGGCCACTAGGTGTCAACAGCTTGCTGCACACTCCTGTCACAATTTAATAAATTACTGTCACTGCATTTATATTGCTGAAAGGTTTTGAAATATGACAACAGCATTACTAGACCTTTCCAAAGATTTTTTGCAGGATATTTAGTGTTAATTTTTATAGGATATAATATAATATATAATATTATATATAATATATAGTTTGTCAAGATTTAGAGTTTTTATTGTTATAAATATGTAAAATCAAACGGGGCCCACCTGTGGGACAGTGACATTTTAGAAAATGTTTTGAGGCACACTCTTTTCAAAAATTAATCAAATACTCACCCTACATATTTTTTTTATCATTTTTAGTTTTGTTTTATTATATTAACTAATTTCTTGACTATTTCTAACTTTGAAATTACATTAATTAATTTATTTATTTTCTGAAGCCCATCCATCATCAAAAAAAGGAATCCGTATGACTCTGGCGGGTTTATATGTGTCTTTTGAAGTAAAAGAGAAAACAATATTTTGGGCATGTCAATGTGTCACTTTTCACATGTAAACACATCAGAAATGGTACACACCGGCTTCATGTCGGTACAGGTTTAAAAGTGCACGCTTTAAAAAAAAAATCATACCGTTATAGCTTATCTATTAATGTGATCCTGCCTTTGAAACGCCAGCTAATGTCATTTTTGACATAATATAAAGAATATTCTGTAAAAAAAAATATTACTTTGATATCTTTAATATACTGACTGAGCAAGGTCATGTCAAAGATTAAAATCAATGTGAAGTTAATGGCTGAAATCAAACGTTTATGCCTGGTAGAGTCACAAATGTAAAAAAAATTTAACCCAAAGTTTCCATATTTTACCTAACCATGGGTTGAAACAATCCAGCATTTTTAGAGTAGCAATGCATTGAGATGTTATGTGACAAAGTAGCATATTACTGTTGAAATGTTCATAACTACGTGTAACACGTATATGAATTGTAAAGCAAACTGTAAAGCGTTATCATCAAACAGTAACAAAAAGTGACTAGCATTAGTGCTCAATTTTAATAATAGTCAAACAGTAAAATATACAACAGTGTTATTCACATAAAAAAGCAAAGAAAAACCAACCAAAACGATATGTTGTAATCATACAGAAAAGCAAAAAACATCAAACTAAAAAACTTCAAATGCTTTGGACAATGTAACATAAAAATAGTGTGAAATGCCAGTAGTAAGAAACACAAAACTAGGTGCATGCGTAAAATATATTAAGAACTGTAAACTGTATTGTCGTATTTACCAAACAAGTGTTGCCTAAAATTACTGCACACATCAGAAGCAGCTGTTAACAGTCTTGACCTTAACCAGTGACCGTCAAGAAGATTGCTGCATGCTAGCGTCTAAAATTGTTAATGTACACCTTCATTGTAAAGTTATCGCATTACACGTGATTGAAAATAAGGTTTCTAATAAAGCAAAATGTAAACAATGTACACAAATATCAATGGCCTTTAAAAGGACGTTTATGGCTGCGTGTCGCTTGACACGATCGTTGTCGGCCGGATTTGAACCTTCGTCTCCGACAAGGAAATAGTGAAATGGGGTTAAGGTTCTGCAGTAATGTTCCTACTGCTAAAAATGCAAAGAAAATCTGTTATATTCTTCGTGGTAAGATTGCATATCTAAACAACGAGCCATTGCATATTAGTGCTTTTGCAGTAAGCAATATTCACAAGCCCTTCGAGCTTTAGACCTTAAGAAACAGAACCACGGTTCTCTGCGTTTTGCTACCAGTGCAGGTTGTAAACGTTTCCAAATTTCTTTCACAGAGAACTGTCTGGTTTGATAAGTTTTGAAGCGAGTGGTTGTTGCCTCAGGATGCATGTAAGCTGTTTCTCAGTGGTGGTATGATGTAGGGTTCCAGCGATACCAGGATCTAAAAAAGAAAGAAAACGTTCATATACAACCTTTTAAAATCTACTCAAACTAAATACAAACAAGATATCGAAATATTGTTTGCTGCACACACAGCAGCCTGTCATCAGTGCACGTGCACCGAGCGATCTGTCTCACGTCTTAAAGCGACAGTAACCCAATTCATCTCTGAATAAAATCCCTATCTGCTCTTGACTGAAGAACTGTTGTACTTTATATGAATGCGTGCACTGTTAACCCAGATATTGTGTTTACTTAAACAATCAAGTAAACATCACTTAATATTTTCTGGTTGATTTAACTTTTAAGCTTACAAAATACATTAAACTAAAACATTCAAGTAAAATTTACTTAAAATTATTAGTTTATGTTGTGAGGAATACCCATAATCCTTTGCGTCTGAATTTATTTTCTGCTTTTTCACAGAATAAAAACTGATAAGAACTTTCACTACTCAAATATTTGTTATTAAAATGTCATATAGGTTCAAGCTTTTATATTATTGATGTTGTTTTGTTGTAAATTATAATTTTGTGAAGTCACCGTTCAGGTGATCAGTGTTTCCATACATGAACCCTGTTCAGAAGATTTTGTTGTATTTCTCTATGTCAAAAGCACAGTTTTGTGTGTGTTTCTGTGGAGAATCAGGTTTATTCAATGATTGACTTAAAGTCAGTCATTAATTTTTTGTGTTATAATACCATTTATAACATCAAAAGTAATATAACGTGATAAAAACTAAAGTTATATCCAACGGGTTTCCTCACAAACTTCTAGTAATGTCAACTAATCCGGGTTAAGAGTGCAGGAATATTGAAAGAAATTAAAACATTAAGTCTAGTCAACTTAAAATTGCTGTTAGAACAACTTATACTGTATGTTTAGGTAAACTTCACTTAAAGTTTTTAAGTAATCATTACTTAAATTTTTAAGGCAACGAGTTACCTTAATTTTTTTAAGTAAACTCAACTTATCCAGGCTTACAGTGTGCATATTTAATTCATACAGTAAAGTCTGTGAAGTGTTTTATTTTCATTACTTTTAACAGACATACGCATATTAAATTTCTCTTTGCAGAAGAAATATTTGTTGTGCTAATTTATTTGATTCTCTATTAAAACAATAATATACCTAATTACTGCAAGTAATATAACAAAGGCAACGTATGTGGTATTACTTTACTTGGTATCGGCAGATTACAAAGACAACAATTCGGTATCGGCTGCCAAAATCCTGATCGGAGCATCCCTAATGAAACTCCATTTAATCTTTGAGTAACTGTACATTCTTTGTTTATTTCAGCATCTTGTACTTTTCACCACTTTCGTGCAGTTGCTATATAATGCTGAGATCAAGTTTTTACACTTGTTTTTACAAACAAAAGACATTACAAAAGATGGAAAATACAGTAGGAACCACTTTTACAGCAAAAAAAAAAATAAAAAATCTTGAAAGTATTTAGTTTTAACCTGAAATATATTAACATGTATATATTAAAATGTATTTCAGGGGCAACAAATCAATTTCTAATTTTACAACCCATATGACAAAAATATATTTTGTCTGGCCAAAATATAAATGTTTGTATAAAATGTATAAAGTATATGTATAAAATGTAAAATTCTAAGTATATTTTGTAGTTGAAAATATATTATTTGTGACAGAAATATAAATCCTTTAAAATATACTTATTTTTAAAATATATTTCAAAATATATTGGTGAAAAATACATTTTTGTAAATCTTAAAATATATTTTAATACATATATCGTATATTTTGAAATATAGAAATTATATTTGAATATATGATTCATTCAATTTACTCAATTTTTTAAGGTAAGTGGTCGTAACCAATTTCAAATGCTACATTTAAACAAGCAAACAAAAAAATAATTAGAAAAACAAAACAAAAAACTTTTGTTTAAATGTAGCTTAAATAAATCGATTGCGACCACTTACCTTAAAAAATTGTGATTTTAAACAGTAAAATCTGTGTTAATGATCATTTACTGTAGAAGGAAAACTACATACCTACAACTACTACATACATTACTGTGCAAAAGTCTTAAGCCACCATGCTACCATTAGATTGGTTGTTCTTGCAATTGTATAGTGATCATATATAATTATTTCTCAGTCTCTTTATTAGAATACAACCAGAAAATACATGAAATGTGTATGTAGTATTAAAAACTGTATAAAAGTATAAGCTGAAGTGTGAAGTATTTAAGGTAAACTTCCCTTCCACTTGAGCAATAGCAGGCAGCGGCAGGATCTCTTAAACATAAATGAAATTAAATCCTAATTTCAGGACTTCAGTCTCCTCAATAAAGCTCAAGATGTGTTTCGTGCCAAGAGAGGTCACACTAAATACTGACTGATGCCTAAAGAAGACATTTAGTTCTGAAAATGTGTTTTTATGTACATATTTCCTATAATTTCTGTTTGTATCTTAATAAAAACATTGAAAAATAAATATGGATGGACAGCTGGTGATGGTGGCCTAAGACTTTTGCACAGTACAGTTTCCAAACTTAGTATGCACTTAACTCTGTATGTTCTTAGGCTTTATGTAGTGTATGAATAAAAGGATGTAAAGGTATTGGACAGCGTTTTACCCTGTAGAGTTGAACGTCTGGTTGACCCCCTGTGATGTCAGCGGACTGGATGTGGTGGAGAGAGTGCTGGGGGAGGAGCCTCGACTGGGGCTGCTGGGGGAGGAGCTTGATGACACTGAAAAACAAATATATATACACTTATAATTTTAGTAAACACAATTATTACAACGCCATAAAATAATTTCCCTAAATAAGCAACGGTGTGTTTTATCTACCCATCCCACCAGCTAAATACTTACCACCTCCAGAGGCAAGTGGACTGAATGATCGGGAAGTTGAAGGCTGAAAAGGGAAATTAACCAAATTAAGTGGTGGATTAATCTTTACAAAGAAAAACAAACAATCACCTCAAACCTTTTAAATCACAGATAATGATAAGAAAGATATGGCAACAGGCATATGTTTAATTATAATTAAATAGCTATAAAAATATGTTATTTCAAATGAATTGTGTTTATTTTTAATAACAAATATATACATATTTGCTTTTGCCTTTTTAAAGTGGAAAATTAGATTTTTTGGGCAGAATATAAATATAGGTAAAAGTAAAAATGTAAATTAATAAAATTAATTTTTGATCAACCTAAAAATTCTAAAATAAACTAATATAAATATGAATATTATCATTTAGTAATTTGTATGTATTTACATACAGTTATATATACAGTCCTGAAGAAAACATCATAGTATTAAAGTCTGAGTGATATATTTAGCATAGTAAGATAGGGCTGGTAAACGATTAATCGTGACTAATCGTTTGCAGAATAAACGTTTTTTGTTTACATCATATATATGTGTGTACTGTGTATAATAATTATGTATATATAACATATGCACACACATGCATGTATAATTTTAAGAAAAAAACTATTTATATATTAAGTATTCATAATTATATAAATTATATTTCAATATATACACATATAAATATTTCTTAAATATATACTTGCATCTGTGTGTATTTATATATAAATAATTATTATACACAGTACACAAACATATATGATGTAAACAAAAACTTTTATTGTGCAAACAATTAGTCGCGATTAATCGTTTCCCATTTTACAGAAAGATGAACCATGTGTTATTAGTGTAGTAACATTTTCTAGCAGATTTATTGCTATTTGTATTACCACAGTTTTACTACAAGTAAAATACCTTGAGACCATAGTAAATTTGTGGTCTTGCGTTTATGTTGTGAGCGTCTCTTTTATCATAAACGGTTTTGACGCGTGTGCAGCAGGCACTTATTTTGACAAAACACACGATGCACATGTTTTACATGATGCAACAAACACATATTTTGAATACACGAGCAACACACATGACACTCCGAACACTTCTTTTGAATTTGCGCCACTCGGAAGAGCAGTCAAAAGCCACCACTGATTCAGTGTTTATTTTTCTATTTTGTTGCCACTCTGACGTGCTCATTTTACAGTCGAGCTTTTCAGCGCTAGCAACATCTACTGTATGGACGTTGATGGTATTTCATTAAACGAGTCCTACTGGACCAAAATCCAGGGGCCCTAGTTTGCCCACCTCTTTCCTTATGCTGCATTCAGATTAGCCGCAGTAGAGCCGTCAAGCGCAAGTGATTTCAATGTTAAGTCAATGTAAAGACGCGTTGACGCGCGTCTGGAGATCTCGCGGCACGAATGACTGTGGGTTTACACCAGATGCGAGTTCAACGATTTGCGCGAGTAGATAACATACAAAGTCATCCAAAGAGGCGATCAAACGCGTCCTCGCGTGGGACGATGCAAATTACATGATATGGGCGGCGCATTTCCCGCGAAAACACGCGCTATTCGCCTCAAACGCGTCTTTGCGCAAGTTGAAAATATTCAACTCTAGCAAAAAATTTGCATGACACGAAGTTAAATCCAGCGAGTAATCTAGAGCGAGTAACGTGATGCCCCAACGTGTGGTGTTTATGTTGCATGAGGCGTTTATCGCGCCGCGTTAACCAATCAGGAGCTTGCTCTAGTAGTGAGGTGATTATAGGAAGCGAGTGGAGTCGCATAAGCCCCTCCAATGACGCGAATTTCCATGTGAATGTCTCGATGACTAGAATTTCACACGTGAATGAAGCGAGTTAACTGAAAATGTTCAAGTGGCAAACTAGACGCGCTTGACGCGAATTTGACGCCTCAACGCAGCTGGTGTGAACCCATGGTTACTCAAACAGTGGTAGACCTCAAAGACTTTTCACGTGTTCAAAACAAAATCTGCCTATTCATGAATATCAGTTGCAGGATTCGTAAAATAAAGAGTAAACTCAGACAGACTCGTACACTCTTAGAAAGAAATGTGCAAAGGTTTCACTGCAACGGTTTTAAAAAGGTTCATTTTGGTACAGATGTGCACCCTTGAGGTACTAATATTTACCTTTTAGGTACAAACGTGTACCTTTTTCTGAGAGTGTACTGTAATGGGCAGATTTCTTAGACTCACCAGACGAGGATTGTAGGCATGAGACTTTATAGGTGAGGATGATACTGGACAGTATATTCTCTTCTCTTTCTGACGCCGGTTACAGAACCACACTCGCACCACTTCCTTCTCCATAGCTAACTGCTCTGAGATCAGTGTGATTTCTTCCGAGTTTGGTTTTGGGTTCTGTGATAGAAAGTGATAAAAAGTGCACATAGGTCACGGCCTGCATTAGCAAACCACTTGACAACATTTACATGTAGCTGATATGCTCCTTACGTTTCCTTTTAAAGCCTTTCTCTTCCATAAAAAGAAACTTTAAATGGCATCATGGGAATATTCAAATTTTTCTACCCATGAAATGCTCTCTAGAATGTCTTCCAAAACCACTCCTGAATTTGACTTACAATAGCAAGTCATCCTTCAGAGGGTTTTTAAAGGGATGAGCAAATACAACACAGAAAGAAAACTCTGCTCACCTATCGTAGCATGCATCATGGATAGAAACAGAAGTATTTGTGATAAAACAAAAAGGTATAAACTCACATCTAAAAAGCGTTTTTCTAGTGTAAGCTTGATGTTGGTTTCAATGCTTGTTCTCTTTTTCCTCTTTCTCCCGTATCCTTCCATAAGTGGAGGTAAGGTGGTGGGGCTGGACATGGAGTCAGATGGGGAGTTTTCTTAGGAAAGAGATGTAAAGTGAAATTTATGACCAAAGAAGATATAAAAACAGTTGTGTCTATAAACGATACGTTTTAAAGCACATACCTGCATCGCTCAGCCATTTCTCCAGCAATGGTTTGAGCTTGCACATGTTTTTGAAGCTAAGATTGAGAGCCTCGAAGCGTGAGATGGTAGTCTGACTGAAGTCATTTCCATAAAGCTTTCCCATTGCCAGGCCCACGTCACCCTAAAACAGCAACACAGATGAGGTTAAACATTGGACGAGATCCAGATAAGGGCTAGGCAAAATTCAGTTGGAAATTGAATTAAATGTCAAAAACTTTCCAGAAAATACGGTTATTATAATTGTGCAATACAGCACATAATACACTGTAAAAACTGAAAAGTTGGATAAAAAATACTACAAAATTTAGTTGTTTTAACCTTTATGTTTAAGTGAAAAATACTTAAAGTGAAAAATGTAAGTTAAGAACTTTTTTTAGGTGTTACCAATTGAAGTCATTTTTTAAAAAAGTTGAGCCAACTTTTTACAGTGTATTATTTCTTCATGGACAATGAAAAATATATTTAAAAAAACAAATAAAACTAACAGATCAAAATAGAATGTATATAGACTATATAAAATATTGAGCTTTACTCATACCATTCATTAACAAGTTAAAAAGTACCATTCACAAGTTAAGGGTACTTGGTTGAAATGTTTTTCATAATCGTAAAAACACTTGTCTAGATGTTTTAAATTAGTTATGTGTAGAAACAAACATATTAAAATAAACATATTCATTTCTTTCATTACCCAACAAACATTTTGTTTTAAAATCATTTTGAAATTAATAATATATGTAATTGCCCTGAATAGATGGTCAATATTGTTTAAAAATGATTTCAGGATGACATTTCATGAAATGTTTTGATAAAATCCCAAGCACAATTATGTCTGTGACTACTTTGAAGATGCCAAAATATCTCACAAGAATTCGTACATATTTTACGAGTTGGCTAATTCGTATGAATTAATAAGAAGTTAATCATGCAAAAACGTATGATTCTTATTAAAAAAAACAACGAAACCAAACCCCTAACCCTGCGTCTAACCCCAACGTCACAGCGGTCAAGGCAAATCATACAAAAACTTACGAATGTGGTCGTAGGAATTAATACAAATTAGCCAACTCGTAAAAAATTTACGTATTTTTGTGAGATAGCGTTGGTTTTGGTTAATTTGGGAATGTTTAATTTTTGGTGTTAAATTTGTGTACTTCCATAGTTTTGATGAGTTTACTGATATTCCAAAATGAAAGTATTTTCCTGCTTTTTGTAAGTCACTTTGAATAAAACATCCTGTAAATGCTTAAATGTAAATTAGAAAATTTCGAAAGATAAAGAATAATTGACTCTAAACTTTGGTATGGTATAGTATATTGAGTATATGATACCATGTTTATGTCTTAAAGTGATCATTTAAAAAATGCAAAAATGAATTTCACACATGAATTTTTTTTATTAAATTACAATTATAATTCCCTTTCTACTTCCATAATTCAAAATCAAATTCTATTTGTATATAATAAATGAAAAGATGTCATAGAAAAGATATAGGATACTTACGGAAAGGTAAAAAAGAAAATGGGTTGAATAAATGTAATAAATAATAAATACCCTATGCAAAAAGTGAAAGTTGGATAACGTAAAAATTACTTTAATTGGTAACATCGTAAAAATTTTTTTTCAAAAAATGATGTTGAAAAAGCGTAATTTTTTTAAGTGTTACCACTTGAAGTAATTTGTTTAAGTAGATACAACTTTCGCTTTTTACATTGTCATACACAATGGAAAGAGATATTTCATCCAAAAATTCATTTTTTATCATTATTTATTTACCATTATGTCGTTTGAACACACAGAGTCTTTCTTTGTTCTGCAGACTTTTAAAAATGGTTACATCTCTTTCAGTGCACATTTTCTGCATCTGAACTGTTGTTTAGGCTGATGTTTAGTTGTAAATCATGTATACCAAACTGAAACGGCAGCGATATGCACAACAAGAAAGTACCGCAGTAAATGTGTTCTGAAGCTTCAAGGGTTTTCTGATGGTATTAGATGGTGACCGAGGTGGGCAAAATTTACTCCCATATTAACCAGAAACCAGAAAAAAAAAACATTTTGGGTTCTCAAAAACAAAGAAAGACATCTGGTTTAAAAGACATGAGGGTGAATAAAGTAAAGTTTTTGGTTGAACTTTGCCTTTAAGAAACAAAGCATTACCTGAGTAAATCCTAGTTTGATGCGCCTCTGCTTAAAGGCTTTAGCAAACTGCTCGAGTTCCTCCAGGTCATTGGGTTCATCTTGAGGTGATCCCACATGTTTAGGCACCTGTAAGTGAGACATGTCTAGGTGTCCATCCATAGAGGAGCCACCCAGACCCGTCCTGCCCATTGCCTGTGAAAAATGAGAAAATATCAGAATCTAAGTAACAAGAAGAAAATTCATTCATTGTTTTCTTTGTGTCAACTTAGTTAAGGTATTTGTTCATTTTTTTTTTGTTCATTAGGCTTTGGTGTACCTGAGGAGTGAGAGCGAGACCTGGCTGATGCGGTAAGAGTCCCGTCTGTGACTGTGATTGCAAGGAAAGCAGGTTGGGCTGTAGCAGTGCTGTTAAAAACACGGAGATGTATAGTTCAAACAGAGAGCGAATATTGTCAGGTGTATTGATAAAGACAGAGACATCCACTGACCTTGGTGTCCGGATTGGGCCTGAGAAAGGAGAAATGATGAAGGAGATGAAAGGTGAGATCCAGACATCAGGACGAGCTGGGGCAGAGGGTGCAGGGAGGGTAGCTCCTAAAAAATAAAAAAAAACGACCATTTACAGACTTTATCTTTCATATCCAACTTTGTGTAAGCTTTAATGGGGTGAATCACGCAAAGCACATGCCCAGTTTGCATTCAACAAACATTCATTTCTTGCGCCGTGATTTTCACAAAAGTTTCACAAAATGCATTCCAGGAAAATGTTATTTTATAAATATATAAACATACAAACATATCAAATAAAAGAACAGACAATCTGCTTTAAATCAAACAAACAAACAAAACAGGAAAATAAATGTTTCATCCTATCTCTATTTTTTGTCTTTTTATAACCTCTTAAATATGGGTAGGTTTCTTAAAAAATACAACATTTTGAGCAAAAAGCTGAAATAACTGCATTTTTGTGAAGACATTTTGTTAGGGAACAGATTATCAAATCATACACGGAATCATAAAAAAGTTTTTTATAAATTGGGTAAATTATCCAACCAGTGGATAATAGCGGAATTACAGATTACCGTAAAAACTCATCAGGAAAGCGTCACTGACAGGGCAATGTTTTCTCTTAATTGACGAAATAACTCGTCAAAGGCGGGGAAAGAGTATAATTTATTTGCGATTGGGGTAAAATATGACGTTCTTGCCTATTCGGGTGATTGAAATTAGACTTATGAGGTGTCATGAAACATTTTGATAAAAAAAGTAAATGCTATAAAAATAAGAAGCATACAGTTACAAACATCTCTTCATGTACTATTTTGCACATGATTTCAAATGTCATCATACAAACCAATTTTGTTGTTTTTTCCACATTTAAGGGGAAAATTTTCATTACCGCAACGTGTCCATGACTGAATTTGGGTTCTTTGACATGCAAATATTTATAGTTAAAAAATCTAAAAAATTTAAAGCTTCAGTGCATGTTAAACTATAAACATATACAGTAAAGAAACATTTGGTGATCATCCCTAAATGTAGAGACAATAATAAGGAATATAAATGTGTCCAAGACCAATTTTCTCATCCTCCGCAACAATTTTCAATCTTTGTTTATGCCCTCAAGTAACTAACATTTAAAAAAAAAATTTGTTGGAATTGACTGTGACACTGAAGATGGCTACCAGGTAAGCAGTTCTTATTTTTTCTCTCCAGATAAAAGTTAAAATTTTGTTTGTCATAGTACCTAGACAACTTTTTAGTTCTCATTACCGAAACATGAGTTTGTAAATGCATATATTTAATGTAATATCATGTTGCGGTAATGATCATTTTTGATAATGATAATCTAAAAAATGTAAATAATTCTATAGAAAAAAATCTAAAAATAATGTTTATAGTAAGTTCAGACCTTATTCTTATATGTGCAAAAAAATTCTGATGCTGGACAATTAAATCTCCTGAACTAAGATTGTCTATTTTATGTTTACCATACCCCAGTAAGCCCACCAGGCACTGGTGATCCCTGAGTCAGATGGCATGTTTTGTGTGATGATCCAGAGTGAGGTGAATCGTTCAGGTTCTCCGTCTTTATCTGCAAAGAACAAAACGATTTTGTTGGGTAATTTCAATAAAGGAACTTGTGTACTTTTGTGTTTTGGTCCTGCGGTGGTGTGTGTACGGTGCGTGTACTCTTTATGTGTTTATACATGTGCTTTTTGTGTGTACTCAGAGACCAGTAAGGCTGCTTGACTTGTTCTGCAGGAGAGGGCCTTTAACAAACATTCCTTCCCTTGCCTCAGGCAACACGGTATGCAAATGTGCTCATAAACCCCAAGCTAGTTCCTGTATATGAAACTTTTCGCTGTCCTTAAAACCATATTACATGACAGGCTGATGTGAAGAATAAATCGAGTATTCGTTATGACTGACACTAAAAAGGTTTTGTTATGAGATGAAACCCCTCCACCTTTAGTGCTCTGAATATATTTATATGATAAAACAATGCTTGTACTTACTTGTCGGGTAAAGTCGATCCCATTTTGTTCAATATCTAACAAAATAAAAAACACAGTCAGTCCTGTACTGAATGATCCAATGTTGATCAACAGCACAAACAAAAATGCTTTATAAAATGTTTAGGCCTATTATAACAAACCCCACGCTCCATTACACAAAGTAAAGGCGGTGAGTTGGGGGTTCAAAGGTCGTCAATGCCAGGTAATCTCACTTAATTTGAAATTCAAATTTAGCTCTATGAGGCCGTGGTTAGAACAGCATTCACTCACCCCACAATATGGAAATCTATCCTTCTCCTGAGCCAAACTTCCAGTATGGAAATCATCAGATCATGCAAATGACCCGGTTTCCATGGCAACCTTTAGAGGCCTTCACATTTGAATACCTACAGACCTCCAGGTGCATCTCTAACTCTCTGTATCTCTCTCACACACACAAGAAAATTATATATTTTTATCAAACTCGACCTTGATCTTTTTTTTACGGATTTTAATTCAACACCAAAAAAAAAAAAATCGAATACGTTCTGTAATGGTCGAGTAGCGTTACTTATTATCGTTACAAAAATGTATAGTTACATTATAAAATATTTTGTTACTTTTTGTTTCATGCCTAATGCCATATCCAAATATTAATATTGCTGGTAAACACAAGCAACACTTTTAGCGCTATCCAAATATTTGTAGTAATTACGTGACCTAACGTGACATCGGATCCTAATCCATACCCAAACACCTCACACCAAAGAGGCGATGGAACACAAATGAAATTTATATTTATTGTTCAGTGACAATACTCTGCTCTCTCCGAATCCTCATTTTGGTCATGTTCCTCATTTCAGCGAGACTGTTCCTTTCCAAAGCCATTGTAACTCGATCATGATTCAGTATCGCCTGAGGCTACTAGCGCTTCATTGCAAACAAACCGCCACATACATCCTGGTAGACTTCACGTCCATCAAACGGCACGCATCTCACACTTAGACTCTCAGCTGCGTAATAGACATAAACTGAGACGTCGCTTTTCTGTATTTAGGAATAAAGTACATTCAAAGATAAAAGCCAATAAACATGAATAAATCAATCAATCAATTAATTTAAGGCCAATATAAGGGAAATAATATTTTTGAGGATCTGCCTGAGACTAGTGTCCTATTAGCACAAAGAGTTTTGGTCGTAACCACAAACTAACCGTTTTAAAAACCCAGTGGCAGTTCGTGAAATTCTTGATCCTCATTTCAAGTAAACTGAATAATGAGACTAGTTAAAAAGTTGAAATAATGTCAGCTTTGAATCTAAAACCAGTTTTAAAGATGTGTATAGCACAAAACATTTGAGATCAAATTGCATAATATATTATAACAGCAAATAACATTTGATTGATTAATTATGCATGTGTTATATGTATAATATTTAAATCGACACGCCACTAAATATTTGTTTAAAAAGTAAGCGAAAAGGCGCCTTACCAGCTTGATCGTGCTGAGAATCTGTGTGTTCGCCAGCCTCGGTGCTCATCTTAATATCTGTAATGATAAATACAGCTGATTTTCCTACAGGATCACAACTTTATGCAGACACTGGTGCAATTCATGGCATGGCCCAGCCAGTAAAATGATCTTGAGGTTTATTCTAATGCGTTCGACACTCAAATAGTCTCCTTTATGTAAAGGGCTCGTTGTAATATTCATAAGACCAAGGGTATCCCCATTCACCATTCACCACAATCGCTCTGTCTCTCCACCCTAATCTCTTCTAGTCAAAAACATTTAAATCTGTCAATATAGAGTGCCGTGTACAGGTACTGTACGATGCAAAACAATATGATTCCACAAAACGGTCCCTGCTTGAGAAACAAACAGGGTTCTGGAAAGCCAAGTGGTATTTTCAAAGTTAAGATGAACTTTTTAAAGTGCACTCACCTTGGTGACAGGTAAACGTCCTTTCAGAGTTAGATCCCTCGTTCTCGATCGCTTTCCAAAAGTCTTCTGTGAGAAATTGACTCAAAAACCCTGTCTCGCAAAGGTACACAGATACTTAGACATTTAGCAAAGTGGGTTAGTAGAGGAGTAGTTACCTCTTCAGTATCCCACACCATCCGATAGACATATCATTTGCATAAGGCCCTTGGTGCGTCCTATCCAGACTCTGACTTTTTGCATAAAACAACAATAGGCAGATGGCAAACTTCGAAAAGCTTGAGAATAAGTGCATGCGTGCCACACTGCCTCTCTCTCTGTGTGTGTGTTCACGTGTGTGTTCACTGGCAAACTTTAGTGTGCGTAGTCTTTGATTCAACATGGTAAACTGAATTCGTTCAGATATACTGCACCATGCGTATGTAAATGCTAGCATTACGGTTATCATCCATTATGAAAAGAAAGAGGCTTAAGTCATTTTACATATGTTTTTCCAAAGTGCCACCATGTTGTAAAAAGTCATTTTTAAGTCACTTTCATCGAAACAGGGGTGTTATTCTGATACCAAATGGTTACAGTTCATTGCACAACAGATGTGTTGACAAATTAGCTGAGGTAATGTTCTGTGGGATTTTGCAAATGTTCATGGATAGATAAACAGCAAGGCTGTCTATGAGCGTAGTCTACTGGTTTATGAATTTTAGATGTATACATTAAAGTAAATAAAAGCCGTTTGATTATGTTAAAACTAGTGCTGTCAATCAATGATTTTTTAAATAATAAATAAATAAAATTAATTCTATGAACAGAATTATAACAGTTGACTTTCTAACGTTGCATGTTGGTTTGTCATATTGGTTTAAATGTCTTTGTTCTGATGAACCCGAAAGAAGATATTTTGAGGTATGTTTGTAACCAAAACGTTCGTGAGTCCGTTCACTTCCATAATAGAAAAAAGAATACAATGGAAGTGAATGGGGCTCATGAACATTCCTCAAAATATCTAACTTTGTGTTCATCAGAACAAATAAATGTATACAAGTTTGTAAGAACATGAGAATGAGTAAATGATGATAGAATTTTAATTTTTGGGTGAACTATTCCTTTAATGTACTTAATTTTGTGTTTTCTAGTTGTGATCGTGCCACATGAGGTCACTGCTTTTCCCGCTTTTTAGAAGATTTCGTGGCACGTGGATGTCGAACTTAAAAATCATGGTTTCTTTAATATTGCATTTAGCAAAGTTCATTAAGTTCACATTATAGTGTCTGTTTCACTACTACAGCTTTGTGACTACAACTGAATCGTACAAAGTTATCACCGGTTAGCGCGTGCATGGGGTTCGTTTCTGGTTATATTAAAAAATAACTACAACTACAATGAGGTTAACAGTAAACAATACTTCATTAACATTTAGTCTATAGATATTGACGCTAATTTCATCATTTCAATACATTTTTTAAATCAGAAGCCGTTAACATTAGTTAATGCTAATTGAACTAACATGTAGGCATTAACAAAGATTACTACATTGGTCATTGCTAGTTCATGTTAGCTTATGTATTTACTAATGTTAACAAATATTGTAGTGTTTTTAAATAATCCATATTACGTTACCGAATGATGTTCCACCTTGTTTCAAGTGGTCGACTTCATGCGGTGCTGCGCAGACCGATCAACGTATGACATCGAAGTATCGCGAGAGTGATTCAAAAGCTGTGCTTTTCATTTGTTCTCGCGGTACTTTGATCGCATGTAGTAGAACACACCTAATAACTACCTTTCTTACTGTCACATTACACAAAACGTACACCAGAGGGCAATATCTTATATTTGTGGTTTGTATGCAGACAGTAATGGTTAAAACAGATAGGCACACAAAAAAACATTTACAAACAATTGTGTGTGAGGATGACTTTATTTAATAAATACCATGTGTTTAAAAATACTGACAGTAAAATGAGCTTGTTTAATTTCATCTTCCCTGAGCATTTATATCATAACATGTAAAATATTAACTGCACATTAACCTCTCACTCGTTTTAATCTTTTTACATGCTACAAGAAAAATCTAATTTGTACAAAAATACACATATAATAAAGAAATGTAAAAATGATACGGCAGTGATACAGTCAAATAAAATAATGTATTGTCACTACTAAACAGTACAAATATTATGTAAAAGTGCAGCAAATTAAACCTTAACAATGAAATGAATACTAAGCAGGATCATCCAAAAATCCACGGAGGAGCCCAAGCTCCCATATTGTGCATTACAAACCGAAACAATTGCAACTGAAATGTAAATTAGATTAGTCATGGCTATAGAAAGCAACCTAGTAAACAATGAGATGAACAAATAAACAGACATCACAATAGGTTCAGCGATAGTGTTTAAGGTGCTCATTTTCAGAAAATGTGTATGACATTGTAATTGTAAACAATCAAAGCATTAACTTTGCTATAGGTTTTAAGAGGTTCAACAGTATTGCATGAGTATATTTATTTAAAAAAGTGTTCAGAATCAAAACACAGATATTGGTGTTTAGTTAGGAAACAAAGGCAATAATAGAACCGTGTAATAAAAATGTGAAGTAACCGCGTTATAAATGTAAGCTTATATACTAGTACAACTACAAGAGACATTCAGAAATCACATTGTGAAGGAAAGAACCTTTCAAACCATTAGGATCTGAATACTTTATACAGATTAAATCCTTAACATAAGGGATGCTATGGAAAGCTATAACTTAACATTTAAATATTTCACGTCAAAGTCAACAATGTAAAAACTAAAGAGAATCAAAGCTGCCCTAAGGTAAAACTAAACCTATGACTCAACCACTTAACTACACCATGTTCTGCCCTAGGGTACCACTGTGGTGGTGGCCAAAACTATAAAAGAGAAGACCAAATAAGATCAAATATACATCCTTTCATTCATATTAAAATGCTTTCTGTTAACCACAAAACCTGTTGGGTAATGTTAGACTTCTGAGTTTGTTCCCTGTTAAGACAAAATGTTAAGTTGCTTGTTCAAGTTAAAGGGACACTTCACTTTTTTTGAAAATATGCTTATTTCCCAGCTCCCCAAGAGTTAAATATTTGATTTTTACCATTTTGGAATCCATTCAGCTGATCTCCGGGTCTAGCGCTAGCACTTTTAGCATAGCTTAGCACAATCCATTGAATCTGATTAGACCATTAGCATCACGCAAAAAAATTACTGAAGAGTTTCGATATTTTTCCTATTTAAAACTTGACTCTTTTGTAGTTACATCGTGTACTCAGACTGACGATAAATTAAAAGTTGAGATTTTCTAGGCAGATATGGCTAGGAACTATACTCTTATTCTGGCGTAATATTCAAGGACTTTGCTGCCGTAACATGGCTGCAGCAGGCGTAATGCCCAAAAATAACCAAGGGGACTATTTCCCCTTTTTGTAGAGTACTTGATTGTTGCGCCAGAATAAGAGTGTAGTTCCTAGCCATTATCTGCTTAGAATATCGCAACTTTTAATTTTCCGTTGGTCTTAGTAGATGATGTAACTACAGAAGATATCTAAACTCTTTGGTTATTTTTTAGCGCGATGCTAATGGTCTAATCAGATTCAATGAATTGTGCTAAGCAATGATAAAAGTGCTAGCGCCAGACCTGGAGATCAGCTGAATGGATTCCAAAATGGTAAAAATCAAATGTTTAACTCTAGGAGAGCTGGAAAATGAGCATATTTTCAAAAAAAAGTGGAGTGTCCCTTTAATATTCTTATCCAAATTGTATCCAAAGTAACAAATATTTCTGTATAATCTAATCTCTTTGCTTTTATAAGTCTTTCCCCACTATTGACGAGTTATCTCATCAATTAAGAGAAAACATTTTCCTGCCAATGACGCTTTCCTGGCAAGTTTTTACGGTAATCTGTAATTCCGCTACTATCCACTAGATAGCGCTCTTACACAATTTATAAAAAACGAAGGCAAACACTACTTCAACAACATTTTAAACTCTGTGTATGTTTTGATAATCGTTCTGAATCTGATCTCTAACAAAATTCCCTTACAAAAATACAATTATTAAAGCTTTTTGCTCAAGAAGCCTACCTATATTAAAGAGGTTATAAAAAGAGAACAAATGGAGATGGATGAAACGTTTTTCCTGTTTTGTTTGTTTGAAAGCAGATGGTCTGTTTTTTCATTTGATATATTTGTATGTTTATATATTTATAGAAGAACATTTTCCTGCGAGGCATTTTGTAAAAATCACAAAAACTGCTGGCGGGCAACTTTTTTAAAAAAGGCTGGCGGGGAATGAGATAATACCATTGTTTTATTCACAAATACAGTATGCGATTAAGTACAGTTTACAGAAAACCCACCTTAATTTCACATACACAAAAACTTGTGTAATAACATGTGAAATGTGTGTGATTTTCATGTAAAACTCAAATGTGTTTTTTCTGTAAAGCAAATACAGATATAAACAGTGTTGGGAGTTAATTTTCTAAAGTAACGAGTAAAGTAATGCCTTACTTTATAAATGTACACATTAATATTTCATTTACTTGAAACTATCAAGTTACTTTTTTTAGTTTAATTAATTTGATTAAAAAAATTATGTACTGAATTAAACTAAATGTAGTCACTTATGCCTGTGTGAGAACAGTTTGAGTCAGAAACTAAGATGGGCGGCCAGTGCTCAACATTTTTGTGATGAAATATGCAATTTCTGAATGCAAAACTTTTCAGTCATAAAAACACCTGCAAGGCCTGAAAAAGCTCACGCCTCAGCCAAGAAAAATTAACGCAAAAGTAACGTAAGCATTACTTTCCATGAAAAGTAACTAAGTAACGCAATTAGTTACTTTTTTTGGGAGTAACTTAATATTGTAATGCATTACTTTTAAAAGTAACTTTCCCCAACACTGTATATAAAGACATTTGTTTCTGTTTAAGTACCTCCATTTTTTCCTCTAAAAAGTACCATTTTGAGACATAATCTTCTTTTCGTCACATCTACTACTGAGAGTCTTCGTCCCAAAGGCACAACTGTTTATGAGGTGTGTAGAAGTCAAACTGGTAGCCTTTGCTGCAACTCTTAATGCCACACTTGTAGGGACTTGATCCCTGACCCCGACAGTACTTAAGCTGGCACGGGAACCACTCCAGGTTTAACTTGTAACTGCAGGCACAGGGCTGCCATGGGTCGGTTGTGGACTTGCAGCTTTGTAAGCCATTGACATCCAGAGTCTGTGGAAGCACCTTAAATATTGAGCCCTCGACCCCTGTAAAGCAAACAGACTCAATGACAAAATGCATTTTTCAGTACGAAGCATATCAACTGTTGGGTTATCCTCAGCAAACAATGCACTTTGTGTACCTCCATAATAACTTACTATGTGTGAATTAATAATGCATTTCATGTGAAATTACTGTGTTACTGTTAAAGAAATAGTTTTTGTTTCAAACCCATATGGCTTACCTTCTTCTGCTAAAAAAACACACAAAAGAAAATATTTGAACAACTAAAATAACAAACTTTGATTACAACTGACTTCCACTGCTTGGGAAAAAACAGCTCAGGCATTGTTTAAAAAGAACGGCATGAGGAAAATAAATGATGGCAATTTTACATTTTCTATAAAAATATACCTAGTTACAAATGTTTAAAACACAGGCCACGGTACCACTGTTTACTGAGAAACCATGCATCATGTTATGTTAAAATGACCTCTGTCCAGCCAGTGCTTGACATCTTGCTGGCGCGTGTACACGAGGTCCTGTGCTTCCCTGCAGACATTTCGGATGTGAGTACTCAGGTGCCATGAAATACTCATATTGACCACCGCGTTCATACTGAGCCGTTCCACTCCATACACTTCCTCTGCACTCCGCACCACATGAGGGTTTTTCTGTTGGGTTCACAAAATAAACATTGAAATAAAATCATTAAAGCAAATTTTTTGCTCTGCCGACTCCTGTTTTGGATGCTGGTCCCCTAGCATAGAATGCTGATATGTTGGTGTCCTCTCCAGGCTGCTTAATTACAGTATCTTAACCAGATCTACTGGTTAGATCACAACCAAACCAGGATTAACCAACATAAAGCACTCTGGTAAATATTGATGCTGGTCTATGAATGTCAGCATGGTGGTCTATTGTGCTTTAAAATTATTTGAATTTTCACCTGTCTGAGTCGGGCCATGGCTTGACTGGGGATGAGCTCTCCATGATCCAATCGGGAGATGAAGCACAGGGCCTGATACTGTATCTGACCTCTCTCTGGCTCCCCGAGGACCAATGCACGAAAAATCTTCACATGCTGTTTGAAACAAATAAGATGTGCTTTAGAGACACAAGCATAAGGCAAAAATGCATTTTTAATGTGTAAAAGAAATTTGACTTTGCAGGACTAAAGTGTATGTTTTTTATCTATTAATTTAAAGGATATACTAATTTAATTGTGTTAACAAACTAACATTAAAAAATACACTTAGTGGCTATGTTTACACGACAATGATGGAAAAAACTAATTTATTTACAAACAACAACGCTGTTAAAAAGATCTGCATTTACACTAATCCGCTGTATTAAGTATGTCAGGTAAGTAGATGGCGATGTTACGAAATTTCGTTATATAGTCATATTTTTTTTGCGTGATATTATCACGCATTTCCGCGTTTTTTCGTGATCGTATAACGAATTCCTGTTTTCGTGTGATTATCACGTATTGGTTACTCAACTGTTTTGTCCTATTTTCTTACCATTGTTGCTTCGGTTTAGGGTTAGATTTACATAAAATGACATCCCTACCCAAACCCAACTGGAACCATAACGCCAGGCGACATATAAAAAAATAAATCAGAAAAAATAGTATAAACCAATATATAAAGTGACATTCTAATGCAAGCACCACATCTAACCCTAAACCGAAGTGACAATGGTTTAAAAATAGGAAAAAGCAGTTGAGTAACCAATACGTGATAATCACACGAAAACAGGAATTCGTTATATGATCACGAAGAAACGCGGAAATTCATGATAATATCACAAAAAAAAGAATAAAAAAATACGTGACTATATCACGAAACTTTGTGAGACTGGGTAGGTTTTTTCAGCCGATACAGATTTTAGGGATTAAAAAAGACTGATAACGATATATATCGGCCGATATTCTTTAGGTGTATATTATAGTACAGTACACATATAATACAGTATATTATACCACGGTCCCCACAAACATTGCTTTGGTGATTATTTTAAAACATTTGACAGGTTAGGCGTGCCTTAATTATTTACAGAAAAATAATCAACACCTACGGAACATTTTTTAACCAATCAGAACAAAGCATTCAACAGACCCGTGGTATAATAACTAATTTATAATGTGTTATTTATTAAAAACTTTTACTTGGCTTAGTTCTTGAACCAGATCAAACCAGATAACAAGAGCTTCACCATAGTCAAAGTTTTAGCAATTTTAGTCAAATGTTTTTCATGTTTTAAAATCATGATACATTCAACTAACATGACAGCATTTTTATGGCATACTGAAGTAACTTGCCAAAACCGTGCTATTTTTTGCGTGAACAGCATTAAAAAGTTATTGTAAACACATTGGTTTGGAAAAGGCAGAAACGGATACATTCTCGTGCACTTTATATTTCAGTTTTGCATATTTTTTCAACTGAATTGTATTTTGTTGCGTTTTTAAGTTACTCACACGCTTGAAATCAGACAGGAATGTGATGAGAGTCCCGTCTCCCTGTTTGAACTCGACTTTTATGATGTCTTTCTCACTGTCTGCCTCTAAGATCTCCTCGGTTATTTTCCCATCATTCAGACGAACGAGCACCCTTAACTCTGAACAAACGCTTAGCGATAATAACACCGTAAACACGACGGGAATGGCAAACTTGCGTACATTACAAACGACCCTCGAGATCATTTCACACAACAAAGGGACATAACGGCGCCGTGAATGATTTATTCAAAGTGATAAACCGGCGAACAGCGAGTGGAAGTTCCTGTTAGGAGAACTAATGACTTTCATTTCCATCTGCGCCTCGTACCAAATGTGTCACATAAGCAACTGGGGAAACACAAAGGATTTTTTGTTGTTGGTTAAACTTAACTCTTGATGCTCCTCTTGTTTCCCGTCACTTCCTCTGAACTTCTCGCCTCGGGTTCCCCCAGCACTGCATGTATGGGGGCCACATCTTAAAGACACAGTGCCTCACTTCAATAAAGCCAAGTTTACGGAATAATGAAAATTTGATATTAATTTATTTACCACAAGAATATCCAAGATGTAGGCTAGGTGACTTTTTATTCACCAGTAGGACATTAAATAATATTTTTTTTTAGCTAAAACTGCTTTCTGGTGATTCATAAAATGCCGGTCCACAGTTCTTGAAGAGTCCAAAAAGCAGATATCCTTAAGAAAATTAACCATGGTTTTACTAAAGTAACCACAGTTTAGCCAGCCCATTCTCATGATTTGTGTATAAATAGCAAAAGGCGTGCAATACACGTGCCAAATTCCATTTTTTGTGTTTTATTTAACCATTGTCGCTTGGGTTTGGGGTTAAAACAACTTTTTGTTACATAGAATGACATCCAAACCCCAAATTCTAACCCCAACTCCAAGTGACCATGGTTTAAAAATAGACCAAAACATGCAGAAAGCGATATATTATATGATATCCTAAAGCAAATCCCAAACCCAAGCGACAATGGTTTAAAAAACCAATACATAAAACAACACAAAATGCGGAGTGGGAAGGACTGGCATTTCATATGCATGCAAAATTTGGCACATGTATTGCACAACAAATGCGTATCTTGACTGCCAGCTTTTTTCTGCCGAATGCCCAAATATTTACCTAAAGTTTTAATATTCTTCAACTCTCGGCACTTAGCGGTGGCCCTGGGAAAACCGCCGAACGCCGCACTTCCATTGGAAACAATTGAAAACATACACCAGCCGCCGGCGTAAAAGCTTTGGTGTGCACGCCCCCTTACAAGACTTTATTAAAACTATATTGGTTAATTTTGTACCAACCATATTTGTCTATGCATGAAGTTACGTTACATGTCCTCTTTCACAGTTTAATAGGAAATATAGCATTTAATTTCTACTTTACATTACATTAAAAAAGTAAATTGAAACCCAGCTTATTTTAGGCCCTATTATAAAGGAAGCCTCTCTAAATAAAGTATGGGAATGTCATGATGAAGAAAAGGGTTGTAAACGTGGTCAAGTCTGTATGTTCCCATTGAGCCGCTTGCAAAAGCCCATCTGTGATGTTCAAGTAAACATTTACCTATTTGCCTATTTTCTATTTGGCTTTAAGTACTTATAATTAACAACATATACTTAAGGTTAGAATGATTTTTTAATTATTATCACATTTTATTGCTTATTTGCACTGTGGGAAGAGCTTTTACAAGATTTTTTCTATTCTGTTGGTTTGTGAGATGAAAAATAATCTGTGCAGTGTCCTACTATCAATGTACAACTCACCTGCAGTGGACGTTTAACATTCAAAAACACGTGCACTTATATACAGGTGTCTCAGACATATGCTTTTCTTAAATTGACCACACAAAAACACATATTTTAAAGATGTTTCAAAATCAATGTTTTATTGCTTTCATTATATTGCTGTCAGTTAATTCTCCTTTAAAGAGGACATTTCACAAGACTTTTTAAAAATGTCAAATAAATCTTTGGTGTCCTCAGAGTATCTGAAGTTCTTATTATAACACGTTAAAAAGCCACTTTATAGGTGTGAGCAAAAATGTTCCATTTTTGGGTGTACAGATTAAGGGGCGGTATTATCCCCTTCTGACATCACAAGGGGAGCCAAATTTCAATGAGCTATTTTTTCACATGCTTGCAGAGAATGGTTTACCAAAACTAAGTTACACGTTTTGCAGGTTGATAAAAGCACTGGGGACCCAATTATAGCACTTAAACATGGAAAAATCTGATTTTCATGATATGTCCAATTTAATACAAGATATTATGGAACGCAACATCAACTTTACAATATATTTTATTGGTTTGCTCTTAAATGGTTTATGTTCACTTTAGGAATCTTAAAGGAATAGTCCATTTTCTTAAAAGAATTTACTCACCACCATGTCATCCAAAATTTTGATGTCTTTCTTTGTTCAGTCGAGAAGAAATTATGTTTTTTGAGGAAAACATTGCAGGATTTTTCTCATTTTAATGGACTTTAATAGAGCCCAACATTTAATACTTAACTCAACACTTAACAGTTTTTTTCAACGGAGTTTCAAAGGACTCTAAACGATCCCAAACGAGGCATACGGGTCTTATCTAGCGAAACGATTGTCATTTTTGACAAGAAAAATAAAAAATATGCTCTTTTAAACCACAACTTCTGTCTAGATAACGTAAATGCATAGTGACGTAGGGAGGTCACGTGTTACATATATAAAACGCACATTTGCGGAGCATTGTAAACAATAAACTGACACAAAGACATTAATTAGTATCAGTTGACATACAACAACGTAGGAACGGTCCTCTTTCAAACACTGGGGCGGAGTTTCGCGTTCGTCCTCTGTGACCTCTTGACGTCATGACGTATTGCGTGGGATCTAGACGAAAAGTTGTGGTTTAAAAGTACATATTTTTTATTTTTCTTGTCAAGAATGACAATCGTTTTGCTAGATAAGACCCTTATGCCTCGTTTGGGATCATTTAGAGTCCTTTGAAACTCCGTTGAAAAAAACTGTTAAGTGTTGAGTTAAGTATTAAATGTTGGGCTCTATTAAAGTCCATTAAAATGAAAAAAATCCTGCAATGTTTTCCTCAAAAAACATAATTTCTTCTCGAATGAACAAAGAAAGACATCAACATTTTGGATGACATGGTGGTGAGTAAATTATCTGGATTTTTCTTTTAAGAAAACTGACTATTCCTTTAAGAATGGTTAAACACCTTTCTATCTCCAGTATAACTGCTGTATGCAAATACAGTTTTTAGTATACAGTAAACCGTACGTTGGTTAATTAAGCTCCTCTGAAATTCACAATTCCAAAGATAAAAATGTCAACAAAAAAAACTAAAATGTTTTAAATAACGCCATGTATTGAACAACATCCTCGAGCTATACATTTTCAAAGCTCATTTTCAAAATTGTAGTCAATCCTCATTCCAATATACAAGTGAAGAATAATTACACCAGCAAAATAAACAAAGATTCATTTTGACTCCTCTCCTCACTACTGGTATTCGCCTTGTCCTTTGAAGGGGTCCAACATTCGCCTTCATTAATAGGATGCTTGGAGAACCCAAACAATTCAAGTCCTCAGTTTTAGGAAACTGGAAGTTGGATTAGCCTTAGATCCCTGGGGAAACAAAACAGGACAGGAGAGATAGCTTAGAAAGCATTGGGATATGAACACTGCTCTATTTTTTCTGATATTTACAAAACGATTAAATGTACATAAAGACAGACAACAATCAAGCAATGGTTTGATGAATGGAAGACACGTAAATCTATACATGACGGCACAATAGATAGCCACGTGACGTGAGAAAGAAGCACACTGATCTCAACCCCGGCAGGACGAAACAAGTCCTTTCTTTTCCACATCAGGATCCTGATCACTCTGTCTGGGTTAATTTTATGACAACAACGTGCACTTCATCTCCCTTATTACACACTTTTCTGCCACATAAGTAAATTGGATACAAAATATATTTTTAAATATTTTTGTTTGTTTGTTACTGTTTCATAATGTACAACTTCTAGAATGGTGTGGTTAATGAATATTTTCGAAAGCGTCCCAGTCTCAAAGGGTCATGAATAAGATGTTTAACTTAAAGAGATTATAAACTGTAAAATTCCCTCATACCATAAAAGACGCAGAAATGGTTTATTTCTTCTTTCCACCCAAAGACATGCTCTCTGTTTTCTTCTTCTGTGCCTGAGGGCAAAGTACCAATTAACCCATTATCCAAAATAATGCCCCAAAAGCATCTACAATAATCCAATTTGTATTCTGAACAAGAAGATGTTAAGACGTGATGAGATGAAGTGTTAGTTTTGCATATGTTAAGCCACATAGAGCTTGTTACCTCTGACATGGCATCATCTATTTGTTTCAGTTCTTCGTAATGATC
Organism: Misgurnus mizolepis; assembly: GCA_025389145.1. Lineage (NCBI taxonomy): Eukaryota > Metazoa > Chordata > Actinopteri > Cypriniformes > Cobitidae > Misgurnus > Misgurnus mizolepis. The sequence continues at coordinate 2,716,118 of JAIFKI010000003.1, forward strand.
ACGCGAGTCCCTCAAGGGCTGAACCATGATCTCCTCAATCTGAGGAAAGAGCTTAACGCAGAGGGTCTCCTTGGTGTTATGCTTACTTATTCCCCAATCTTCAACTCACACAGTAATTTAAATTCATTACCTTCATGACAGTCTCAAACATTGGGATGAGGACAAATTTAATGAAGCCAATTTGTGCCGTTGGCTTAGTAACTTTGTCACGATCCATAAAAGGAGCCACGGGAAGACCTTCTGACTTCTCTCTGTCGCTCTGCCACAGCAAACCAAAAAGCAGTCAAGTCATATTGCTTAATATTAATCCATGAACAGTCTTCCTTGCTTATTAAGTCTGTTTTGGCAAATTTTGACTGATATCCTTAGCCAATGACAAAGCATTCTTCTACTACATATATATTTAAATAACCTTGTTAGGTCGCTGTAAACAGTATGGTGCAACTCTCTAAAAGAGATCTAACAATCACCCGCCTCCACCCCGAGCTCCACCTGCCTAGATCTGTTTATGGAATACTGTGCCTTATATTGCAGTGGCATCACTTGCATGCTCACTATGTGTGTTTTATCAGTAGCAAGTCTTCATCTAGTTTTGCCAAGACTTGTGATGACTATTAACATGCTTAAAAAATTATCTTGAGCGTTGTCATGGCTCGCATTAAATTACTACAGCACTCTGAAGATACCTGCATAAAGTACTCCTCCAGTAGACAGTCCACCCATGGTTCTGCCACCTCAGTTGGTCTGACCTCATTGGAGATGTCACAGCACTTGATCATAACCATCTTTAGCTTTATCCACACAGAATTGTGTAGAGAGTAATGAGTAATAATGCATTTAAAAGGCAATCCAAGTAGTAAACCAGAGGAAAAGCAGAGAAACACATACACATTTGACATGCTCTTCGTTGGTAAAGTCAAAGTTGTCCACTTTCTGTTTGAAGGCTTCCAGTATCTCTCCATGCCTGACCATATCGGTCGCCAAAATGAGAGTAATAATTGCCTATAAAAGGCACAAACATGTTAAGGATCTAGTTTTATCTAATGACACTCCACTTTTTTTTGAAAATAGGCTCACTGTCCAGCTCCCCTAGAGGTAAACATTTAATTTTTACAGTTTTTTAATTTTCCGTCGGTCTTAGTACATAATGTAACTACAGAAGAGTCAAGTTTTAAATAGGAAAAATATCAAAACTCTTTGGTGATTTTTAGCGCGATGCTAATGGTCTAATCAGATTCAGTGGATTATGCTAAGCTATGCTAAAAGTTCTAGCGCCAGACCTGGAGATCAGCTGAATGGATTCCAAAATGGTAAGAATCAAATGTTTAAAGGTGCAGTGTGTAATTTTTAAAAAGATCTCTTGACAGAAATGCAAAATAATATACAAAACTATATGATCAGGGGTGTATAAAGACCTTTTTATAATAAACCATTATGTTTTTATTACCTTCGAATGAAACGTTTTTATCTACATACATGAGGGTCCCCTTACGTGGAAGTCGCCATTTTGTGCCACCATGTTTCTACAGAAGCCCTTAACGGACAAACTTTTTTACTTAGTTGTCTCCGACAATGACATGTTTTTCCGGTGGCGGCTACCGTAGCTTCTCTATGTGTTTCCATAGTGAGGGGTGAGCAGTGGACTGAGCCGTTGGTTGCAATTCGCAACCTCACCACTAGCTACCGCTAAAATTTACACACTGCACCTTTAACTCTAGGGGAGCTGGAAATATTTTCAAAAAAGTGAAGTGTCCCTTTAAAGGGATAGTTTACCCAAAAACGAAAATTTTCTGTTTATTTACTCACCCTCAGGCCATCTGATATTTTTGGTGCAGTTTTGCCTTTTAGCACCATTATAGAGCGGGATTGTTGCAAAAAATGATTGATTAGCTTCACAAGATGTCAATATAGTCAAAGGGGATTAATTTTGTGTTGGATTAATCTGCTTTGAACTCTTATGCTGCGTTTACAACCAGCCGCGGTAGAGGCGTGAAGCACGAGTGATTTTAATGTTAAGTCAATGTAAAGACGCATTGACGCGCGTCTGGAGGTCTCATGTCCCGAATGAGGCGCGGCACAGAATTGACCGCATAGCGTGGTACACGCAAATGGTGCTTTTTGTGCATTTTACGGGAATTTGCGGCTGAAGCCTGAGTTGAAAAATTTGAACTTTGGCGGAATTAATTAATAAAATTCAATTATGGATGATTGGTTGATTTTAACTATAAAGCAAACATTTATGTAAATCAAATCTAACTTTATTTAACCTGTAAAATGTTTTACCTGTTTATAATATTACCCATTCATTAAATGGTGATGAAAGTGAGACTACCACATTTAATTTACATGCTGGTTATTCAAAACCATGTTATTCAACAGCACCTAACGGAAGTCAATACTTTTTCTGGTTAAGCTAAGAATATAGTAAAAGCTATTTTCTTTGTTCCCCACATTTGTTTAAGCAATGCATCGCAGCACTTTACATATAATTGCCTCCAATGGTATGAATCGTTTCATTGTTACCTAACTTTTGTACGTCTTTGGATAAAATTGTCTACTAAAATGCAAAGACGTCTCCTGCTTCTCAAAAATCATTTTATGCAACACAGTTTGCCTTTGGGTAAAGACTGCATCTCACAAACATCAGGTGGATCTGACAAATCAGTTTGAAGTACCTGTCGTATCTGTTTGAAGGAGTCCGGCTCTACATTGGCAAATATGTTGCATTCAGGCATGGAGAGGATCTGGAAGGCCACAGCACAATGATGGTTCTCCAGTGGGGAGATGTCATTATAGCGTACAGCCAGCTCAGTACGAGCATTAATCTGATACCTAAATGTAGGAAAAATTGTCCACCATTACAGTGTTTGAAATTAAATGCAACACAAATCATATTTTAAAATAATGAATTATATTGATGCAAGTTTACCGTTTCTACTGTTTCAAGTTTTTGCAACCACAAAGTGTTAATTTTTTATCTTAATTTGAAAGGGTACATCTATTTATTTGTGATGTGTTGCTTGATAAATGTTTCTTGATCATAAATCAATGGACTACAATTCAAACATGAACTTAAAGGTGTCCAAAACTTATTTGGGACTACTATTCAGAAAACTAACCAAAATGTCAAACGATTGCATGTGAATACACAATAAGTGTTATAAGTGGGTTAGTAAAGTGGGATATGTCAGTGACATACGTGTTGTTGTATCCCGGGTGGTCCAGATCGTGGCACACTGCTGCAGTCATTAAAATACACATGTCTGTCATAGTCAGCCTCTCCTGGGAACAAAAGCAGGCAACATGTTTATCTGACAAACGTACAGAAGCACATCCTTAACAACATGCATGCAGAAATGTGTCACTGTGACCTCACCTGAAGGTTACACAAATGGAGCATACCGTACATCATCTGGCTCACACAAAAGCAATGGCGGAAGTTGTGGAAGGGATTGTCGCGATAATTTTCTTGAATTGCCAGCTTTTATTAAGCAGAGAAATGTAATTGGTACGTGACTCACTTCAGTTTTTTTTTTTTTTTTTTGCATATCAACTTTTTCTTACCAGCCATCTCTTAAGAGTTATTGGGTTCATGTTGAACTCCTTAACCAGTCCAAGGTCATGATACATATACTCCAAACAGCTAAGCATCTGTAAAACATGCAAAAAATGACTTTCTTAGTTATTATGTCTTGTTTAAAGCACTAAAAAGTTTAAGTCAAGATGCATTTTCTTGATGAGCAAAGTAACCTAAGAACATAAGTCTAGTTTTAAGACAAAAAATATAAAATAAATACATTTAAGTAAACTTGTGGATCAAACAAGCTAAAAAAATCCTGAACTTTTTTCTTAAACACTTAATTTAAAAAAATTCAAGAAAAATGTGTTTACCCCATTGGCAGATTTTTGTTGTTGCTTGTTTTATCCACAAATTCACTTACATTTGATACATTTTATCTAAAAACTAGACTTATTTTCTTAGGTCATTTTGCTCATCAAGAAAAAACATCTAGATTTAATCATTTTTAGATATTTCTACTGAAAACTAGACAAAAATACTAAGTAAGAAAGTCATTTTCTGCAGTGTACTTAGTATATTGTCTTGTTTTCATTACAAATATAAAACAATTAAATCAAGATGTAAGATGTAAAATAAATCTAGTCATTAGACAAAAAAATAATCAATTTATGTTAATTTGTGCTTAAAACAAGCAACAGCATAAAAAAATATTAATTCTTGAATTAAGTGTTTAAGAACAAATTCACATAATTTTTTGGTCTAAAAACTAGACTTACACTGCAAAAAATGATTATCAAGAAAAAATAAAAAAATAAAAAAAATCTGCCAATAGGGTAAGCTAAATTTTCTTGAATTTTTCTTGAATTTAGTGTTTAAGAAAAATGTTTTATGCACAAAATCACTTAAATTTGATATTTTTGGTCTAAAAACTAGACTTATGTCGTTTTTCTCATCAAGAAAGCATCTTAATTTAAGAATGTTTAGATATTTTTACTGAAATCAAGACAAAAATACTAAGAACCTGTTTTCTTGAAAATCATTTTTTGCAGTGTATTTTAGGTCATTTTGCTTATCAAAAAATGCAACTTGATTTAAGAATTTTTTGACAAAAGTACTAAGAAAGGCATTTTTTTGCTAACTAGTAATTGTGTACACTTTAGTGTCTCTAACCTATGCTATTAAAGTTTTTATACAAAGACAAATCATAGAAAAAAAGGGCAGTTTTTCTCAATCGTTTCTCATAATACAGATGATGTTTTGTGCTTCTCAATTACAACTAAAACATTTCACATCAAATAATTCCAATACAAAATCTAATTCATGTGTCCACACTCGTTTTATTTCTTTAATTTATAAAAATCTATAATTTTATGAAAGCAACATTTAACACAAATACTGTAAAAATATGACAAACCTCATTATGTTCCCAATGCCACACATCAAAGGTGGGCTTCTTTAAAGTTTCTATGGTCTCCTGAGAAAGTGTGTACTGCAAATTGAAAATGCATAACATGATTACCTTTTTTTTTTATTTTATTTTGCTTTGAGAAAACAGAAAGATTTTACCTTTGGATAGTTTGGTACGTCTCGTCTGGGAGAGAGTTTCTTTCCATCATCTGTAAAGTTGTATTTGCAGTTGCAGTTCACTCTGGTTATGAGAAATATGCCAGTAGATATTTAACATTGCCAATATGTATTTACACAAAACACATTCAAATAAAACATGACACTGCCTGTGAAACCCAGCTGAGGTAAATTCATCCTATACATAATTCAAAGAACATTTTATGTGAAAATATAACCTTAATATCTTTAATATTAAAGGAATAGTCTACTCATTTTCAAAATAAAACGTAGCGCTTTTCTAAGCAGATTTAAAAGAGGAACTATATTGTATGGCGGAACAGCACTTTTGGGAGTACTTCGACTCGGCGCAGTAACACCCTCCCTCTCCCATTATGAGAGGGAGAAGGGGAGCGGATTTTTCAGGCGAGTTGAAGTACTCCCAAAAGTGCTGTTCCGCCATACAATATAGTTCCTCTATTAAATCCGCTTAGAAAAGCGCTACGTTTTATTTTGTACCACCAAACTTGCTCGTATAACTACTCGTCTTAAATAGGAAAAACGTTGATGTGTTTGGTCACTTCTAACTTTATCTCTGTTTGATACCATTGAATGAATGGGGCTAAGCTAAATGCTATCGAAGTGTCGCAGCGCGCTCCAGCGCTTACGTGCACGCACACAGATGATAGAGGGATGTATCAACTCTTCTTAGTTAAGGTAATAACATATTTTAATATTGAAAATGAGTAGACTATTCCTTTAACTAAGTAAAGCCATGTCAAAGATTGAATCTATGTGAAATCAATGACTGATCAATGAATCATACGACTTCAGCCGGGACATGCTCACTAATTTAGCATACTTGTACTTATTTTTTATATAAAGCAAAATACAATACAATGCAATAAGTAAATCAAATATGATAGGAGCAGTGTGTGCTTGTACCTCACTCCTCCTCTAGAGGTCATTTCATCCCTTAGTTTCTTCAGATCGTTCTTGCACTTCTCAATTTCCACCACTTTCAGTCCTTCCACTTTTATAATACAAAGATTCAGATTATAAGCTCGCAACACTTTAGAAAGATGCACAACATAAGACGACAGCATCGCTCACATTCAACTTTCTTTTCCAGCATGGCCAGTCTGTCGGTCACTTCAGTCTTTAGCTCATTAACTCTAAAGGCCCTGAAAAATAAATCACATGGCATTCATTCTGTATTCTGCAACAATTACATATAGTTATAGGATATGACAAGCATCTCACCTGCTGAACTGCTCGGCCACTTGCGACAGGACGTTCTGAAACATGTCTTCTTTTTCTTTAGTGGGAATAAAGGGCATTTATTAATATAGTCTGTTATTGTCATATTTCTAAACTAATCATTTTTATCCATACCTCCTCCCTGGTTTGTGGAATGGGGTACAACCTTATACAAGTTGCTAGAAACAAAGAAAAAGCATGCAGATGCATATTCTGTTTCTTGATTATTCATTAACAATTAATTTAATTTATAATTCAGATTCGTATTATAATCCTTATAATGTTAATATCTTACTTGGGATTGTTTACAGGCATGGTGGGATCAATAGATATTAATGCTCCTTCTTTGTCAACTAAAAGAATAGCTGTGGTTCTGGAAAGATATAAACGACAATTTAACACACACGAATATAGATGAGCCACATCATACAGTAAGTTTATATATGAGAGGACGCTGACCTGGCAATATTGGATGATGAACAAAGAAGCTCCTTGATATCACACGGGCTACAATGCCGACTGAAAATCACCTGAAACCACAAAAGTTTATCAATACTGCATAATAAGTTAATAAACGTATTATTTGTTCTTGAATAAGTTCACTGCAAAACCTAAAAGTAACCATTTAAGTAAACCGGTTGCATTAGTTTTAAAACACATACATTTGAGTACTGTGAACTTAAACAAGTTGAGTCATATGCAGTTATGCACTTTTATTTAAGTTCACACTACTTAAATATATAAGTGCATAATTGCACATGACTCAAGTTCACAGTACTTAAATTTATGTGTTTTAAAACTTAAATGGTCTAATGCAACCGGTTTGCCCTTGGCAGCTGTTACAGGTACTTGTTCGTGTCAAAATCACCTGTCACCCACAATGACCCTCAATATATATTTTCAACATAAGTAGATGTCTTAAAGAGGTGCCTGTCATTTTGTCTATTTCACAAGCAGACTTTTAATTACTGACATCATTTAAATTTGAATTCATTTACTAAATACATTTCATATTGCAGAATTAACATGCATTCTTAAAAACATGTATGCAAATATTTATTATGCACTTGTGACACAGTGGCCCAAAGAAATATTTAGACACTTAAGCCTTTGTAAAAATAGTACATTTAATTTTAAATGTATGAACTACCTGATAACCCTTTAATTAAATTAATGCTTTTTTGTTATTATTATTATGAGAATGCATATTACAAAAATAAAATCAGTCAGAGGATACCAGTGGTTTAATTTAGCCTATGTAAAAAAAAGTTGAGACTTACTCTTTGCACTTTTCCATCCACATCCAGATAAATAGTTTTGGGAGCATAGGATGAAGAACTTGACCCCATGATGACCTCTGTTGTTGATGATGGTTTAACCAGATAATCAATCAGTAGCAAATTTCCTGCTTTGGACCAGCAAAGTACTCTTTAAAATTCAAGTATAATTAAAAAATATATACAACCGTAAAAAATGAAGAGACCACTCCAGTTTTGACTTAAATCATCATTTCTAGATGGATTGGGAACATTTCAGTCCAGTGTTTGACATAAAGCCACCCAACAGCAAATGCAAAATACAAAAGCTGTAAAAAAATCAGGATTTTAGTAATTTTTTCACATTAACATTAACATTTTGTTGTTGAGAAATTATTTTGAAATTGTTTTATTGAAAATCAGAAAACAATGTGTCATTTTTGTTATTTTGACCATGTTTCTTAATTTAAAATTTTCAGTAAATGAATGCAAATAAAAACATAATTTTAATTAAGAACTTGGCAGAAATATTGTTGGTAGTTGGCAGAATAAAACAAAAATGATAATTTTACTACTTATAAATCTAGACAAACCATTGTAATGGTCTCTTATTTTTACTTCAGCTGTCTCCTATTCTGTTTAGATACAAATGACTGACCAAGTTACGTACAACTACTAATTTCAAAGAACTTGATTTATGGCTGTAAAACATTTGTGTAGATCAGTACTGGATGTAAGCAGCAGGCAAATAAAAGGTGCTGACTTACCTCAGCAGGTGCCATTCAATCTCTGGCCGCTAACAGAGATGCTGATGAAGGGATGCTGGGGTTTTAAGCTCTGCTCTTTATCACCCACACCCCTGCTCTCCAGTGTTGCCAAGGAACTGTTAGGCTAATGCATTAGTGCTGACCATGTGTTACATGTCATCTACTGCTTGGAGGTGACATGCATATCTATTATAACCCAATCTTTATAACTGCATCCAAGCATGATCTATAAAATATTTTTCTAGGAATCACTTGGTCTATCGAAAAAGTTTTTGTCATGAGTTGCAAAGTTTGTTTTGGGTAACACTTTACAATAAGGTTGTATTTGTTAACAATTAGTTAATGCATGAGCTAACAATGAATCAACAATGCAGCATTTATTAATCTTAGTTCAGCATGTACTAATACATTTATAAAAGCAGATATTGTAACTGTTAACATTAATTAATGCGCCATGAATTAACATGATCAAGAATTAATACTTGATGAAAAACAATTTTGTTCATGTTGTTAGTTAATGCATTTCCTAATGTTTACTAATACAACCTTATTGTAAAGTGTTACCCTGTTTTGCACAATGATTTAGTTAGTTAAAGACAAATTAGAAAAGGTAACTTTTTATTAAATTCAAAATGGCTGACAGGCAAATTTTGTCTCAGGCTATTTGGTATGACCCATCAAATCTAGAAAGTTCACTGACATGATCATGAGACCTATCTAATAAAAAGAAGTTATAATATATATAATATTTTTCTATATTTTGCTGTATCTTTTCCCTGAAAGCATAATGCCAGTAAACCACCAAGTTTACACAATTGCATGCAGTAGGGGTGAGCGGTGTACAAATCTGTGCTTTTGGTCTTTTTCTCATACTGTCAGAAGATCTCCTGTGAGTTTGTGAAATGTTTTAATGCGTTAAAGAGTGTTTGAAGGCATGAAAGTTAATTTCTTTATCTTATGTTTTTTTTTTTTTTTTCTCGATTTTCTGAGTTGGGTGTGTAAGTCACCAAATCAACCTTATTATTTTAATCTCTGTTACCTAAAACATAACAGCATTTTAAAACATGTCACCAACTCCTAGCTCCTAACTGATAGCTGGGATTGAAAACATTTTTACATAGTGGGGTTAGTTGTCACAGTCTCAGGTATACAATGAAATGAAATGAAAACAATGTAAATACTATTCAATAAAATGCTAACTGTTAATACAATATCAGGGGAAATAACTCACAATTATGATTTTTTTGTCTTAATTGTGCAGCACTTACAATAATATCTATTTATATGCATTAATGCATAATACACGAATGAATAGATGAAGGACCATGGATGGATGAATGTGTGGATATCTTTCTATTATAGGCAGATATATAAACAATATCAACCTTTAGTATAGAGACAGAATTGTATTGAATTATTTGTGTTTAAACTAAATTTTCTAGCAGGTGTTACAACAAACCCTCTGTTTGTTACAATGAACCCCATCTAAGGGGTAAGTTGTCACATTTGCAATTCTGTCACTTTCTGTGTAATTGTAAGATAACGGTAGGTCCTGTAAACAAACTTTAAGTGTTTATTTGTAGCAGAGATGAGTAAAAACAGAGATGAATCCAACTTAAATATTTTTTGAATGATAGAGCCAAAAAGCATTACATTGTGCCCCGCTCTCCCCTACACAAAAACAGATTGGTTTATTAAAAAGCTTTTGCAACTTTTGACTTGACTGTACACTGTAAAAAATACTTTGCTGCCTTAAAATTTTTTGTTAAGTCAACTCAGATTTACAAGTCATGTCAACAGAGATGAGTTGTCACAACTTATAAAATATAATTGAGAAAAGTCAACTTAATTTTATAAGTTATAACCACTCACCTGCAGTTATAACAACTCATCTCTAGTCAAGATAAGTAAGTTAAAATGACTTGCAAATCCGAGTTGATTCAACAAAAAATGTTAAGGCAGCAAAGTATTTTTACAGTGTCGCTTTGTAATACAATAAAATAAAATGTTATCCACACTAGTCAGCATTTGAAGTGGATCCAAAAGTTCAAAGTTATCCTAAGACCAGAATGGGTTTGTTCAAAATTTTAAGATTATAAAATGGCAAACATAGTTCAAAGAAACACTGTTAAATAACCTCAAAGAGTTTACCATACCATATAGTCAAATCTTATTTCAGAGTAACATCTCCTCCTTCAATTTCAAAGTCTTCCAGTCATTTGCAAAAATTATAATTAGGAAACCAATAGCAAACGGCCGTCTCTTGTCCTTCCAAGCCTTTTGATGTAAAGGTGTACGCTGAAATAATGTCTGAACTTCTGGATGATATTCTGCCTTAAAATGGTTGTAGGAACAAGACAAATAGATTAAAAAAATTATTGAAACTAATTGTGCTGACCTGTGACCAGCACAGGCATGGTTGGGGACTTGAATAAGTGTCATTTTTTTTAAATGAAATGAATAAACTATAACATTCACACACTAAACATTATATAAATATACACTTTTTCCATTATAGTGTTTTAAAGGAGACAGAAGACTTTAAGATGTTAAATAATCTTCATATATGTACATATGTGAAGTTCTAGCTCAAAATATCCCATAGATCATTTATTATAGCATGTTAAAATTGCCACTTTGTAGGTGTAAGCAAAAACGTGCCATTTTTGGATGTGTTCTTTAAAATGTAAATGAGCTGATCTCTGGACAAAATGACAGTGCCATTGTTGGATAGTGCAGATTAAGGGGCGGTTTATCCCCTTCTGACATCACAAGGGGAGCCAAATTTCATTGAGCTATTTTTTCACATGCTTGCAGAGAATTGTTTACCAAAACTAAGTTACTGGGTTGATCTTTTACACGTTTTCTAATATAATAAAAACACTAAGGACCCAATTATAGCACTTAAAGTCAGATTTTCATAATATGTCACCTTTAAACTAATAAAAATGTACTACGCAGCAGAAAAATCTTTAAGACAAACCTGCAGGGTTTAACTCAGGACTGTAACTGACTGCAGGTCTCCAAAAATTATTTACTACAAGGTGTTTTTATTCTGTCTGACTTAATATTCAGAAGCTCTGAAAACAGTTTGTCCTTTATACACTTTGTCATTTGGACAGAAACAGATCCTAAAGCTTGACAATAAATACACACAGATTCCCCTGGGATGCTTCATACCCAAAACTTTACATAAAATTCAACCACATGAATGACCATGATGCGTATCTCATGTGTAGATCTGCTTATGTTGATAACCAGAATGATCACAGAGACAAGTTCAAATACACTGATGGCCATATTTTAATGCATACATTTAAATTAGGCATCGGGCACTAAAACATCCGGTTATTAAAATAAAGGAGCGTAGCGATTCTCTCTTTATTTTTGTCGGTTCAGGAAAACGTGTGGATGAGGGCGTGTGTGTCTCCTCTTCTTCAACACGGCAGCCGAGCTTTGTTCTTTTGTCAGTATAAGATGAAAGTGTCAAGTTACAATTTTCATATAAAATAACCCTAGGGGCATAAAAAGGCTTAGAGAGTTCAATCCTTGGTCCCTTTTTGTCGTTTTGCTGCAGGTTATTTTCCACCACAGGTGTGATATTGTCTCGTTTCACGGCTAGCTCAGATCTCTTTGAACCTAAACAAAAGACCAAATGAGACCACAGCAAACACATTCAAATGAGCGAAATTAAACGCTTCCTATTAAACATCAGATTCTCTCAATGAAATAAAAACACAAGATTATGAATCAACCATTCAAGAGTCGATTAATAAGTCTGAAAATTATTTCATATTTAAGCTGTGATTTTGTTTATGAGACAAATTCATTGAGAATTACGATGATGTCAGAGATGTCATTTTCCGCCTCAACACACAGATTTCCGCCTGTCCTTTGGGAATATAGTGAAAGCTAACAAATCCCAATGCAGGTCACAACCTCTTAGTATAATTGTGGGGCTAAAAATACTTCCAACTACCATGAAGGGGTCATATTTTTGGCTGCTATTAATATCAAGTACACAATGGCAATCAAGCCAAGCAGCCTTAGTGAAAAATATCAGTGTTATAAACTGGTTAGAAGCAAGTAATCTTTCAATGATGTCACATTAGGGAAATTTTATGTATTTTTACCTGGAATGGCAAAGTGCATGCTATTTCATCTATAGATTTAAACAAAAACGTATTAATTGTAACGTAAAAACATAACGTAACATAATTTTGACTGTGAGACTAATGTAATATTTGTGCTTTTATAAAATTAATGTTATACCTTATGGATATTGAAGAAATATAAAAAAACATTTTTCTATAATCCTAAAAAATAAGTGTATATTAAGGATGCTCACCCTCTCTGTCTTGTAGTGTGTCCGCACCATCCTCTGACCTCCTTATAGACCAACCTAGACAACAACTAGAGACACAAACAACCTCAAATTGTCTGAAATGTCTATTATGATTTCGGTAAACACTATACAATAAGGTTGTATTTGTTAGCATTAGTAAATGCATTTAAGGTCAAGTTCTTTCTGATCCCATTTTTTAAACCCTAGTTAGTGTGTAATGTTGCTATAATAGCATAATAATACCTGTAAAATAAAAAGCTCATAGTTCACTGACAGGAGATATATTTTCTTTAACAGAATTCGCCTTTTAAAGCCTACAGCGAGCGGACAGATTGGGCCAATCAGAACGTTTTTATACAGATGACGTTTACCCCCCCACTGCTTACGGACATTTCTACACACATGCTGCTTAAAAGTTGAGCACATCTAAAGTTAACATCCACATTTCTTCAAATTTGTTTAAAACAGCTTACCATCTATTTGCCAAATTGCCGACGTCCTTAGCACACCCTCTGTGAAGGCTAATGTGCAAACGCAGGTTCCGTTTGACGCCGCCTAACGCAATGTTGTTTGGTCACGAGCAACTTCGCAACCGTTTGCCATAGAAGTGAAAACAACAAAAAACAGGCCGACGATATTAAGTCATAACCCGCCATTGTGTACAAATAGACACGGAGCTCGCCGGCCGCGTGCCACAGGTAACTTCTGCTTTCTCTCCGAGTTTACCGGTATTTTGATACTGATGTGTGAATGATGTCTTACTGGTAAAAAGACAGAACGTCACTGCATGTGTGAACAGCACATTTTTGTATTTACCGGTAGATTCATTCTAGTAAATTCACGGTAATTTAGCAGAATTACTGTGTGAAAGAAGCTAATGATGAGTTTTTCCGGCAATCCGTATTTTCACTATTATCCACCAGGTGGTGCTCTCACCCAACTTATAAATCACGGAAGCAACCTCTTAGGGCAAACAGTTCAAAGTTGAATAGGAGTATGTTTTGATCATCGCTCTGAATCTGATCTCTGTCAAACGTCCTTCACAAAAACACAATTATCAGCTTTTTTGCTCAAAATATTTTATTTTCGAAGAAACCTACCCATATCTGAAAGGTGATAAAAGAGAACAAATGCATGTTTGAAAGCAGAGGGTATGTTGTATCATTTGATATATTGCATGTTTATATATTTAAAGAAGAACTTTTTCTGGAAGGCATTAAACTTTTGTGAAAATCATAAAAAACACTGGTGCTGACTGGCAACTTTTTTTTAAACGCTTGTGTGTAAAGAGTTAATGTTAGTTAAAGGAAAACTCCACTTTTTTCAAAAATATGCTCATTTTTCAGCTCCCCTAGAGTTAAACATTAGATTTTTACCATTTTGGAATCCATTCAGCTGATCTCCTGGCGTTACCACTTTTAGCGTAGCTTAGCACAATCCATTGAATCTGATTAGACCATTAGCATCGTGCTAAAAAATAACCAAAGAGTTTTGATATTTTTCCTAGTACTAAGATCAACGTAAAATTAAAAGTTGTGATTTTCTAGGCCCATATGGCTAGAAACTTTACTCTCATTCTGGCGTAATAATCAAGGACCGTAACATGGCTGCAGCCATATCTGCCTAGAAAATAGCAACTTTTAATTTTCCGTCGATCTTAGTACACGTATAACTACAGAAGAGTCAAGTTTAAAATAGGAAAAATATCGAAACTCATTGGTTAATTTTGAGGGCGATGCTAATGGTCTAATCAGATTCAATGGATTATGCTAAGATATGCTAAAAGTGGCACCGGCAGACCTGCACTGCAAAAAATTATTTTCAAGAAAAAAATTCTTAGTAATTGTCGTCTTGTTTTCAGTAAAAATATCTAAAAATTCTTAAATTAAGAAAATAAGAGTAGTTTTTAGACCAAAAATATAAAATTTAAGTGATTTTGTGCATAAAACAAGCAAAAAAAAATCTGCCAATGGGTTAAGCAAAAACATATTGAAAATTTTTCTTAAACACTAAATTCAAGAAAAATTCAGATTAGCTTACTTTTTTGGTTGTTTTATGCACAAAATCACTTAAATTTGATTTATATACTAGACGTATTTTCTTGTGTCAGTTTGCTCATCAAGAAAAAGCATCTTAATTTAAGAATTTTTTTATATTTTTACTGAAAACAAGACTAAATAAAACTTCACTTTCAATTTCACTTTCTTGAAAATATTTTTTTGCAGTGTACAAACAAAAATAACTAGCTTCCGATAATGCCGCCATCTTAAGTGGATCGCACACCGGCCGCGCCATTCTAAATCAACTGAACACATTGTTTTCTATGAGTATACGCACACCGGCGCCGCCAGGTGGCGCCTGTCCGTTCCGCCCAGCTATGACTCAGGAAGTTGCTCCAATCCCTGTCGCGCCACACAGCACCACTCACATAGTTTAACATTAAATAACATCATATTTGTCCCAAATCATTAACGATTAACATTGGCTGCTAACGTATATTTTGCATTTTGAAGTAGACGCTATCTGACGAAGCTCGCGCTATTTAATGTGCACTTCCGTTTTACAATACCTCCGAGTTGTCCTAGACGCGACTCGACGCGGCGCTGAGCTGCGCAGCCGGTGTGCAATCCCCTTTAGACTCCTCCACATTCAGGAGAGTATTAGCGTAGCGTACGCACTTTTCGCAGTGATGTATAGCAAATGGGGAGCCATGTGGATTACACCTTATTCATCTATTAGAAAGATTGGAAAAGCTAGGACATTTTCAAAAATATCTTGGCTTCAGGGTAATTCAAGAGTAAATCATGGAGTAATTTTTATTTTTGGCCGAACTATCACTTTATAGTGCCAATACAGTTAGTTCAATGTGCATTAAGTAATGTTAACTTTTCTTTTTAATAATATATTAGTAAATGCTAAAAAAAAAACCATGAACTACGATTACTAAATGCTATTGAAGTATTGCTCATTGTTAATTAATGCACTCACTAATGTTAACAAATACAACCTTACTGTAAAGTGTTACCATGATTTGTATTTTATTATAAAAAAAATAATGCCTCACCAGACAAGCCAGTATGTCAGCAGCAATGAGCATGTAGAAAACATTATTCCAACCCGTGGGAGAAATCAGCCCAGCCAACAGAGGCCCTATAGCGGCACCTACAGGCCATTTAACAAATTACACAACATAAAGTTATAGAAAGTGTCTTGTGTTTTCAAAACAAACAAATCTTAAACCTCAAGTATGGTATGTCTCTTCTTTGTTTAGCAAACTTCATTTTGTCACACTAATGTTTATTCTGACAACTTTCAGTGTTTTTCAATTATTAATGGAAATGTTTAATATTCAAATACATCCCGATTTATAATCTAGACTTCATTATCTGTATAAAAAGCTCAACTTTATTTAAATGACATTCTCTGCATACCTATTGATCCAGTGCCGTCAATAATGGCCGTAACAGTGGACAGAGCTCTCGAGTTTCCTCTGAGACACTCGTGGGTGCCCTGCAAGATCAAAATGCCTTATGAAATTTACAACCTATATACCTTATTACATCACAAGACATTTATTGACAGCAAGAGTTAAAGGTCATCGTCTATTTCCTTTGTTTATTATTTTATTTAACACATGGCCATGTGAAGAGCACATGGTGGAAAGGTGCCCGGTGCTTACTAGGTCAGCTGATACAGCAGTGGTGATAAGAGCGTAGGGTCCGTTCACGAGAGCGCCACACCACAGCAACATGCCTATAGGTCACACAACACCATTACAGAAGATAAAAGAGGACACGAGTTATTTACGGACATTGCTGTGGGACCTTTGAATAATATTATATGAGATTATAATGATCATGGGAACTGTAGATCTTATTTTTAATTTATCTCTCATTGAATGGATTATTTATCTTTTGGATTAAAATAAAAACATCAATCGCTATAAGGGTGTCAACACTCACCGATGGTCGTCGGCAAGCCGTTCTCCCCGATCTTATTGTACAGGAAGAGCTTGAGGAAGAAAAACAAACATCCATGAGCGTTTGCACAGATTCACATGTAAACTCAAGCTTGTTCTGGGCGCAAGACTTCAGATGTCTGTCAAAACTCCCAGCAAACTTCGACATGTACTGACAAATACTTCGGTCTCAAAAAGACCACAGTCAGCATGTAGCTGCGAGCGCAGCCAGCGTATCTTTATTTGGTGATGATCTGTATCAAACCAGCACCAGTGGACATAATCGCAATCAAACAAACATTACATTTACGGCCCATGAACCAAGTTAATGGATAATGTCACATCTGGAACAAAGTGGCAAAATTAAAGCTCACCATAGGAGCAGCAACAATCAACATGACGCAGCAGGTCGTAGCTCTGCCTCCACTGTAGTCAGATATCAGTCCGGCCACGATGCCACCTAACAGAGAAAAACACGACCTTACTCAATATCTGCATCAGAAATCATGTTTGAATATCTAATAGATGAAGCAAACGGCTCATATGCTGACCCACACCATGCGCTTACCCACAATTCCTCCGACATCGAACAAAGTTGACAAGTCCCCAGCGTGTTTGGGATCGAAATGAGCTGAGAAGAGAACAATATTCAGTTTCCTTGGGTGTATTTTTTTAATTATAGGCTGCGTCTGAAATCGCATACTGTGACAGTAGGTACTGAATTAGATTAAATCGGCCGTTAAAACAGTTGGTACTATATAGTATGAATATGGAAAGTATAAATAAATTCGGTTGTAGTGAATCAGTCATGTTGATACATATGTTGTTAGTCGTTAACTCTTTCGCCGCCATTGACGAGATATCTCGTCAATCAAGAGAAAACGCTTCCCTGCCAATGACGAGATTTTCCGTCTTTCCGCAATACCTTCCCCAACTTTTTAAACCCGGAAGTATTGCCATATGGCAAGCGGCTGCATGTCCGTGTCTGTTTTAAAGATCGCTCTGAATGGGATCTCTATGAAAAGTCCGTCACAAAAATGGAATTATCTCTGCTTTTTGCTCAAAATGTGGTGTTTTTGCAGAAACCTACCCATATTCAAAAGCTGATTACAAAAGAACCACTGAAGGTAGGATGAAACGTTTTTTTTTTTATTCAAAGCAGAGGGTCTGTTCCTTCATTTGGTATATTGTATGTTTATATATTTAAAGAAGAACATTTTCTGGAAGGCATTAAACTTTGGTGAAAATCATGAAAAACGCTGGCGCTGGCTGGCAACTTTTTTTTAAAACGCTGGCGGTAAAGAGTTAACAGGAATGACGTTAAAGGGGCACTCCACTTTTTTGGAAAATATGCTCATTTTCCAGCTCCCCTAGAGTTAAACATTTGATTTTTACAGTTTTGGAATACATTCAGCTGATCAATCCCGAAAATAGTCCCCTGCTATTGAAAGTTACGAAATGGACTTTTCAGGCGCTGCGTAATATCATTGCGCCTCCTGCAGCCATGTTACGGCAGCAAAGTCCTTGATTATTACGCTAGAATGAGAGTATAGTTCTTAGACATACTGGCCTAGAAAATCACAACCTTTAATTTGCCGTCGGTCTTAGTACACGATGTAACTACAGAAGAGTCCAGTTTTAAATATGAAAAATATCAAAACTCTGGTTATTTTTTAGCGCGATGCTAATGATCTAATCAGATTCAATGGATTATGCTAAGCTACGCTAAAAGTGGTAGCGCCAGACCTGGAGATCTGCTGAATAGATTCCAAAACAGTAACACTCAAGTGTTCAACTATAGGGGAGCTGGAAAATAAGCCTTTTTTCAAAAAA
This sequence comes from Misgurnus mizolepis, assembly GCA_025389145.1. NCBI lineage: Eukaryota > Metazoa > Chordata > Actinopteri > Cypriniformes > Cobitidae > Misgurnus > Misgurnus mizolepis. The sequence continues at coordinate 2,734,620 of JAIFKI010000003.1, forward strand.
AGTGGAGTGTCCCTTTTAACTAGTGCAACACAAGGGACAGCTGTTTAATATATGTATTTGCGTTTGAACAGAGCCAAGTTACTGCTTTCGGGAATTTTTTTAATAAAACAACGCCCCTCCGTTATCTTCTTCATCAGATAACTCCTCTCCTGAGAGATCACAAGATAGCAAGTGTCCATCAAATGAACACTTCAGGATTTCGCCAGAAGTAGTAGGTCATCCACGTACTTTTCGAATACTATGAATTCGGACATACTGCTCACCTACTGCTTTTTGCCTTCTGTATGGTATGGAAGTAGGCGATTTTAGATGCAGCCATAGTGTTTACGAGAACATTTGATTAGGGATTCTTACCAACATTGGCAATATATAAAGGAAGCCAGTAGAGGAAGGTGTAGCTGACCAACTTGGCAAAAAGCAAACACAGGGAAAACTCCACAACACCCTGTAACATAAATACAACATACTTTAACACAAAATACGAGATTACGTAATACTTAAAGGAATAGTCTACTCATTTTCAATATTAAAATATGTTATTACCTTAACTAAGAAGAGTTTATACATCCCTCTATCATCTGTGTGCGTGCACGTAAGCGCTGGAGCGCGCTGCGACACTTTGATAGCATTTAGCTTAGCCCCATTCTTTCAATGGTATCAAACAGAGATAAAGTTAGAAGTGACCAAACACATCAACGTTTTTCCTATTTAAGACGAGTAGTTACACGAGCAAGTTTGGTGGTACAAAATAAAACATAGCGCTTTTCTAAGCGGATTTAAAAGAGGAACTATATTGTATGGCGGAACAGCACTTTTGGGAGTACTTCAATTCGCCTGAAAAATCCGCTCCCCTTCTCCCTCTCATAATGGGAGAGGGAGGGTGTTACTGCGCCGAGTCGAAGTACTCCCAAAAGTGCTTTTAAATCCGCTTAGAAAAGCGCTACGTTTTATTTTGTACCACCAAACTTGCTCGTATAACTACTCGTCTTAAATAGGAAAAACGTTGATGTGTTTGGTCACTTCGAACTTTATCTCTGAGTGGTACCATTGAATGAATGGGGCTAAGCTAAATGCTATCCAAGTGTCGCAGCGCGCTCCAGCGCTTACGTGCACGCACACAGATGATAGAGGAATGATTCAACTCTTCTTAGTTAAGGTAATAACATATTTTAATATTGAAAATGAGTAGACTTTTCCTTTAAGGTTGCGCTGACGCATTACAAGGCTAGAGCAAGATGAGAAGTTGTGGTTAAAAAGTACTTATTTTTTATGTTTTTTGCGAAAATGACGATTGTTTAGCTGGATAAGACTCTTATGACTTGGTTGGGAGCCCTTTGAAGTTGCACTGAAACTGTAAACAGTACAGGTCCACTAAAGTCCACTATACTGTATTGAAAAAAATCCTGCATATATTCTCAACTGAACAAAGAAAGAAATAAACATCTTGGATGACATGGGGGTGATTAAATTATCAGATTTTTTATGAAGGTGGAATATTCCTTTAATATAGAATTATTCAGTATCATTACTTGATATAAAAATGATTTAATTTTTTTAACTAGGAATTAATTCAGTAAATTATTATCAGTAAGTTTTAATGTGACATCCAAAAATTTGCATAAAAACACCTGGATGAAAATATTTTTAATGACACCAAGCATGATTTTCTTGGATTTCTCATGCGTTGTATGTGGGTGTGACTGCTTTCTATTAGCTTGTACTTTACTGGCCAACTTCACATCATCACAAAATGACTTACAGGAATCCTGAGTGCCCCACAGAAGCTGATGGCTTGCGTATCCTCTTCCACCGGCTCCACAGCTGTGGAGGACTCACTGCTGAAGATCTCCTCAACACTGGATGAGTTCCTCAGGAGAGGTTCCTTCTCAGCACTCTCCTAAACACAGAAACGCAAGGAAAACTGTTAAAGGGACAGTTCACCCAAAAATGAAAATTCGGTCATCATTTACTCACCCTTGTGTCTTTCTAAACCTTTTTGAGTTTTTTTATTTTGTTAAACACAAAAGAAGATATTTTGATAACCACATAGTAGGAAAAACAAATATTATGGAAATCTTATTACAGAATATTAACAATTTTCAAATGTACTATTATAGTTAGTTATTCGTTAATTGTTGTAATATGCTTATGACTTGCCAATGTAATGCTCAGTTTACTGAAAAAACCCCAAGCTTGATGACGTATGCAGCTTGATATTAAAAAATATTTTTAAATAATTCATTTAAACGTTGTTTGGCTAAAAGTAAGCATCTAAAGTGAAAGTAACAGAAGCGGGTCCGTTAGCGCCCCCTTCAGGCATTTGTTAACATTACAAAGCGTACATAGTACTGTGATCAGGGTTCGCACAAAAATCAAGGACCTTTCAAGGACTTTCCAGGTCCAATACCCTCAAATTCAAGGACTAAATGTGGGACACGTTTCAAGTGAGAGCAAGGTTACATTGTGTTATCTTTTAAGATACATTGTTACAGTTCCCTTTTGAGGGAACTCGCGCTGCGTCACTGCAGCGACACTCGGGGGACGCCTCCAAGGGTAAGTGCGTCTGAATGTGTATATCAAATTCAACCAATGGTGAGGCTTAACGACAAAGACACGGTGACGCGAGAGTCAGGAAGTATATCGCTATCTGAAATATTGCCAAAGACGGCGTTACAGGGACGCAGGAAGTATGGCAAGGGAGACGCAGCGTCTCGTTCCCTTCTCAGGGAACAACAGTTACATACGTAACCCGAGACATTTTTATGTGTCAAACACAACTATGAAAAAAGCATTTTGGTATGAATCAACATTTACATACAGAAGATATAAGCATTTAAAGCGAACAGTTTAGCACGTGTGCTTAAAAAGTCTACAATTTTTATGATATCATCCTACACTACACAGGGAATAATATGGATTTTTCCCCCCAGAAAACTTCTTGCATAAAATAGATTCAAGCACTTTCAATGACCTGTATCTATGTATGTATATTTTCAAAAACGTACCAGGGCCTTGAATTTTTCCCCCAGATTCACAACCTTTCAAGGATTTCAAGGACCCGTAGGAACTGTGATTTGTTTACTTGTTTTTATGCTTTATTTGTCCAAAATATTATTTCATCTTCATTATTATGTAATTTTAAAGGTTATTGCTCACTTGTGTCTATTTTTATTAGCAAAAATATCAAATTACTTCATTATCAATTAGCAAAATAATTATTAGGGACAGTGCTAGATTAAATAAAACATTTCAAAATAATATGATTTCAGATTCCCATTCATTCATTTTATCATTGAGGATTTCTTAAAAAAAATGTGAAAATCTCGTCTCGTTCTTGTAAAGTTAATCTCGTGTCTCGTCTCGTGGATTAAGTGTCTCGTCACACCCCTAATATTTATATATAAATAATAATTACACACACAAATATATTATGCAAAAACAAACTTTAATTTTGTATGCGATTAATCGCGATTAATCTTTTGACGGCCCTATTTAAACCCTTTATGTGACCAGACATTTACTGTAGCAAACTAATATCAAAGTGTTAAATAACTCACATGGTGTTGTGGTGGAGAACAGTTCACATCTTCAGGTTCTGTAAAAGACAAAGCATGGCATCAGGCAAAAAATACTCGAGTTAGGCTAGACAATTAAAAAAAAAACACGTTTACAAAAGAACTGAAATGTGTATTTGTTTTCTCTGGTTGTAAAATATATGCATTAAGCAGACGCTTTTATTTTATACAATACTTTCAATACAATTCTTAAAACCCACAAGCCATGCGCAATATAAATTGCTTTGGATAAAACCAAATGCATAAATGTAAATGACAAACTAAAAACGATTTATTTCATTTAAATAATACTGAAAGTCAAAATCGGTAATAAATCTAAAAACATTAATGTTTCTGTCAATAAAGCACACCCTTCTATGCGTAAGCTCTTATATCTTTGTTTGCAAATACTATCATTTAGTTTGTTCTACGTTCCCATTTACATCATTACAATATGCACACAACCAGTCATAAATAGTCTTCTCCAGCATAACAAGAGTGACCTACTTTCAACCAGGAAAAAAAAGCACAGGACTCCAGTGGAGGCGATGATGATACCGGGCACAATGAAGGACAATCCCCACGCAGACGAAACATAAGCCCCAGCGATGAGGGAGCCCAGAATGTTTCCCACTGAGGTGTGAGAATTCCATATTCCCATAATGAATCCACGCCTGTATGCAAAGAGGATAAGTCAGATTACAGCACAACCTGATAACTTAACCATCTCCTTTAACAATCTTTATGGTTTATTAGCAAAAATATATTTTTGGGAAACATTAAAGGTGCCAGAGAATGCATTGATACAATATGTTAAACTGTTCTCTGATACTTTATTAAGTGCAAAAATGATCCAGAGATGGTTTACATGTCCATTCACAACCCTAGGATTTGTCCCTAGAATGAAATGGTCTATTATCATCTATTTGAAAGGGTCATGAATAATAATGTTGAGCTCTGCCCTGATTGGCTGTTTCACAGAGCAGCTCCTTCAGTAGCTCTGTGTGTGTGTAAACAGATCTTATGTTTGAGTCCGTATCAGACAAAGATACAGATTTTGAGGAATAATCAATTATTCAGTTACTGGAAATTGACATTTCTGAGTGGTAAGTTTTGTTTTTTTCAGTATTGACCTACAAACCATAACTGTAACGTCAATAGTAGAACTTCAGCCTAAACGCTAGCATATAGCATTAACTAGCATATAGTGCTAACTCAGCAGTCAAAACTTAGTTTTTAGCATTGTAACAACTTTGTACTTAATGTTGGGGTGTACATCTCGACTGTGACGTCACAGTTGGTGTTATGTTGAGATTGGTCTGTTTTCCAGCGGTCTTTTGCATGCACAAGGTTTACATAAAAATGAGGAAACAATCGTGTTTGAGGATCATGATATGTCATTACCATGTACAGATTATTATTCATATATGCCTAGATAAATACAGTTTTACATTATACGGCACCTTTAAAATGTATCTGATCACCCAGGCTATTATAGCATAAAATCAAAATAATCTCAGTTTAGGCTTTTGGAGAATGTAAACCAACTAGTAAAGCTTTTGCAAACCCACACTGAGGTCTGATCCATACTACTTTACCATCTAATATAAAAGTCTTGCATTAAAGGGGGGGTTTAATGGTATTTCAAGCATTCTGACTTATTAACACAGTTATAAAGTTGTTTCCTCATGCTAAACGTAGGCAAAGTGTCAAAAATGCAGTTGGGCGTGTTTCAGAGTATTTCTGTGCCGAATGCACTTCGCCAGGGTTCATACAAGTTTCGGCTAATTTTTTTCGATTACGGTTCTAACTGACGTTTCAGGGGTTTTCGATACGTATCACTTCTTTATATGGGCTTCCGCCGGAAAACTTCCCCCGGAAAACCCCGCCCAGCCGTCAGTCAGCGGGAGACGCTAGAGCTTGCTAACAGCTTATCACGCCACTCAGCTTTGTTTAATTTCAAAAGTCAACAATGGCACAACAAGAAGTGTGTTTTTGGATGTAAGGAGAAGACATCCAGCCTTATGGAAACAATGGATATAGTTTATTATCCGGATTAGCAGCGGAGTTTTGCGTGTGTGTGTTTGATGCGGTGGATTTTCATGACGAGTTACACGCGGTAAGTAAGACTTCTGTCTATGTTGGAAATAGGCGCGTGTATATTATATAAATGACACGAACATGTAGTGAATCATAAGTTAAAACAGTGTTGTACAGTGTTGCATGACTCGTACTCGCTCCTCCCGTGTTATAACTCCTCCTTCTTCATTTTTTCGTACGTTATCGGAAAGATTCGGTAAAGCTAATCTTTCTTTTATAAATCTGATTAAACTAAAGACTCTTCAGAGATATAAAGGATGTCATACTACTCCATAGGTACTCCAGATTAATATCAGAAATGCAGAAACAGCGTGTGTTACGTGAGCTTTAAATATTTGGTCTCAGAAGTAAATTTGTGAAATTAGTTGCAAATGGCTTTTAATGTTGATTTTAAAGGATTGTGTTTAATAATATTGGTTTTGTAATGATTAGCTACAGTTTAGTAACATGTCCTGACAGCAGGTGTGGAAATCTGCATTAATTGTTTGTGGAAAATGTCAATGCAGACACAAATCCACCAAAACTACACAGTAAGCATCACAACGCGTGACAGTCACTTACTTTCCCTTCCCAAACCAGTTTCCAACACATGCTACCACAGCCGGCCAGCCCGTAGTCTGGACCAGCCCATTTAAGACCTGTAAGAAAGAAGCAAAAGAGGAAAAACAAGCTCATCAGCAAGCTTTGCACATAGGCTCGACATGTTTAAGAAGTAAAGTAATGCTGATGCAGTCATGTGCTAGACATATGACTCACAAAGACATAACTATAAAGTAACTCTGACTATAAAAAGAGAAATAGTTTAAGCTTAACAACATGTATAACTATTTAATAACACAGCTGTGTATAATATCTTATTATATACAAAGTGCCTTCAAATTTCTCTTCTGACAAGAAATATGCCACATAGAAAGATTCACTTCTGTTTTTTGTTCAAACATTAAAGTCTTGTGACTCAACCTAGTTGCTGGGATTATTTCGGGTCATTTACATTTATTTATTCAGCGATGATTGCAAGAGACATAGTCTACAAAGTTATATTTACATATGAATACAGTTGTAGCTAGGGAACAGAAGAGTGTTTTTGCAGTTAGTTTATTTTAAACCTTCATAACTAAAAGATACAGCGAAGTAGCACAATAAAACACAATAAAAACATGATAACATAATAATAAACGTGTTTGTGACCATTTTGGTCATGTAAGTTCTGACATGCGCTTACATTTGGTATTTTTTCAGTTGCTTTACAAACATATTAATGGCTAATTTCACATAACACTTTACTCAGCACAAACTGTGCTAAAATAATATGTGAGTAACGTGTGTACATGTTTGTATTTTTAAGTAAATGATGTTAATGTGTGGTTATTAAAAAATAAAATAGAAAGTTGCTGAAATAAGGCCAAGGAAAACATATTAAACATTTTTTTCACCAATAAAAAAGAACTAGATCTTATTTACATGAAACAAATATTGATTTAACTTTTGTAAGACACTTTTTGTTGTGTAAAGGCAACAAAATTGTATTAAAGTGCGATTAATGCGACGCGCAATTTCTGACCCTTGGCTAGGGATGCTCCGATCGATCGGCCGATAATGCTTGCTATGTTTCTCAATGAATTACGGTGAAATGCCACTACATCCAAAAGCCAGGGGGCGCTCTCGTGCAGAAACTCAAAATGCGCTGTAGACGAAGAACAATACACGCAGCTGTGATGACACGCAGCTCCATGAAATGGCTGAAGGATATATTTATATTGCTGTTCTTTAAATCTTTTCAGGTATTTTCATGATAATAAAGAATATGTTTAATAATTATGTTTGACGAGTGTTGCTTTTTTCAAATGCATGTTATAAACGACTTAAACTAACAGTGATTTTAGATCGATAAGGACTTACTGATTAAAAGCCGTAGTACATGAAATAGCTGTAATAAGATCGGCTGTCCAATTCAGAAATGTGATCGGCCACGTATTATTAGTGGAGATCGGGACATCCCTACCCTTGGCCTAGCACATTGTTGGATAAATTGAGACGCAGCCTTACCGTGGGTTCACACCGTTTGAGGCGTCAAATTCGCTTCTTCCGCTTCTAGTTTCCCGCTTGAACATTTGAGTTTACTTTCTTCATTCACGTGTGAAAGCCGGGCATGAAATTCCAGTCATCAAGACATTCACGCGGAAATTGCGTCATGGGAGAGGTTTCTGCGACTCCGCTCACTTCCTGTAATCAAGTAACTACTAGGGGCGGTTTACACTTGGTTTTAAGATGTGTTTTCATCGATCGGATCACAAGTGGACGAGAGAGACACATTACGTTTACACCTGGTATTTAAATCCGTCTCTTTTGTCCACTTTCGACCGCATCTGTCCTGAATACTGTGAGGGGGTGGTCCGAGGGACGGTGGGCGAGTCTCTCTGCTGTCATTAAAACGCGAGTGGGAGTAATTATGAGTTTATATGGACACAAACTTATATTATGTCGGAGCCCGCTGCTTGTTTAGCAAGTATACATGCTGCACAGTGTTTTGTACGTTTATTTGTTGGAGCTTTCTCTGAATTTTCAGCGCAATTGATGAAATAGGATCGCGCAACTTTCACGCTTTCAAAATGAAACTACGGAGAACACCCGCAGTAGTTTTATCAATGAAAGGCTAAAAATAGCGCTGTTCACCGTATGTTCAGGGCAGAAGTCAAAAAAATACGTAAAACTTGTGATTAATACCTCAGATTAGATAAATGGGCGGAGAGAAGGCGGTCGCGTGTGGCTGTTCGAACACATTCAACCACATTGCGTTCCGCAACTCCAAAGCGATCCGATCGAAAGTGGTTTCGACTACCTCTGGATGTGGTTGAAAGTGGTCGAAAGTGGACGCGTTCAAAACGTTTTGAACACCGTTTACACCTGGCATTAACGTCGTCCACTTGTGATCCGATCGACGAAAACGCATGTTAATGCCAAGTTCAAATATTTCAACTTGCGCGTTTGCCGCGGCAATGCTCAATTCGTGATGGTTCAGACCAGCCGCGGTAGAGGTGTCAAGCGCAAGTGATTTCAGTGTTAAGTCAATGTAAAGACGTGTTGACGCGCGTCTGGAGGACTTGCGGCGCGAATGAGGCATTTAGCGTGGCAGACGCGATTCCGCCACATTCGCACCGCAAGTCCTCCAGACGCGCGTCATCGTGTCTTTACATTGACTTAAAATATAAATCACTTGCGCTTGACGCCTCTACCGCGGCTGGTCTGAACGCAGCATTATGCTCCGTACACACCAAACGTGGGGCGTCGCGTTACTCGCTCTAGATTACTTGCGGGATTTAACTTCGTGTCATGCGAATTCTTCGCTCGAGTTGAATATTTTCAATAGACACCCATATCGCGTCATTCGCATTGCCCCATGCAAGGACGCTTCTGATCGCATCTTTGCATTGACTTTGTATGTAATCTACTTGGGCAAATCGTTAAACTCGCGTCTGGTGTAAACCCACAGTAAATTGTCATCAAACGTCTAAAATTATCTTTATTTGTACATTTTCTGAGAGGTGTAATGTCCTAAATGCTTAACTGAGTTAAAGATTTTAAAGCTTGGATTTTAATTTTAACTCTTTCACCGCCAGCGTTTTAAAAAAAAGTTGCCAGCCAGCGCCAGCGTTTTTCATGATTTTCACCAAAGTTTAATGCCTTCCAGAAAATGTTCTTCTTTAAATATATAAACATACAATATACCAAATGAAAGAACAGACCCTCTGCTTTCAAACAAAAAAAAAAAACGTTTCATCCTACCTTTAGTGGTTCTTTTGCAATCAGCTTTTGAATATGGGTAGGTTTTTGCAAAAACACCACATTTTGAGCAAAAAGCAGAGATAATTCCATATTTGTGACGGACTTTTCATAGAGATCCCATTCAGAGCGATCTTTAAAACAGACACGGACATGCAGCAGCTTGCCATAGGGCAATACTTCCAGTTTTAAAAAGTTGCGGAAGGGCGCCACCTGGTGTATAATAGCGGTATTGTGGAAAGACGGAAAATCTCGTCATTGGCGAGGAAAGCGTTTTCTCTTAATTGACGAGATATCTCGTCAATGGCGGGGAAAGAGTTAAGATATGGATGCGGTTTGGTTTTTGATCCTTAAAAAAATATTTAACTGGAATTTTTTCAAAATAATTTTGCTGACTCTTTCACTAATAATAAACATACATTTGCAAAAAGCATCCGTATTTGTCCACGCCCATGTTTATTAGAGTATAAAAACTTGAAAATTGTTAAATTAAGGTTAATATAGAACAGATAAAAATGTGCGACTAAGTTAACTCATGACAATGAGTTTGGTTGCATTTGCTAGAAGTCAGCAACTTCAGTCTGGATATGACAAAGGCTTGGACTAGGAGCTGCACAGCGTGATCAGACAGAAAAGATCTGGACGAGTAGTAATGTGGGTAACTGAAGGTCACGTATCTTACCTGAACAACGCAGTAATACCACAAAGAATGGATTTTCCAGTAAAACCCCAGACCAAACAGAGAAGTAAAAAGACCACTGAGAAGCATTCCTGAGCACAGATAGTAACGCAACGGCAATCGCTCTCCAAAAATGCCACTAATAAAAAAAAACAAGCGTTATATTTTAAGCAGAACATTTAATATCCCCAACTTTAACCAAGAAACTCCAATACTATACCTAAAAAACATGCCAATTGCGTATGCAACGAGGAAGCAGTTGTCCAACACTCCAAACAGGTTCTGGTAATTGTTCTGGTCTGAAATGAATGAAAAAATACCATTGATTATTTATTCCTTCTTTTATTAGGATCCCAATAGGCATTGGCAGAAAAAAATGCATGAGGAGGATGCAAAGAAAAAGGCTAAAACTCACCAAAAGGTGCCCAGTCACACCAGGTGTCATTGTTAGTGATGTTAAGGTCAGCCGGATAAATGACATTAGAGCAATTTCTGTGCAGTTGACCCTGTAAAAAAATAAAGCATCGATAAAGTATCAAGTGTAATGATTTACCCAGTTATCATTTAGTTAACTTTCTTATTACCTTGACTATACTGATGGGTTTTCGAGAGAGGTGGTAGCTGGTGTAGAACACAAACGTGAGCACGAGGATGAAGAATCTGTACCTGAATAAATAAGGAAATAAAAGACTTTACAGTCAAATCTACGTTAGTAAGGTGTGAAAAGTTACGTTGTGTTTGGGGAAAGTTGTGTTTAGTTTATTAAACAAAAACACCACAGTCAAGATTAGCAGAAATGAAACCGCATTACGTGACTGACAGGAAAACATACTTTGCAAACACACACACACACACACACACACACACACACACACACACACACACACACACACACACACACACACACTGAAGCCTCTGTATGACTTTTTACATTTCCTGTAGGGGATGAACGCCAAACAGAGTAAATCTATGCATTTAGCAAAAGAGAAACCCGTGAAAACTGTTTAGATTACAGTTTGTGGTTGAAGACAGAGATAGCCTTATTTCATTTAAAAGAGTTTAAGTTATGATTACTATGCAAGTAAATGTAAATTAAACAAACATTTTATTTTAAACAATGTATAACAATGTTCATACTGTACTGCTTTCACTGCAACTTACACATTATTGATTATTAATGACGAACCTTTCAGCAGTGCTAAGAAATGAATCAATAGTCACTGATTCTTATCACTGCTGAAAGGTTCGTCATTTTATATTATAGTGTCTTAAAAAAATCAATGATCATATCTGCTAATATAAAACATATACAAATACATAAAAAATACAGAAATGTTAGTTGTACATAGTAAGTATGTGATGTTTACATGGGCCTTCTTACCAGCTGTCTCTAGAGAAGGAGGTGATGAGTTTGATGCCCGGTGCGATTGATTTCATTTTGACAGGTACCTTTGTTTGTCTCGTTGCAAAAATCGCTTTACTAAAAACTGTATCGACTGTATAAATTATTTATAAAAAAATCCATTCCCATAAAAAGTGTAAAACGCAAATACTAAAAATCGACCGAAAAACCAAGAACTAAAATATACAGCGAAACAAGCTGACTAATCGCGTTTTGTGTCTCAGATCAGCTTGTTTTCAAAATCGGGTAAAATTCTCACGAGTTAAAACCACGAGTCCGTTTGATCATGTTCGCCGAAATCCTAAACCAGATGTAAAAGACGCCTTTCAATTTAAAGTATCTACGACGTGTTGTCATTTCCTAATTCCAAGTGTGGAAAAAACTTAAAACGCTTTGAATTTCTAAAGATTTCCATCTTTGCTTGGTCCGTCTGGATTAAAAGCCGGTTGCTATTATTACCCGTGTTAAAAAATCACATGAGCATTATTGATCTTTAGCCCGTAGGACTCTGTTTAAGGTCCTGTCGCCATATTCCCCCTGTTTTCCAAAGCAGGCGGGCTGAGGCATACTGGATTTGATGCTGTGTGAACAACATGTGATACGGCATGACGTCACCGAATGAAATTAACCCTTTGTTGGGAGAGAAGGTTTGACATACTTTTATTAGGTTTTTTAATTGAATATCAAGATCAAGTACAAAACACATTTTGTTCAATGTCACATAAACATGAGGTTTTATTCACATAATTATTCACATGTTACAAACTTTATTAGATGTTGCAAGAACCGACAGACAGATGACGTTAAAGTACCGCGAGAGCGAGTCGAAATTAGACTTCTCAGAATCGCTCTCGCGGTACTTTGACGTCATCTAACTGTAGTTTCTCGCGGCGCCTTATAAAGTCAAAGGTGCTCATTGCTGCAGCCACATTTGTTGTCATCAAGGCTGTCTTATTTCAGAAAATTAACATTTGTAAAGTTCACTATTATTCGTAGTTAATCGTAAATTGTTGTAACATGCTTATGACTTGCGAATGTAATGCTCAGTTATCTGAAATAAATCAGGAAGTATGCAGCCTGCATATGCTGCAGCCTTCAGATTCAGAAACAACCTAGGTGGGTTGGATATCACGCGGAGCTGCGCAGTCTGGTCGTAGTAGACATCATAGTACCGCGAGAGCAATTTGAAAACACAGCTTTTGATTCGCTCTCGCGGAACTATGATGTCATGTCTCACTTTTGACATCACAGTTTTGTTTTAGAATGGTCATTTGTAAGGTAACGGACGATATATTATGCAGCTATTTATTAGGAAAATACAATGTGCAATGTATCATTACATTATATATATATTTGGAACCAACAATAAAATGATTTAAATGTATTTTTTTTTAATTATCTGGCAGTCAGTGTATGTGACATGTAATACCCCTTATCCCTGTGGCATAAAGGGATGCATACATTTAGTGTATAAATTGTCTTATAGGCAGTTACTATAGAGTTATTTTTGTGTGTTTTCGACTATATGTAATATAAATATCTATTATGCAAAATATTATGTTCCAATCCCTTTAAAGAATATTAATAAACAAATGCTGACATTGTTATGCTGTATGCCAAATAAAGACTATATATACCTAAAACTATGACGATTAACTAAAAATAACATTTGACTGGAATTCGGGACAGTGCTGTCTGGAATGAAATGTAATGCTTCCTCATTTACACAGACGGAAATAATGTCTGTCTGTCAATCATTTACTGACTTCTGTATCAGATACTGTAATCAGGTCAATATTTACACTTTGGGTTTTTTTTAAGAGCGATAGTCAGAAAGCCAACAGAAACAAATGTTGTACAATAAAAAAATCTTTATTTTTTAAAACAAAAGTAAAAGAAGTGAAGTAAAAAATCTTTTCACATTGAGGTATTTTGTTTCATTTAGAACCAACTAAAATCATACAATCATAAAAATGAAACCTCAGTAAATTATTGACACTTAACACATGTGGTTGTCTCCAATCTTAAAATATAGACATCCTAAAACATAGAGGGTGTCTTCCAGGTAGAAGCATATTGACCAAAACCTCCTTCCTTTAGATCAAAGCTCAGCATGACAGACTGTAGAGTTTGACCGTACACTGCAAATAAATAAATAAATAAATAAATCATTAATAACAATAATTCAAAAGTAGGCTGATCACCTATATTTATGCAGGAATCGTACCAATGTCAGAGGGTATGGGTGTAAACTATTTGTTGTCTTATTATAAAAAAAGTTAATTCTATGTTGTAAAAACATTAATCGGATGATTAAACTTCACAAGGTTTTGTAAAAATACTTATAGCTTATGACATCAGGCAAAGTGGAAAAACAAAATATGTCAACAGTGTGACAGAGGTCTCACACGTACTGAATGTCAAGTCATACTACTGTGAGTAATACAGGGTCCTAACTAGGCAAGATGTGACAAGATTCCAACAGTAAGGATTTTGTCTGTCCAAAATGCTTCATGACAAAACCTCAACAGCCGGTCAGAACATATTTTTAGTTTAGTATACAGTCATATAGGGCAGGATTTTGGCTCATTGAGACTTGATAAATCCATTGGGATTCGACCTGATTGCAGACTACGAAAGTACAGTTTATATGTACCCTAATCGTTGCAATCCAATTCAAATATCCATTTACGGGTACATTCTATATAATTTAAACAAAACGTCTGGGCAAGCACACAGCCAGGGTTGCCAGATCTGCGTAACAAAACCAGCCTAATGACTATTCAAAACTGGTCCAAAACCAATTACCAACAACTAATGAACAAAATCCTAACATTATTAACCTGCAGAAACAGTTTTAAAGTATCCCAATTAAAAACCCTGAAAAAAATGCAGCAACGCTTCTTGGTAAGGGTTTATCATCAAGTTCATGCTTTATTAAGTTTAAGTAGGGTTGAAGAAAGTTAATCTTAAGATGTTTTCAGATAGGAGCCATTAATTCAGTTACAAAATTGATTATATGGTTGTATGTGAACATAGATAGTGAGTGCAACACCATAGAAATAAACACAAAGTTGATTGTCACTCGTAGTTTGGACAAAAATTCAAGTACTGAATAATGTACAAACTATTTGTATCTTAAAAACAGTAGAAATCTGGTAGAGTAATACAGATCATAAAGTTTCTTAACTCTTTCCCCGCCACTGACAAGTTATCTCGTCTTTAGGTTTTTACGGTAATCTGTAATTCCTCTATTATCCACTAGATGGCCCAATAAAAAAATTGAAGCAAAATTTAATTTAACATTTTAAACTCTGTGTATGTTTTGATAATCATCCTGAATCTGATATCTACCAAAATTCCTTTATAAAAATGCAATTAAATTCAGTTTTTTGCTCAAAATGTGGTTTGAGGTTATAAAAAGAGAACAAATGAAGATAGGATGAAACTTTTTTCCCCCATTTTGTTTGTTTGTTTGTTTGAAAGCAGAGGGTCTGTTCTTTCATTTGATATATTTGTATGTTTCTACATTTATAGAAGAACATTTTCCAGGAAGACATTTTGTGAAAATCACAAAAATGTTGGCGCGCAACTTTAAAAAAAAGCTTGGCGGGGAATGAGTTAAAGGCGGAGTGCACAATGTTTCAAAAACGCTTTGAAAAAGGGAGTCGGGCTGACTACCAAAACACACTTGTAGCCAATCAGCAGTAAGGGGCGTGTCTACTAACCGTCATCCTTGCCAGGGTTGCGTATGTGTGGGGCGGGGCTATCAAAAGAAGGTCCAGATTCTATTGGGGTAGGGGCGTGTTTGTTTAGGTGTTTTCAAATGTCAACATTGGCCTTCAAACATTGTGCACTCTGCCTTTAAAAGATGATTTAACGATTTCTTTATACACACACTAAGCAAGCAGATCACCTTTTGGATTGTTGTAAAAGACACAGTTATTGGCACAGGTGTCAGGGTGTGTGTCCCAGAACGTGTCTCCACAGGAACAAAGAGGTGGCAGATCTACTTTATCCTTCTCCAACTTCTCTTTCATTAGAGTTCGCAAAGCATCAATGTACCTGTCTCAGAAACATTACAGCATACGTCATGACATCAACTTACACCACATTTGTAAATTAAAACTGTAATTTTAATGCTGTGCACAATTTTTTACTACTGGATCGCCCTGCCTACTTTTTTAATAAAAAATTTTAATACTCATAAAATTGTATAATATAGTATTTAATATATAGTATATCTTCTATAGGATCAGCTTTGTCTGGCTCTCTCTCTAGGGGTTTGTTTTCCCTAGGGCTTTTTTCCCCTAGGAATTTTTTTTCAACCCCTCGTGAGTCAGCTGACATATGCTTAACTTAGAAATGCCTTCTATACGTTACATTAGTACTCTGCTCACTAGCACGGTTTAATCTTTAATAAGCTACTTTTGTTATCCTGATTTTTCTCTTGTTTTTATTCCTGCTTTGGAGAAATTAAACAATTATGAAAAGCGCTATATAAATAAAAATAAATTGAATATTAGCAATACATACCTTTTGGTCTCTTTGCTTTTCTTTGTCTTTTCTCTCCTTTTCACCTCCTCTGCTGCCTCATCCTCATCTAATCTCAGTCGCTCCAATATCAAACGCTCCCTCTCTGCCATGTCTTGTCTTTCTTCCTCCTGCTGTCGCTGCCTCTCCATCTTCATCTCCTCTGCTTTCCTGAGCTGTTCTTTATCTTTTTTAATCCTACACACAACAAAAAGTTATCCATAAATGTAATGGTTTTGTTTCACAATCCCTTCACAGAGTATTTAACACAGAAATGCCTATTTAGCAAAAATGCTTAGTAATCAATATTTTAATTATGGATGCACCGATATATCGGCCTATAGTTGGTATCAGCAAATAAAAGCTTTCCCTCACTATTGGACGATTGTTTAAAAACAGCTGATGATCAGGGCAGGTTATATCCTGCAATTAAAACGTGTAAAAAGCAAAAGATGTAAGGAATAATTGACGATGGGCCGTTGAATTATTTAAAAATAATGCAAGGTGGTAATGCATTATGGCCAAAGTGAAGTGCTCCGTGGGTGTGCATTATTTTTAAATAATTCATACGACTGGAGTCACTTATTCCTCTTATACCATGGTTTACCATAGACAATGCTTTGGTGGTTATCATAAGACATTTGACAGGTCAGGTGTGCGGTTATCGAAAAATAATGCATAACCAAGAAACATTTCTTAACCAATCACAATAAAGCATTCAACAGCCCCGTCATATAATGGTATATGTCAGTATCAGTAGAAGTCATTCGAATATTGTAATCGTAGATATTGTATTCCTAAATGTAATAGTCCTTGTTCTTGTTTTAGTCCTAAGCTATTTTACATTAACTTGTCATTCATGGTACTATATTTATCATTTCTATTTATCATACTCTGACTGGTGCAGAAGAAAAAACAGTATGTGGAAAGGACTGAAAAATAGAAAGATGAAAATAGCAGTCAGTTTGGAATATATCAATGTGATATTGCAGTAGAACAGGTCACGTGAAATTTGGGGTAAAGTTCAACCTAGCCGTCCTCTTCAGATGTTTCCTGTGCCTCTGGTGCTCTTTCACGTGTTCCCTTTCAATGTCCATGAAGAGACGGCGGTACATGAGGAACTCAGACTGTCTCTGAAACAATTGAGGTAGCATTTATTGTTATTTAAACATGGTTCCACCTGAACAAACGTGAAAGATATAAACTTGTATAATATATTTAGAAAATGGTAGACTATTATAAATGTTAAATGATGAATAGTAATTTGAATAAGATACCTGCTTCTTCAGCTCCTCTTGATTCTCACGAGGCCATAGGACCTGGGAAGCTCTAAAGTCTGTAAAAGTTTGATCTGGCTCCCCTTGCATCTTCTCGTAGACCTGAAACATTTATACATGAACATCTAGGTCATCTTAAGTATTGAACATAATATCACATCATATATCTGATGATGATGATGATGATGAGTGTCATTTGTTGTAAGTTTTATCATCTTACCATATCATTTTGAAATGTTACGGTCTTGCTTCTGTGGTGGTGTAAATTCGAAGCCTTATCATGTTGCCATACCAATGGTATCTTCTCCTCTTTGTTGACGCCCTGCTCATTTTTCTCTTTATCACTTGCACCTTCTGTACTTGTACAATCCTCATCATCTCTCAAAATGTGTGATTCAGCTTTCTGTTTACAGCAAAGACATTGATACTTTAACACTAAACAGAAAACAGCTCAAATGCATCAAACATGACTCACGTCTCTTGTTGAAGTTTTTTTCCATATTCCACCAGGTAGCTGTGAAAGTTCATCTCCCTCTTGCACCGTTTGACACGTGGCTAGTCTGCGTCTCACCTGCTTTAAGACTTTACTGACCTGAAAAGTAAAATAAATAAGCAACTTACATGCAAAATACTCCATATGGAAGTACACGATTCATGTTCTGATGCAGTAAATACTCATACATTTGTATGTTGATCAGATGCGTCCATCCTCTGAGCACTGAAGCAGCGAGAGCTGGGACTGCAGATAGCCAGCTGGTCATGAGACCAAGAAGGCAATTGAGTTTTCTGTGCTGTAAGATGCTGGGTTACTTTACTGGTTTGTTGCAATATTCTGCCCTCACATTCAACCTAAAATAACCAAGACAGTGTATAGAAAGGTGACAAATAAGCACTAAAGTAAAGACACAGGGCTGAATACTGATAAAATGTATGCAAAAAGCTTGTGCATTTGGCAGATGCATATGTAACTGTTTTGTAATAATATTTCCTAATTAAAATATTTTTTGACGAATGCAGTCAAGACTAAAAATAGTTGATTTATATCTTATCTAATATTTGTCTGAAGCTAAAGAACAAGGGACTGGCGACCCTTTTCCCTCTTTAATTTTAAAAAGTAACTGGGAAGATGTTTATATCCAAAATACATTTAAACCAGCCACTTATAGACAAATTTCTTACGGTCTCATATGATTTCAGCAGCTGCTGTCGTTTGCGCAGATGAGCCTGTTGAGATATGCGTTGGCGAACTGCATCCTGAAATCTGCGCAGATTCTCTTCTTTATCCCGTCGGATTTCTTCTAAAAGCTCTTCTGTGAGCAAGGCACGCATCTGTCAAACAAATAAAGTTACTTACATTTTCTCACATATAAATGCCTGAACTATACGCTGTTTGACGTTGAGGCGCTGCGCAGACGGATCGAAGTATGACATCAGAGTACCGCGAGAGTAATTCGAAAGAAGTGCGGTTTTGACGTCATACACAGATCGATCAGCGCAGTGCTGCATAAAGTCAAACACATATATAATTTAAATGCTAGTCATATAGTGTTATAATTTCTTACCTCGGGATGTTCCTGACACTCATGTCCGCTTTCTACCCAAGCCCCCACTGCTGCCACAGCCGGGTTCCTCTCTGCCAAAACTTTCACATTTTTGACGTTTCTGTTGTTTCCCGAACTTAACTTTTTGTTTTCTTTTACAAGCTTCCTTTGTGTTATGGAACACGTTTTTTTAGTTGTTCGTGGTTGATTCATTTTTTTTAAGCACTCGATGTGTGCACCCTGGTAAATACTGTAGTATGAATAGCTGCTATTCTCAGCAAGCGTTCAGAAAACATTACAAGGCAAGACAGCGGTCGTCAGGTCTGAACCACAACAAAGTTTTGCCAAAATGAAGTATTTGCCCGACGCAAAATATCATGTTTTAAAATGTAAATAGCGTCAAAACTTCAACTCGAGTCAAATCATACCGGTTGTCAATGACGCTAGCATCCATTTAGTCCCGCCTATTACAGATTCCATTGGCTGTTGCTTTGTAAAGCTTTGATTTTATTCGACTAAAAAAACGTCAATAAAAAGCCGTAGCCGTTTGCTCGGAGCCCCGCCTCTGATGTGCTCTAAATTTTATGTTCGGCTAGGAATTAGTGATGAGCGAGTCACCCGAAACTCGGATCATTTAACCCGATCCCTAAAATGACTCGAGAACCATGAGTCCTTAGTGACCATTAACCCGAGTCAGTTGAGTCCTCTCAGATTTTGCATTAAAAATGAGAAATTGTATCAAACACAAAGCTCTTCAAATGTTTACAACAGAATTACAACAAATAACTCGACATAAGCTGCCATAGGTTCTATAACTTGCAACAACGAGCTAATTTACATCACCAAATGTCGACTGGGGGTACCGAGTGAACCAAAAGCTGCTATTCCGGATCATTATTTCTTGCAGCTCCGAGTCCGAGTACAAAGGGATGCGTGCGCGCGGCAATGAGTTGGTCTGCGGCTCGGGGATTCACACAGAGAGTGACTCAACTCATGGAGCTTGAATCCTGGGCTAGGAGAAACAAGCCTTGCTCGTGTTGTTAACCCACTGACTCATGTAGGCTAATCTGTTGAAATATTTGACTGGCACAATGTTTTGGGTAGAAGCTGCAAATGTTTAACATTTTTAAATACGAGGACTGCTGCAGCAGTGCTGCTGGAAAGATCCGCCACCGACGGACGTACACGGCTCCTCTTGTTGACTGAGTCACTCAGAGTGACGTGAGTGGTTCACTCACAGGACCCGTGCAGGAGCGGGCGAGCGGCTCTGTCTGGGACTCACTCACAAGATTAACCGAAGCCTATCGTGGATCTTTTAAGTCAATCTGAAACAGGACACGTTCCTCTCACGTCCAAGTCAACCAAGCCTGACATCTTCTAAATGTGGTGTTGATATATTTGTCGTTATGAAATGAAACTAAACACACCAAACTTTTACAATTGTGTTATTGATAATGTTACCACGGGCATGCATGTTTTTTACGAGTTCCTCAGGTCACATAAGCCCTTTTTTGTGAGCAGAGGAGTCATAAACTCGTAGCTGCACGCGTGATCCGAGTTGCTTGGTTGGCATTAGTATGACTTAGCGATTGGAATTGGGAGATTTTGACCAAGTGACTCAAGTGACTCGAGTGACTCGCACAACCCGGATCATATTAGTGAGTGACTCAGAATAACCCGAATCCTTAAAAAGATCCGGGTTGACCATCACTACTAGGAATACAATGCCCGCTCATTGTTGTTCCGTGTTCTTCTTCTTCTTCTTCTTCTTTCGGGTTTAATGGCGGTTGGCAACTCGTTGTTCCGTGTTTATTACCATCAAAACTTTAATAAATTATCAACGACTACAACACAAACTGTTTGTTAATTGTAATGTTAATATAATATAAACATACTGTTTCTAAAAAGAACATGAGAAAAAAGTAAATTTTTGTAACTTAACCCTCCTACTTTGACATCTCTGAAAAATGTGCTAATTGTATTTTTAAACCTTTAAATATACTTTTTGACTTTTCCTTGATTTTTTTTTGACTTGAAGATACTTTAGTCACTTTGAATAAGTGTCTGCCAAGTATATAAATGTACATACAGTACACATAGTGTTCCTGTAAAACTGCTCTAATTTTACTATTAATATGTGAAAAACTGGTAAAAATGTTCTTAAATAAAAAAAAATGTTATATATTATTTTCACTGCTTCTCTTTTTTACTAAATAAACACTACATATATGCTACAAAAAATATATTTTCATAGAAATGTATGTATATAAAAAATTAACTTTCTAACAATTTTATTTTAACTTGAAGTTATTTAGCATAAATTAAACTATTTAAAGTTTTTAAATAACTATTTTAAATAAAACTATACAATTTGACCCCAAACATTTTGCTAAAATTTGAATATAACAGAGGGTTAAAATAGCTTTTCTGTTTGGTAATGTTTGCAGTTAGGCTACTATTTGTGATCTTTTAAAACTTTTTAAAACATTTAGCATTGTTATATTTAATAGATTTTTAGTATATTTATAGATGCTATTTTTAAAACTTTGGGCATTGCCTAATACGATAACTTTAGCGTTTCCCGAAACATTTGTGTTTTATTCCTCCGATTTATACATTTATGTATGGGTATAAAAACATCTAAACTTTGCAATGTTTGTTCTCAAAGGCTGTGTTTATGCCCAACAAGGAGCCTATTGTGTCTTTTGTGTGAATCAGCAAGCATTGTCATCCCTATTCAGGAACGGTATGAACTTTGGCTAGAAACATTACATAACGCTCAGATTTTCATCAGGAGAAACATGGCACAAAACAGCATCTGTGAAAGATTCCAGTTGTACTTTTCTTGACATTTTTATTTACAGAATATCTCAACTTTTTTGTTTACATTCACTGAAACTAGAAAAACACTTCATCAAAACAAACTCTAAATATTGGCTTCGAATGAAGACTCTCTGAAAGTTTACAGTTTGGAGTTTACAGTATGTTAAGTGGTTGCTAGGGTGTCCTCAGTGGTTGCTAGGCTGATGCTGCAGTGATCTGCTGGTTTTAATGATGCTCTGAGTGGTTGCTTGGCAGATTCTGGTTTATACGGTGTTGGTATTTTTTACTGACAGGTTGAATTGCTACAGTAAAAAAACTAACATTGGATTAGGACGTGCCTTGATGCCTTCCTGCCTTGGAATTTTAAAGCTTTCGAACGCAGCCTTAACAAAAGGATATAACAGTATTTTTTATTTTGTCAACACAACATAATCACATTTCAGTGCCTGGCATCTAAAAGAGTGTAGTAGGGAACCTACTGGTTTCACGAAGTGCATTCAAATATAAAAAGATAAAGGAAAACAATCTTGAAATGCATTGTTTGGGGCCACTCACATTGTGTATTTACATATGTACACACATTAATTCAAAGTATTTGTGCAGGTCACTAATATCAAAAGTCTCTTTGCCGCATATGGACTCGGGACAGGTCAGCATCTATGTTTTTGGAGAGCCTCTGGATTCTGATGCAGGGCTGGATGGATTCACAAGTGAGGGTACAGGTGAGGAGCGACTAGACCCCCGGCTGCGAGATGGAGCCGGTGGACTCTGGCTGTGCCCCTTCCTCCGGCGGCGGTGAGCCGGTGGGGATTTACTCGGGGTGCGAGGGTATCTGCGAGAGGAGCGTGCTGGTGGCTCGAGAGAGTCGGATGGAGGAGGAATCGAGCTGCTGTAGGCTGTAAGGCTGCTTCCGTTGGAGGTGCATGTTTCACATGTTGTCGTTGGTTCACCAGCTGGAGGATCCTGAGGGTGTCAAGCGCATGCATTTACAGTCTGCACACGCCTACGTGCTTTCATACTAATTGGATGCTTTCGTGTGGTAATACTTCCAGTCTTCTGGCTATTCTTATGATGCAGAAATATGCTAATCTAATAACCTCTTTCAGTTCAGACTATAGGGTGAATACATGAATATTAATGTAAAACACGAAAAAAAAGCATTCCCAAGATTGTTGAGTTCAACATTTGTTCTCTGAATCACAGACCGCTCTGTTGAGGTAATGGACCACTCATACACTCGATGGGCTATTTTAACACATTAAATGGTGAGCTTGTGTTAGATGTTACCTTCTCTTTTAGGATGTAGAGTGACACAGGATTCCTCCGCTCATGATCAATCATTATTGGGATGACATCATCTGGATAACCATAAAATATTACTTGAATATGATATATGTCGTTGTATATAATAAAGTGACAGGACGATACAAGATAAACTCTGTCATATATATTTTATCACGTCCCTCAGTTTGTAAATAAAACAATCAAAATTGAATTGAAAATAGAGCTGCATGACGATTAATCGCAACTAATTGTTTGCAGAATAAAAGTTTTTGTGTTGTGTATAATTATTATGTATATACAAATACACACACATGCATGTATATACGTATTTAAGCAATATTTACATGTGTATATACATTTTTATTAGTGCTGGCCTGCTGGGTAAAGATTAATCGCGATTAATCGCATACAAAATAAAAGTGATTTTTGGCATAATATATGAGTGTGTGCTGTGTGTAATTATTATGTATATATAAATACACACACATTCATGTGTGTATTTAAGAAACATGTGTGTGTGTGTGTGTATATATTTATATTTTTATATATTCTATAGTATATATAAGTTAAAAAAAGATGTATAAATAAAAAAAATTCAGAAATGAATATATGTATGTGTTTGTGGTTAAATATACATAATAATTACACACACATTTATTATGCACACAATCACTTTTATCATGCGATTAATCGCGATTAATCTTTGCCCAGCACTCAACTTTATATGATTTATTAATATAAATACTTAATATATTTTTTTCTAAAAATTATACATGTGTGTGTATTTATATACACATAATTGAGCCCAGTCTCATGGAGATGCGTATAAATAGCACAAAGTGTGAAAACTCGTGCAATACATACATTTTGCGTGCATATGATATGCCAGTCCTTCCCATTCACTTAATACGGCACATCTTTTTGTGTTTACTGCAGTGGTTCTCAAACTTTTTCTGCGTGCGGGCACCCTTGTGTATGGTGCATTCCTTCGTGGCCCCCCCAAACAAATTTATGACAAAAAACTGTTGTAAAATGTAACATTTTAATTAAACAAAAAACATATTAAGTTATACAAAGTAGTGCTGTTGGTTAGTAGCTTTATTTTTTTTAGGTTTAATTACACAGAATTCATGATAAATTAATGTATTTTATAAAATGTCATAAAACTGGGGCCCCCCTGGCACCATCTCGCAGGCCCCCAGTTTGAGAACCACTGGTTTAATTAATTAGTTTCTCAATTTATTTAATTTTTTTGCCATTGTTGCTTAGGTTTGGGGTTAGAGCAACTTTTTGTTACATAAAATGACATCCAAACCCAAATTCTAACACCAACTCCAAGCGACCATGGTTTATAAATAGAAAAAAAAAAAACATGGAGAAACCAATATATTATATGATATCCTAAAGCAAATCCCAAATCTAACCCCAAACCCAAATGAAAATGGTTTAAAAAACAGAAAAAATGTAGAAACCAATACATAAAAAGACACAAAAAGATGCACCATGCATATTAAGTGAACTGGTGTATCATATCCACGCAAAATTGGAATTTGGTGTAGGTATTGCACAAGTTTTCACACTTCATGCTATGTATACGCATCTACATGAGACTGTGTTGACATAATTATTATCTCATTCCCCATGCACCAGCCTTTTTTTTAAAAAAGTTGCCCGCCAGCATTTTTTGTGATTTTCACAAAAGTTTCACAAAATCCCTTCCAGGAAAATTTTCTTCTAAAAATATATAAACATATCAAATAAAAGAACAGACCCTCTGCTTTCAAACAAACAACAAACAATAAACTAACAAACCTCAAAAAAATCATCCTATCTATATTTTTTATGTGCTTATAAACTTTTAAATATGCGTATTTTTCTTAAAAAAAATAATAAAAAAATTTTTATTAAGCAAAAAAGCTGAAATAATTGCATTTTTGTGAAGGAATTTTGTTAATGAGGATTCAGAACAATTATCAAAAAATATACACAGAGTTTAAAATTAGTAAATAATTTTTTTGCTTCAGGTTTTTATATATTGGGTAAGTTTGCCATCTAGTGGATAATCGTGGTATTACAGATTAACATAAAACCTCACTAGGGACACGTTTTTTTTTACATGCAAATGCTTACTCTTAATTGATGAGATAACTCGTCAATGACAGGGAAAGAGTTATACACAGTATACACACAAATATATGATGTAAACAAAAACTTTTATTCTGCAAACGATTAGTTGCGATTAATGCACTCCTGAACCACATTTTGTTAAAAACATACCCTCTGGCTTGTCATGATACTGGATATGATGGTTTTGGGGAATGGCTCTTGGTATCATAGTCTTTGTCCTCTGTTTTTTAGATCTGCTAATACAAATATTTAGCAGTTACAAGTTTATTGATTTCATTACACTAAGCCAGAAAAGTAAAATGCTTCTTACTTTTTTGATGGCCTCCAGCAAGCACACACAGTTACAAGAGTGACAAGGACAAAGATGCCCACCGTAGACAGTATGATATAAAGGGAGCTTCTTTCTGAAAACAAAAGAAGTAGCTTCTGCAAATTTATATTGTGAACGTATTGTAAATGTATTGAAATGATTATGTTCAAAAGAGAAAATCTTACTGTAAACTGTAAGTTTGACTGGTAGGCTTTGCATGCTACCTATGGGGTTTTCCACCATACAACTGTAGACATCATCGTCTACCATTAGTACACGTGTGATGGTCAGGACCTTCTGGTCAGTTGAGAGGATCAGACGAGTCTCATTCAATAATTGATTCCCACCTTTTGTCCAACTGTAGGTTGTCTTTGTGCCGGTATCATGGGTGCAGTTTAGCGTGAAATTCTCAGTCAATTCCAGAACAGTGGAGGTCACCATTTGGACGTATGGTTTAGAGATTGGCTCTGAAAAGTTTCAATCAGATTATGCAGCATTGTTTTAACAATTTATTTTATTTTATTTAAATGCAGGTTAAATGTCTAAAGCCCTATTTGGACAGTAATTGTTGCCCGTGAGGATGTCTGTAAAAATAAATGTGCATGTCTCCTCCGGGAAAAAAATCATGCATTTCAACTTATGATATGTGTATGGAATACTGTTGTGTAATTGAATACATTTAAAAATTGTGTGTAGCACTCATTGCAGCTCATTATTGACATTTTTAACGTTTTCATGATTTTCTTCTCTTTATTTACATCAGCTCCCACTCGCTATAGAAGAGCGATGAAAGATTGTGCCCATACATCTCATCATTTCAATTATGTACATCTTATTATGCTCACAAAAAAGATGCTTCATCGTTGCAGAATAAATGCAAAGTGCGTGACCATAAATCGGATTTTTTTTCAGGAATTTTTACGCGGGTGGTAGGAGAAAACACCCAGTGTCGTGGAGATGTGTATACGCCAAATTCCAATTTTAAAGTGCATATGATACGCCAATCCTTCCCGTTCACTTAATACGGCACATCTTTTTGTGTCATTTTATGTATTGGTTTGTCCTTTTAAATTTTTTTTACTATTGTGGCTTGGGTTTGAGGTTAGAATAACTTTTTATTACATAAAATGACATCCTAACCCCAATTCTTACCCCATCTCCAAGCATCCATGGCTTAAAAATAGACAAAAACATGGAGAAACCTATATACTATATGACATCCTAAAGCAAATTTAAAATCTAACCCAAGTGAAAATGGTTTAAAAAACAGAAAAAAAAAACGAGAAACCAATACATAAGATAACAGATAACAAAAGATTTTAAAATGGCGCCATATTAAGTGAACGGGAAGGACTGGCGTATCATATGCACACAAAATTGGAATTTGGTTTTCACACTTTGTGCTATTTATTCGCATCTACATGAGACTAGCAAACACTGACGCTCTGGATTCGGCAATAAAATCACTGACTACCCTCTTTAAACGATAAAAACACCTTACATCCCAACAAGAAACAATTACCATCCAAAAAGGGCTTAAGTAGGGATGTGCCGATATATCGGCCAATAAGCAGTATCGGCAGATGACAAAATACTTTTAGTTTTGAATTGGGTGATAGTGACAACAGAATTGCAATTTGTACACTTAGCACTTATAGGATTTCACAATGACACACTTTAACTCATTCCCTGCCAGCCTTTTTTTTTTTTAAAGTTGCCCGCCTACCGAGCGAGCCCCTTGGGTGACATTGGAGTAAAACATTCTAAAGTTTATTTCCTGTGCTCACGTGAAACTTTCATGTGTTCACGCAAAACCTTCATGTGCAGAATTTTTTTAAAATTTAGTTTCATGTGCTCGCGCGATAGCTCCATGTCCCCTTAGGGGCTCTGTATCCGACAGCATTTTTTGCGATTTTCACAAAATTTTCACAAAATGAATTTTTTTCTCTGCTTATAAACTATAAACTTATAAATAATTTTGTTTTGTAAAAAACTGAAATATTTGTGAAAAGAATTTTGTTAGAGATCAGATTCAGAACGATTATCAAAACATACACAGAGTTTAATATTAATAAATATTAATTTATAATATAAATATTTTTTGCTTTAGTTTTTTTTATTGGGTTAGTGCGCCATCTAATGGATAATCGTGATATTACAGATAACCATAAAAACTCAACATGTTTTTTTCACGTTAATGTTTTCTCTTAATTGACGAGATAACTCTTCAATGGGGGGAAAGAGTTAAAACAAGGTGTAAAATTCAGACTATCAGTATCTATTGGTATTAGTAGATCTTATTCAAAGTATCAGTATGAGTCCCGATTATAAATCAATTCATCAAAAAGGTTTTTCATATTTCTTTTTTTGAGAAAGCTTAAATCTTACCATCCACTGTTAGCTCGATGCTTCCCTCTCCAGGGAATATGTCATCTGTGATGGAGATCTCTACTTCATAAGTGCCCTCATCAGACAGCCTGAGGTTATGGAGCAGCAGTGTGCCGTTCTCAAACACAAGTATACGATCTCTGTATTCTGGCCGCAGGTTACCGATGATCACAGTGCTGATGGACTGGACCACCGTGACGGGTTTGTCCCTCTTTAGCTGCCACTTGATAACAGGAGGATCCTGACTGGTGCTTGAGTAACGGACGGACAGCAGAGCTTCTCCACCCACTTTCCCTCTGATCAGAGTCTCCAAACTTGTAATGTTCACCCCTTGAACATATCCTATGAAACACGAACTATTGAATCAATCACGTATTTGAACATCTTCATAGTACAACCCTACCCTTTAAAATGTATTAATATGTACCATTTAGAAATCAATATGTATCAGTGAGGTAGGCTAATATGCACTCTTTGGTACCAATAGGTACTAAAATGAACTTTGTATGTACAAAGGTGTACCTAGGGAACATTATTTTGACCATTATTTCTGATAGTATAACCACCTTTGCCTAGACCACAGCTCTACATTATCTTAACCATCATCATGATGAGATAATAATTTAAAGGGACACTCCACTTTTTTGAAAATAGGCTAATTTTCCAGCTCTCCTAGAGTTAAACATTTGATTTTTACCGTTTTGGAATCCATTCAGCTGATCTCCGGGTCTGGCGCTACCACTATTAGCATAGCTTAGCATAATCCATTGAATCTGATTAGACTGTTAGCATTGCGCTAAAAAATAACCAAAGAGTTTCAATATTTTTCCAATTTAAAACTTGACTCTTCTGTAGTTACACCGTGTACTCGTTTACTTTCTGTCGGTCTTAGATGTAACTACAGAAGAGTCAAGTTTAAAATAGGAAAAATATTGAAACACTTTGGTTATTTTTTAGCGTGATGCTAATGGTCTAATCAGATTCAATGAATTATGCTAAGCTATGCTAAAAGTGCTAGCGCCAGACCCGGATATCAGCTGAATGGATTCCAAAATGGTAAGAATCAAATATTTAACTCTAGGGGAGCTGGAAAATATTTTCAAAAAAGTGGAGTGCATCTACACTTTTGTGATGACTTTTGTAGATGTGTAGAATTTGATGTTGACCGATGTTTATCTGAACTATTGATTGCTTCATTTCCATATACAGTGGTGTGAGAGATTAACAATGATTCATCAATCCATGTGTGTAGTTTAGCTTTGCTCTTATCATTTAGTTTCAACACACACAGGAAAGACTGCATTTACTTTGTCGGTGTAAATAAAATTTACAGCACTTTACAGCACGTTTAAAGAAGTACTGACACAATGGGAATAACCAACCTATCCTCCAACCCATATGATTGTTTTGGTCGTTTGTCCATTAGCACCTCTACCGGCAGCAGGTGAAAATTAATATATATGGGTATAAAATTATATATATATATATTGGGGTATATTTTTGCAATGATGGCATGTACTGGAATATGATTTACAATTGAAACCGGCAGGATTAATAGTATTTTATTCAACATTAATTATTCAAAATTCGCGAATTCAAAAGATTTGTGTTGGATTGTCATGTGAACCTATGTGCATCATACATCATGTCAAATACATGTCTGCTGCACACGTGTCGAAAGGCTTTATGATAAAAGAGACACATGATGCACATAGGTTCACATGATGCACCGAATAGATATTTTGATATATTGAGCCAAACACATGACGGGCTAAATACATGTTTTGACGAACTTTGCATTGTGCGGCCTCGAAAATAAGTCACTGGCCTCCACCGATGTCTAATCTGACATATAAGACAAAAAAAAACTTAAAACGTAACCATTGATTGTAATACGGTGCTTGGCCACTAGAGGGCTCTGGTCCCTTACACGTAACTTTACGTCATAAAAAAAGATTGCACAAACAAACGTTAAGGTCTTTATTTTCGGAGGACATAACAGATTTGGAATGATATTACCTTCCTTGTCTTTCAGGTTCATGTCTATCTGCGGCTTGTTTTATTTACATTTTGTTTGTGCAATTTTGTGCACGTATTTTGCTTTAATAAATGCATAAGTTGCCAGCTACACTGCGTCACATATTTTTTGGAATTTGAAAACCTATTTTGTGACAGAAATAAGTGCAATATCTCGAAATAAGTTAGAGTGATCTATTGCAATGCAATCTTATGAAATGTAATGTAAGATTTAATGATTCCCTAACCAACAGACCAGGAGGAAAACCACCCATCTCCCTGGTAGCTGTAGAGATGAGCACACAACAGCTTGGATTGTTTGGCCTAATTTCCTCCCTAGCAGGCCACAAAAAAGACCCACAGAGCAACAAACAATCAGGGTGATCAGATGAAAAGTGACACATGGGGCTCTGTGACAATACAGATGACAACATTGGCCAATTGTACAACACAAACAGCTTCTAGACTAGTTTCGATGCATAATAGCACTAGGTTTCCATGATGCTGTAAATACTGAAATGTGCATCTTGTAACTCACAGTCTTTGTGCTGCTTTGTTCCCTGGCAGTATGGACAGTATTAAACTTTTTAAATAATACTGTTATATTAATAAACTTTAAATAATACACTGTCAACCTTAAAACAACTTGAAATTGCTTAACTTAAGTTGATAAGTTAAAGGAACGTAAACATAGGTTGATATGACTTATCAATCACATGATTTTTTACAGTGTATAGTTGCATAGCGGATATTGATATTGACACATATTTCATATTTGGATATTCACAATTTATTTCACTAAGGTGAATTTTTAGAGAACATTTTTTTAATTTCTTTTAATTTTTTATTAAATTGTGGGCAGTGAATTGTAAGATATAGAATGAAATAAAGATAAAGAACCAATACAGAAGTACAGAAAATATACACATAAAGATAATATACAACATTAAATACACTGTAAAAAATTATTTCTCAGCTAAAATAAATTGATTGACATTAAACTAATAAAAAAAAATTGAATTGAATCAAAAGGATTACATTAAGGCGGACCAAAACAAGTCATATAGGCCCTAAAACTATAAAAATGCTGTCCATATCATTATTACAAAAATGCTCACAGCTTTAAACATTTGAAATACAATTGTAAACTTTAAAACATTTAAAATGAACAACATAAAAAGATAAAAAGAAGTATAAGCTTTTGGAAAAGCCAATAATACAACACGGTCATTCAATAAGTTGGACTCGCTCCTCTTACCTGAAGGAATCAGAACTACAAGGATTAAGAAGATTGGTGCTGCTAAAGTGACCGATGCCCAAGGAAAAGCCTCGTTTTCTGCCTTCATATTGGGTCGAAGTTTCACAGTCTTCCTCGAACAATTAACATCATTATTTGTTAGCACGTCCCCCAACTCAGAGTACTGCGGTTCCTTAAGGGTTGGGCTATGTTATGCTGCTGACACACACACACACGCACGCACACGCACACACACCGATACAGCCACACAAACTTGCACGTGTACAGATATTCACACAATCATGGCATCATGATGGCATGTTTGTAAGTCATTGAGTTAGTCTGGATATATAAGGGTGGAGAAGGAGGGTTGGTGAATATACTGAATGTGTGTGTTTGTGTGTTGGGGGGTTGTTGCTTCATGGCCTCACTGTTCATTGTATTTCACAAATGTTCTTTTGAGTAAATACGCGTAAAATATATTTCTGCCAAACTAATTTGATCATTGAAAATGTACAATAAGGTTGTGTTAACGTTTGTCAGTGCATTAGCTAACATGAACTAACAATGAGCAATACTTCTGCATTTACTATTTATTATTTCATGTAAATTACAGAATTTACCAACACTTTTTTTATTATTAAATGTTGTAATTGTTAACATTAGCTATTGCACAATGAACTACCGTAACCTTGAACAATATGCATCATTAATAAACATTAAAGGGGTCATATGATGCAATTTCATGCATTCCTTTGTCTTTGGAATGTTAAAAGCTTTTTGTGCAAATACAAACATGTTTTATAATTGTTCTGAATCTGATCTTTAACTAAATTCCTTCACAAAAATGCTATTATTTCAGCTTTCTGCTAAAAAAATATTATTTTTAAAAAGAAAAATACCCATATTTAAGAGTTTATAAGCAGAGAAAAACCTATAGATAGGATGAAATGTTTTTTCCCGTTTTGTTTGTTTGTTTCTTGTTTGTTTGAAAGCAGAGAGTCTGTTTTTCATTCGATATATTTGTATGTTTATATATTTGTTAAAAGATAATTTTCCTGGAAGGCATTTTGTGAATCTTTTGTGAAAATCACAAAAAATGTTGGCGGGCAACAAAAAAAAAAAGGATGGCGGGGAATGAGTTAAAGACAGCGCTCATTTTCTTTACTGTAAATGCATATAGTATAACATGCACTGAAGCTTTTTATTTTTTAATTATAAATATTTCCATGTCAAAGAACCCAAATCCAGTCATGGACACGTTGCGGCAATGAAAATTTCCCCTTAAATGTGGAAAAAACAACAAAATTGGTTTGTATGATGTCATTTGAAATCATGTGCAAAATAGTACATCATTCCTTCCAAAGCAGACATTTAAAGTTCAAGAAAATAAGAAACATGTGATCATTGGTAAATGTAGAGACTATAATAAGGAATATAAATGTGTCCAAGAAAAATTTTCTCATCCTCCGCAACAATTTTCAATCATTGTTTAAGCCCTCAAGGAACTAACATTTTTAAAAAAAATTGTTGGAATTGACTGTGACACTAAAGATGGCTACCAGGTAAGCAGTTCTTATTTTTTCTCTAAAGATAAATTTTGTTTGTCATAGTACCTAGACAACTTTTTGGTTCTCATTACCGAAACGAGAGTTTGTAAATGCATATATTTAATGTCATATCATGTTGCGGTAATGATAATTTTTGATAATGATAATCTAAAAAATGAAAATAATTCTATAGGAAATATATTTTTTTTAATTCTCTAAAAATAATGGTTAAAGTAAGTTCAGATCTTAATCTTATATGTGCAAAAAAAAAAAAATGCCTTTAATGGCTTTACAAAAAAATCTGATGCTGGACACCTTCTAAATCTGGATTTCATGAGAATCACCCATATATATTTATATATATATATATATATAAAGGTCCATATATATTTGGACATTTTGTTATTTTAGCTGATTACAAAACATTTTTATAAATTAATATGGGTTACAAACTCTCTGCTGTAATTTGAGTGTATTCTCATTAAAATTTGATATGCGGCTCCCCCTTTTAAAGTAATGGGACAGTTGAGTCAAAAGCTATTTTATGGACAGGTATTGTCTATTTGTTAAATCATTTTCTCATAAATGAAGGATGTTAAAGGTCTGGAGTTGATTTTAAGTGCGACATTTGCATTTGGAAGCTGTGGCTCTGAAGAACCCACATCATGTGGTTCACGGAGATCTCCACGTAAGTGATACAGACCAATATTTAGGTTTTAAAAACACAACAAATCTATCAGTCAGACAGGAGGAATATTAATAGATACCACAATTTGGTACATTCTGAGAAAAAATAAACAGCAACCCACTCATCCATATTGATGTGAATACCCTCAAATTAAAGCAGTGAGTCTTTACTTTAAACCAATATTAATTATATAACTGTAAAAATAACAAAAGTTGGGGCTGTGTCGAAATATATATGGACATAACTGTGTAAATATATATATATATATATATATTAGTTAGAATAATATGTAAGGCGAAGGGAAGGTAATGTATAGCATTTCTTTGCACCCTTGCTTTACATGTATGTTGTTACTCTGGTTTACTCCCAACATGCATGTTGTAAATTGGAAATGTCAGATTGACCCTACGCAACATGTTTACCGCTATTGATTAACTTGTGTGGATTAATTAATTTGTATATGGATTGGGGAATAAATGCTGGAATGGCATTAGGAATAAACAAACAAACATGTGGATATAATTGGACATGTTTATACAATGCTGCCCTCCACTGGAATTAATGCACAAAATTTTGTCGCCCCATGGAAACAGCCAGATTTACTCGCTTTGATTAAAGTCTGACATGAAGAAGTTTAAATGTAAAATTCACATGCACAATTCACATAAAGTCACATTTTCTATCATGCAAGTCAGTTGGTGTGTAGTCATTAACCAGCATGTAATTATAATATTTTCTGTAAATGACACATATATCTATCATTACAAAACAAAGATGAAAGATAAACATCTAAACCTACAGAAGCAGAAGGCAACAGAGTGGCAGATTTTCTCTGTGTTGCCATTGGAAACCCGAGTGAAATTCATATTTCATAACTCTCCCACCCCCGGCTGAGTCCCTGGACGTGTCAGCGCGAGTGGGAGCCGACGTAGGCGTAAAGTGGGCTCAGCGGCTCCAAAGCAACTTAAGGCTCTCATCCCACAGCCAAGCCGAACACAGAGCAGAAGTGCGTATTCAGCCACAACCCATCGATTCAGACATGTTGGTGTTGTTGCTATGCTGAATTCCTTGCACTGTGATTTGTTTTTCGATATGAACTGTTTGCCCTATACGTGCATATTTCTCAGAATGACTCTTGAAGAGTATTTTTAGCACAAAATAGTATTTTTTAGATAAACATGTGCAATTGTTGGGTTTTAACAGAGACGAAGTAACACACAACAGTTCATCATCACTTCTTACAAGATTTGGTAAAAAAAGCACCAATTTATTCAGGAAGAGCCACATGACTTTCATAAAATAAGATCAACCATGGTTTGTTTGTATTTGCTTGCAATTAAGGGCTTAAGAACGCTCAAGGGTGAAAACGTAAAAATATTTTATCGGATGTGCCTTTCGTTTACATGGGACTGCGTTTTTTGGGGCTAAAAAACGCAAAAAAGTGAAACCACCCTCTAGAGTGGAAATCTTTAAAACGATCTACCGTCGTATTATGTTTACACTGAAACGATCTGAAAAGAAAACTCAAAAGTGGTGATGTGTTATCACACGGAGCGTTTTGAGGAGGAAATGTGCGTGCATATGGTGATGCAAAAGTGTGTGATATTCAATGTAGTATGCACTCCAGGCGGCTAGGTGGCAATGTGAAGCACTGACAAACAACAACACCAAGTCCGCACGCCTGCGTACAACCTTCTTCCTTGTTCTCGCAGGTCTCATCCAAAGCCATCTGGTTTGCCTCCGTCGAATTGGCGCATCAACAATATATTTATCAAATGTATATTTATCAGAGCTGCTATGGCAACTTGAAGGTCCGATGTATGGAAAAAATCCGACGTGTTTGTTGTTTTCATGCATGTGACGTAAACTAGTGATGCACCGATGTATCGGCCGCCGATATTAATCGGCCGATTTTTGATGAATTTGAAACCATCGGCATATCGGCAATTGCACGAGAAAGGCCGATACGATAAACTAGCTAATAGACCAATTGTATAGTATTGTATACAAGTGTTTAATATCGGTATCGGCCAGAAGTTGCCTGTTTAAATCGGTATCGGCCCAAAAAAATCCTATCAGCGCATCCCTAATGTAAACGTGTACGCGACAAGAGCCACCGTGAGCAGATTTTTGCGTTTTTACCCTTTAGCCGGGAACGCGACGGTAGAGCGTTTTTAAGATTTCCACTCTGGAGGGTGGTTTCACTTTTTTGCGTTTTTGAGCCCCCAAAACGCCGTCGCTGTGTAAACTAAAGGCACATCCGATAAAATATTTTACGTTTTCACCCTCAAGCGTTCTCATGTAAACAGGCCTTAAGTGACGTACAGTTTATTGAGTCTGTAAACATTGCTTTTGTCCTAGGAATCAAACAAATGACCTTTACAAAGCATGCAATCTGCATAAAAATACCAGAGAATTATCTGGTCTGATACAGACTTAAACGATTTTTACTGAAAAGTTACACTTGTACTCACTGATCGTTTATAAATTGTCCTAGTTTTGTCTGCATTGAATGTATTGATGTTTTTAGTCCTTGTATTTGTTTAGCTTATGTTTAAAAGTGTGTTGTTTATGTTGTGAGTTGTGTTTATTGTTTTATGTTCTGCAGAACAGGAACCTGCTGGAAACCAGCTGGAGTCCGGCCCGTTTAAATTGCATCTTGATATTACTTTTGAACCTTTCCTCTATAATAAATGAAATGAAACATAAGGGGGTGGTTTCCCGAACAGGGATTAGACTAGTCCTAGACTAAAATAAATGTTAGAGCTGTCCAAACTGAAAACAACTTGCAGTGACATATCTTAAAATACATCAGTGCCCTTAGTTTGGCCTCAAAATGCACGCCAGTAATGTTTTCAGTACTGCATGTTTGTTAAAACTAGTTATATTTCCTAATTAAACTAAGGCCTAGTCCTGGCTTTAGCTAATCCCTGTCCACGACACCACCCCAAGATCTGTTTACACACATACAGAACTACTGAAGGAGGTGCTCTGAGAAACAGCCAATCAGAGCAGAGCTCCACATTATTATTCATGACCCTTCCAAATAAGGTAATATAGGCCCTTTCATCTTAAAGGCAAATCCTAAATGGACATGAAATAACGTTTCTGGATCATTTTTGCACTTAATAAAGTTACATTACTTCTATGTAATTATCAAAGAACATTTTAACAGATTATTTCAATGCATTCTTTGGCACCTTTAATATTTTGGAAAATGTCTCATAATCTTGAAAGCATTATGATGGCACACCCCTTTTCAGAAAGTCTAAATTTGTGCTAAATTGCCTGTGATTTTTGTCTTAATGCAACAGACATAAACAAATCGTAAATGTTCTTAAGCTTCTGTTTTAATGGACATAGCATATAAATACACAGCGATACATTTATTTATTATATATTATAAAAAGCTTTTGTACAAAAACAACTTGAATGTCTTTACTTGCATAAATTGAGTAAATCTTCCTACAGTATAGCCTAGAAAAGTCAGATTGACACTCAGAAGATTGAGAAAGTCTCTTCAAGTTTTGTCTGGATTGTGCATTAGACGGTTAGCGACTGTGGGTGGTTTGTGGGCGTACTGTCTGGGATCAGGTATAAATGGTTTAGGAGTTATTTAGACAAAAATTTTGTTTTTTTAAGTCCTCAAAGGAATATATTTGAATTTGAACATTGGTGGGGTGCCAACTGTATGTATGTTTCATTTTTAGGTGGGGGGGTAATAGTACCATTGATACAGTTACAGTTTATAGTTGGCAAACCTTCAAAGCACCAAACATACGAGCTACCATGTAAATAGTGCATGCATTTCTGAAGTGCCACTGTAGCTTTTGCATTGATAATATATTAATATACATTAAAATGAACAGACTGTAGAGACATGTAGAAAAACAAATGCTGGGTGGTTTTTTCCCACAGGTTGGTAAATATTTAACAAAACACAC
Organism: Misgurnus mizolepis; assembly: GCA_025389145.1. Lineage (NCBI taxonomy): Eukaryota > Metazoa > Chordata > Actinopteri > Cypriniformes > Cobitidae > Misgurnus > Misgurnus mizolepis. The sequence goes on from JAIFKI010000003.1 coordinate 2,771,853, forward strand.
CGCTGAGAGAAAAGTTACCCAGTGCTGGGTTGTTGTTACCCAACCATGGGCTAAAATGACCCAACATTCTGTAATTTTTAACCTAGCGGTGTGTTCTGTCCAATATAGTTGTCATTTTCTCACCGTCATGTCATTTCTCATTTTCCTGCACTTCTCTCAACCCATTATTTGGTCAAATATGATCAAACCGCACAGTTGAGGTTATTTCAACCCCAACAAGATCTCACAAAGTACCGTGGTATAGCCACAGAATATTTTGCTCATATATCCGTATCATTGTCACGGATCTCCGCATTTTTCCATGTCCGTACCACAGACTTTCTTTTCCATGTCAGTTTCACGTATTGGTTACTCAATTGTTTTTAAACCATTTTCGCGTGGGTTTGGGGTTAGATCTGGGGTTTGGGTTAGGATGTCACTTTAACTATTGGTTTATACGAATTTTTCTGGATTTTTAAACAATTGTCGCCTGACATTAGGGTTAGAGTTGGGTTAGGATGTCATTTTATGTTACAGAAAGTCGTTCTAACCCCAAACCCATGCGGAAATGGTTAGAAAATAGGAAAAACAATTGATTAACCAATAAGTGAAACTGACACGGAAAAGAAAGTCCGTGGTATGGACACGGAAAATTGCGAAGATCTGTGACAATGACACGGATAAATTAGCAAAATATTCTGTAACTATAACACAGAAATTCATGAGATCAGGTTGTTCAACCCATAGTTAGGAAACAACAACACAGCAAATGTTTTTTTTTATAACCCAACAGTTGGGTTTGTTCATATTTGACCCAATTACGAATTCAAAATAGACTGTAAAAAACGGACGTAGTGTCCGTTAAGTCACCCATAGGTTTGTAAAGAGGTTTTTTGAAGCCAAACTCTTTCTGCTGGGTTATTTTTGACCCAATACTAGGTAAATATTGGACAGAACACATGTTGGGTTATAAATAAACCTATGTTGGGTTGTTGTTAACCCAACCATGAGTTAAAACAACCCAGCATTGCATTTAAACACCCCAGCATAGGTTTATTTATTAACCCAGCATGTGTTCTGTCCAATATTTACCCAGCGCTGGTAAATATTTACCCTTGCTGATACCCGAAAATGGGTAAAAAAGTTTGAAGAGTTCGAAAAAAAATCCACCCCTTTAAAGTTGCCATGACGGGCAAAATTAGCTATACAGACCAAAAGCGTTTAGTACCAGGCTGTAAACATATTATTTTCTTCTGTAAAGTTGGGCATTTTAAAGGATTAGTCCATTTTCTTAAAAAAATCCAGATAATTTACTCACCACCATGTCATTCAAAATGTTGATGTCTTTCTTTGTTCAGTCTAGAGAAAATTATGTTTTTTGAGGAAAACGTTCCAGGATTTTTCTCATTTTAATGGACTTTAATGGACCCCAACACTTAACACTTAACTCAACACTTAACAGTTTTTTTCAACAGTTTCAAAGGACTCTAAACGATCCCAAAAGAGGCATAAGGGTCTTCTCGTCTATCTCCGGTCCTGTGATGCGCCAGCGCGATCTCACGCAATACGTCATCACGTCAAGAGGTCACAGAGGATGAACGTGAAACTACGCCCCAGTGTTTACAAGTGTGGATACAGAGGACCGTTCCGATGTTGTTGTATGTGGAATGATACTAATTAATGTCTTTGTGTCAGTTTATTGTTTAAAATGGTCCGCAAATGTGCGTTTCATATATGAAACACGTGACCTCTCTACGTCACTATGCATTTACGTGAGGTCACACTGGCGCTCTTCAGGACCGGAGATTTTCTTGTCAAAAATGACGATTGTTTGCTAGATAAGACTCTTATGCCTTGTTTGGGACTGTTTAGAGTCCTTTGAAACTCTGTTAAAAAAACTGTTAAGTGTTGAGTTAAGTGTTAAGCGTTGGGGTCCATTAAAATGTGAAAAATCCTGGAATGTTTTCCTCAAAAAACATAATTTCTTCTCGACTGAACAAAGAAAGACATCAACATTTTGGATGACATGGTGGTGAGTAAATTATCTGGATTTTTTTTAAGAAAATGGACTAATCCTTTAACATGGGGGTCTATGGGAATGGACTTAATATTGTTTTGAACGACTGTGTAAATATTGGACATGACACATCGCTGTGTTAAAAATTACCCAATGTTATTGTTATTTTAACCCAGCACCTGGTAATTTTTAACACAGCGGTGTGTTCTGTTCACTATTAACCCCATTTTTGAGTGTATAGTGTGTCTTGTATACACCCGGAGCTTGCAGAAATTTTGTGCCACTACGTTAACTGCTAGATATCATTGTGGAGGCAGAGTAGATGCGCTAAAAACTGTCAGGGGACAGGACAAGAAGACATAATTACAGCGTGCTCTACTTTCCCCCGTCCATTGTGAGTTGTGTACTGTAATTAAAAGACGAGTTCTGGAAGAACTCCAACCAAGAGTGTAGGAAGGATGCGAAGAATAGGGTTGTACTAAAACTGCCAGTCAAACGTCTGTTTGACCAGTATAAAGTAAACACTGTGCATCACTGGTAAAGAGTCATTTGTATAATCTGTACTTGCATTCCCTTGGATTTAAACCCATGCCTTTGATGCATTACAGTAGGTTGTATCTTATCTTGGCGTAAATGTCACCAACAGATGATCTGATACATACAGACAGGTAGAGAAATGCAAATGCGCCACAAGATGAGCCCAGGCACGGCAGCACACAAGCAATGCATTTTTAATGAGCATCTGTGCTATTTGAATGGCTACAGTCTCACTGTTTAAAAGATTGATTAAGCAATGGGAATATTATTTCCTGAATCACATGGATTTGAAACATGCAGAAATATCTTTTTTTCGGTGTATAATATGTTTGGACTTTGATCACACTGCATTAGTAATGATTATTCTTATTACACGTCTCTCTTAAATGCTAGATTCTGACTTTTCAGATAACTATAACAGCTGCAAATCATTTTGACAGGTACAGTTTAATATTACACTAATTTAAATATAAATATGTCTTTTAATAACATTTCCAGCATTGTATTTAAAAATGGTTAAACCAAATAGTGTGGTCATGACATTTTGACATCTTGTCTTAACGTTGAAAGTAAATGTGTTTTTTCCTCATGGAAGGACTGTTTTCATTCAAAATGAGCAAATAAAATATAACGGCATTTAAATTTTTTTAAATGCCGTTGTTCCATCCGTATCACACTGTCAGATCTTATTTCTGCGATAACAATCAGCTGCCTATACATTAACCACCTACTTAGTAGTTATTTTTCATAGTTATTAACATTTAAATACTAACTGCAAACATACTGTAAGAGTTTCAGTGAACACTGAAAGTCAATATTTTGAACTTAATTAGCTTTATTAAACAGGCATAAACAAAATTTATGCTAGAAAAAACACTGACCTTTAGTAAATGCATACTTGTATATTGAAAGATTCAGTACAGCCAAAAAGAGCAAAACGAAGAAACAAACCTTCTGACAGAGTATTTGGCTTGCCTTGTTTAAGGAAACAAGCACAACACTTGAAAGCTGACAAATTACAAACACATGTCTAGGTTAAAGCGATACCAAATATCAAAATTACCCCATGATTTACTCACCATCAAGCAATTCGAGATACACTGTAAGAAAGTACACATCATTTTTGTCAAACTAACATATATTTTTACTTTAAGTTAAACAATTTCAACTTGATTTTATAAGTTTACAAGCCAAAACTTAAAATAGTAGGTTGAATTGACTTGCAAAACAAAGTTGTTGTTTTTAACAGTGTACATAAGTCCATCATCTTTCAGACAAACACATTTTTTTGGGTAAATGAGGAATCAGGGAACAACTTATGACTTTGAAGTCCCAAACCTTGCGTAAATCCTTCACAAAAGTAATCCACACATTGTAAAAAAAATCTTTGCTTAAATATTTTTGTTGAATCAACTCAGATTTACAAGTCATGTCAACTTACTATTATTTATCTTGACTAGAGATGAGTCAAAAATTAAGTTTACTTTTCCCCCCAACTATATTTTAAAAATCACAACAACTCATCTGTACTTATAACAACACATCTCTAGTCAAGATAAAGTTGAAATGACTTGTAAATCTGAGTTCATTCAACAAAAAAATGGAAGGCAGCAAAAAAATGATAGTTCACGGTGCCAAAAATAAGGTATTTTGCGTGTGATCAATGTGATTTTGTAGGAAAATATCCATATTTTAAACCTTATAAACGATAATACCTATCTTCCGGCAACAATGCCATCTCGGACTTAAGTGATTCATGAGAGTCACTATGCAACGTATCCATGGCAACCAATGCTCACTACGCAAAAACGTTCTCGTGAATTGCGTGAATCCAAGATGGCGCTGTTACCGGAATTTAGGTATTATAGTTTATAAAGTTTTAAATATGGATATTGTCTTACAAATGGCATTGTTTACCTGCTTAAGGCCTTTATTAACCCATTGGTGAATTACTTCTGTGATAGATAAATACACTTTTGGGTGTTTAAAGTTATAAGTTGTTCCATTTTTTCTGCCATTATAAAGCTTGGAAGTGCCACACCATTTACTAAAATAACTCCAAATGTGTTCGTCTGAGAGATGATGGACTTTATTGCTTCAGAGTGAGTAAATCACGGGGTAACTTTGATATTTGGATGGAGTATCGCTTTAATATAAATTTAATTGAAAATGTCATGCTGTGGGACTATTTCAGGTAAGAAACAGCCAGTCAAATGTTAAAAAAGAATAGAGAAGTGTAAAAGAGTTTGCTAGTCATATGCATGGAGTTTGGCTGTTGATGTTTTACACATTGAAGGGTCCTTTTTGAACAAAAGAGCTCTGGTTATTGCAGTGATGGGCTGTCAGGGCGGTGGCGATGTGCTCCTCTTAGCTACTTCTGCTCTCGTTGTTTCTAAAAATAAAAAGACACACATTGGTTTACACAATTTAATAGCAAAACTTCTGAAAGATTGATATGAAAAGGACTGCGCTACATCATTGTATGCATCTGGCAGACACTTTTATCCAAACCATTCAAGTTTAGTTCATGTATGTAATCCCTCAGAATCAGATCCATGACTTTGGCATTGCGAGTGCCATCTAATAGTTTAAAATAAAGGCATTAAATGCATAAATTATTGAAAATGTACATTTATGCATTTGGCAGATGCTTTTATCCAAAGATACTTACTGTGCATTAAATGGTATATATATTTTTTGAACTCATGACCTTTTGTGCTATTAACGCTCTACCACTCTAAGCTATACAGGAGCACAAATGAATAAAGGACAATTTAATGAATTTGTTTTGTAAAATGCACTGAAAACACTAAACCACATTATCTTATATAGCTTAATTTTTTTAATGTAAAAAGCACATTACAAGCATTTCAATACTTAAGCAAAACAAACGAGAAGGATCTCACATGACATCAACTGAGTACCATCATTATCATTGCTTAGCAACAAGCAATTAAGGCGGTATTGCTGGGATACTGCTTAACAAAATTGTGCTCCACTTGCAAACACTGATTTTAGAAAGAAGTGATTGCAGAAGTGATTGTGATAACACTGGCTTCATGGAAATAAAAGTTAAAGATGTGATTTAGTGCTGTACTAATAAATTATACTTTTACATGTTAATAGAAGACCGATTCAGATTTAGTTTTTTTTACTATGACCTTATTTTCCAGAAACTTTCAACTCTCATGCTTTAAAGGTTAAAACATCAAATTCATGAGGTTTCTGATAGAATATTATCCCACAATATTGTTGAGTTCTTCATTCAACTGGATGACACAAACCCCAAGGGTGTTCATTTTACTGCAAAGCTATGAAGTAATTTTTGACAACATTAATGTTGCACATCACTCTGCAATGTTATTTTCTAGACAATTTAAAACTAACATCAGGCCAGACTGTTTCAAAGCAGGATATTACTAACTAAAAAAGTTGTTTTATAGTGTATATATTATAAACAATGGATGAAACCTTAAAAATGTCAACATGCAAGGTGGTATAAGGGCACTAACAGCCTGATGACAGCCTGGTAATGCAGTGCGGTCAGAACGTAAAGCAAGATTTGATACACCGTTTCACGCGTGTAGGTCCAGAAAGCTATTTTCAACAATGCTAAGTAAATTCCTAAAGCGGTCATTTTTTTTCTTATAACGCGTTGTGTTTCTGGTTTCAATTGTTGCAGTACTGATCAATCTACAGGTTATTTAGTGCTCTAACACATCCTGAAGTTTGCATGTTTTTCAAATTAAAAGTATATCGGGTTTAAATGTCAGGAGTTCCTTACTTCTGTCCTGCTGCCAATACTGATGCATTAAGTTAAAAATGTATATTAATCTAATTTGTTTAATTTAATTTTTATAGTGTTAATACTGTTAAAAAAATGTATTTTTAAAAAATTCTGTCGGGTTTTGTCCTGTCGAGTTGCTTTTGAAACATGTACTTTAATAATTTTTTGCAAAGATAAATGACAAAATATGTCTGCTGTTAAATATTAACAAGATCATAGTCATGCATATTTACTGAAAACAAGTCTAACACAAAAATATATCCGTCTAAAACATTATCTTTTCAAATTATGTTCTTTTCTGCTCTCCCTCAATTATAAAAGAGGTAAATGCGTATTTTTCTCATATTTCTATTAAAAATATGTTGGTGGGTCCCGGTATAGATTAAACATATTTGAGTGGGTCGCAAAATGAAGTTTTTGGTTTGGGGAGCAGCCGGAGCACTGGATTAACTATCTGCTAAAATAATACATGTAAATGCCTAAATGTTAAATATGCCCTAAAATGTTTAATAAAACATTTGATTAATAAAAATAATTATTAGTTTCAAAGACTACAAACTGTGAATTACTGTTGTTATATAAACTCATCCTACATAATGTATCAGAAGCATTTTGTTTGATATCTTTAAAATTGACTGAGTAAGGTCATGTGAAAGGTTAAAATTTCAAATGATGGAAATAAAACTTTTAGACTTTAGCGTTGATTTCACAGGTGGTACATTTTGAATTCCAAAATATTTAATTAAGTATGTGATGCAAGGGATGAGAAATATTTACATGAATGTAACTTTTAGAGTCTATTTGTGTCATAAATAAAGAAATAATTTTCTTTTAGCCCGTTTTGCTAACCTCTTCCCTAGGCTTGTCATCCTTCATTTTCTTCCTGGTCATGTGACCTCGAAATCCAGCTTGAATTTTAGCAGCAGCCTTGTTTGCGGCCGGGTCATCAAGGGGGATGTCCATTATATCCTCATCTTGTGGCTGAGTGCATCCTTCCTGCGGTCCACAAGAAAATAACATAATCAGCATTTCAGTTGTGAGGGCAGATAAACAATTCTGAGACTGTCCTCCAAAAATCACAACCTAATTGTTTGTTTGTGAACACCATAATATACCACCACATCCCAAAGATGCTCTATTGGGTTGAGATCTGGTGACTGTGTGGGCCATTTTAGATAATGCACCATGTCACAAAGCTCGCATCATTTCGGATTGGTTTCTTGAACATGACAATGAGTTCATCATTGTCATGTTCAAGAAACCAGTCCGAAATGATTCGAGCTTTGTGACATGGTGCATTATCCTGCTGGAAGTAGCCATCAGAGGATGGGTACATGGTGGTCATAAAGGAATGGACATGGTCAGAAACAATGCTCAGGTAGGCCGTGGCATTTAAACAATGCCCAATCGGCACTAAGGGGCCTAAAGTGTGACAAGAAAACATCGCCCACACCATTACACCACCACCACCAGCCTGAACAGTGGTAACAAGGCATGATGGATCCATGTTCTCATTCTGTTTCTTTACCATCTGAATGTCTCAACAGAAATCGAGACTCATCAGACCAGGCAACATTTTTCCAGTCTTTAACTGTCCAATTTTGGTGAGCTTGTGCAAATTGTAGCCTCTTGTTCCTATTTGTAGTGGAGATGTGTGGTACCCGGTGGGGTCTTCTGCAGTTGTAGCCCATCCACCTCAAGGTTGCACGTGTTGTGGCTTCACAAATGCTTTGCTGCATACCTCGGTTGTAACGAGTGGTTATTTCAGTCAAAGTTGCTCTTCTATCAGCTTAAATCAGTCGGCCCATTCTCCTCTATCATCAACAAGGCATTTTCGCCCACAGGACTGCCACATACTGGATGTTTTTCCCTTTTCACACCATTCTTTGTAAACCCTAAGGATGGTTGTGCTTGAAAGTCCCAGTAACTGAGCAGATTGTAAAATACTCAGACCTGCCCGTCTGGCACCAACCACCATAACAAAATTGCTTAAATCGCCTTTCTTTCCCATTCGGTTTGGAGTTCATGAGATTGTCTTGACCAGGACCACACCCCTAAATGCATTGAAGCAACTGCCATGTGATTGGTTGATTAGATAATTGAATTAATAAGAAATTGAACAGGTGTTCCCAATAATCCTTTAGGTGAGTGTACTTTGTGATTTAAAAAGCTCTTCACTAACCTATGGGAACGTCAGACACATATTTTACAGTCTATGTTATTAACTCTTTCCCAACTCTTTTTCAATTAAGAGAAAACATTTGCATAAAAAAGTGTTCCTTATGAGGTTTTATGTTAATCTGTAATATCGTGATTATCCACTGGATGGTGCCCTTACCTAGTCTGGTTAGCCAGACCTACATCAAGATGTAAGGTCTGGCAACTCTTCACACAAACGGCTCAATGCAAGGGGCGGGATATAAGGTTGTCCCTCAAAATGCCTCTGCACGCAATAGGATAGCGCTATGACCAATCAGAGCAACGAAGAAGGTGACGTAGTTACCGTAACCAGTCGGCAAAACTCCAAACACATCTTTCTTGCTTAAAAAGGACTTCAGTAGGGTTATTTGCTCTTCTCTCAAAGAAAAACATAAGTCTAATTCCTCAAGAGTCGCGGCCAAAGCCGCTTCAAAAGAAAGCTGTTCGCCAGCAGCAGCAGCCATTCTTTGTTTTCAAGTAGGAACCGTTGCAGCTCTGTCGTCATCATGTTAAGCCCGCCCCACAGACGCTACACACGATGTGATTGGCCTGACCAAATTTTGGTTTTTGGAGCTGTTAAGTGTATTGTGAGTGCCTAGACTAGCCCTTACCCAATTTATAAAAAAATCTGAAGCAAAAAATTATTTACTAATTTTAAACCCTGTGTTTGTTTTGATAATCATTCTGTATCTGATCTCTAAAAAAAAGTCCTTCCCATAAAAGCAATTATTTCAGCTTTTTGCTAAATGTTTATTTTGAAGAAAAATATCCATATTTAAAAATTAATTAAGCAGAGAACAAAATATAGATAGGATGAAAGTTTTTTTTCCCGTTTTGTTTGTTCATTGTTTGTTTGAAAGCAGAGGGTCTGTTCTTATATTTGATATATTTGTATGCGGAAAACACAGCCCTGTTCATTGTGAAATGAAAGGATAGCATACCTACTAAACCTAGAGAACCTTTATACATCTTTTCTGAATTGTCCTCTTAGGCAGGGTTTTTTAAACTGTGGGACTCAGCACAGTGGGATAAGATGGGTTGCTTGGCTGTTGTGGCCCATGACACAAAAACAGTTTGGTCTAGTAATGACTAGCAATTACAAACATTTTGATATGACATACCAAATGGTATTTTGGTATTGCAATTAATATATTTGATTCATAAAATGACAAGGATATTAAGAATGACACTTTTTTACAAGAGAACAAAGGTGTTTTCTCTATATTTCCATATATTAGACCTGTGTGTGTCACGAATGAAACGTTTGGGAACCCCTGCTCTAAGATAAATGTTTTTTTACTAAACTGGAAAATCTGTTTAAAAAGATTTATTTTACAAAATCATTTTTATCATATGTTTCATTTTAGAATATAATATTTGTAACCAGCAATATTAAACAAAAACAAAAACTGTATACAATTTTCTTGTTTAATTGATAAAAAAAAATGATATTTCCAAAATCTTTTCAGTTCTCTCTCTAAGATGAAAAATCATTGTGATCTTTTATTCTCATTATCTTGTGATATACGAGCTGGCACTGGTCCCCAGCAAGACTCAAGTTTCCAACAGCTCGACAAATTTCTCTTGCCAGCTGGGAGTGCGTTATAGTCAAGGGACTGAAGCTAAAAGCATTCAAAGCTTCACCACCGAACAATTCGAGGATCCAGCTGCGTGGGCTGGAAACCTGACAGTCCTCTGAGGTTTCAGCAGTATTTTGCGGGGATAAACAATGATCTATTACACAACAAACAAGGACTCTGGGGCTCCCTGTGATTATAACCCATAAAGCTCTTTATGTGTCAGAAACACACAATCTTAGGCATCCTACATGTTTTTTACTTCTGATGTAAAGTTGTTTTAAGGTTGTTTTTACTGGAAATCAATATAAAATACAGATGATATTCTGCTGCATAACTCCTGTTCAATCAGATGTCTAAAAGTGTTCCTAGCAACCGACGAGGATGATGGGTACTGTCAATCAATATAATGACTTGAGCAATCAGCATGTTTGTTTTGAATGTCCATGCATGTCACTTAATCACAAAAAATATTTAAAGGTCCAATGTAGGGCTGGGAAAAAAATCGATATTTTCTATATAATCTATATTCATTGAGTTGAATCGAGTATAAAAATCGAGCCGAGAATCGGAACAGAAAATCGGATCGAGAATCGAAATCAAATCAATTTGATAGCTTGTGAATCAAAATCAAACCGATCTGAATCGATACCCAGCTCTAGTGCAATGTGTAAGATTTAAGAGGATCTATTCACAGAAATGGAATATAATATAAGACCTTACAAATACACCAGATGTTTTTATTACCTTACAAATGAGTCGTTTTTATCTACTTACACCGCGGGTCCCCTTAACATGAAAGAGCGCATTTGTCACTATGTTGTCTCAGACATTGATGTGTCAGTCCTGTGGTAGCTCTGCGTAGCCTGACGCGCACCTCACAACAAAAAAAACGCGGACCGCAAGCGCTGTGATTGGTCCACCAAAACCCCTCCCGTCAGGTAAAAAAAACTGTGTTATAGGTATTTCCGTTTGAGACGGTGAAAACAAAGATGCGCCAATTCGAGGAGTGATTTAACTCAAACCGCAACATAAGTCGCTGTTTATTTACTTACATCATTGCTGGTCTTCTCAAATTATACACAACAAGTTGCTATTTCTTCTTCGTTTGTGGGTTAACTTGCTTAGCTTCTTCTTCTGTGACGACTTCTGCTGCTACTGTGGTTACATGCGTGATTACTGCCAACCAGCGGTTTCGCGTGTGTTTGCACGTCGATGCGGACGGCGACGCAAAAGTATAAATGAAAACCGACGCGGAACCTACGCCGTAAGACCTACACACGACTATAAAACGCCCTTTACTATAATAGCTTTACTATGCATTATGAAAAGGATGGGTGACTTTTGGACCTAGACGTTGATTGCAAGTCTCACCACAAAATGCCGTCAAAACACCCTGACTACACCTTTAACTCTTTACCCGCCACGGATGAGTTAACGCTTCCCGCCAATTACAAGTTTTACCCGCAATCCGTATTTCCGTTATTATCCGTTATTATTATTTTACCCAACTTATAATAACCCAGAAGTAACCCATTAGTAAAAACTCTATGTACGGTTTTTTCCGGACTATAAGTCGCTCCGGAATATAAGTCGCATTCGTCAAAAATGCGTTTTGAAAAGGAAAAAAACATACATAAGTCGCACTGGACTATATGTCTAAATTAACACGACAAGCCAAATCAAGTTCACCAAGCTCCCGAAGTCATTCCGCATCACTGAATCCATTGAATTTTTAATGATCTCAAACGAGGCATAAAGGGTTTTATCTAGTGAAACGAAAAAAATTTGCCCTTTTAAACAAAAATTCTCGTCTATCTCAAGTCCTGTGATGCCCCAGCACGACCTCACGCAATAGGTCATCACGTCAAGAGGTCACAGATGATGTAATCGAAACTACGCCCCAGTGTTTACAAGTCTTTGTGTAAGTTTATTGTTTAAAATGGTCCGCAAATGTGCGTTTCATATATGTAACACGTGACCTTTCTACATCACTATGCAATTACGTGAGGTCGCGCTTGCGCGTCAGAGGACCAGAGATACAGTAGACGAGAAGTTGTGGTTTAAAAGTGAATATTTTTTATTTTTCTTGTCAAAAATGACAACCGTTTTGCTAGAAAAGACCCTTATGCCTCGTTTGGGATCGTTTAGAGTCCTTTGAAACTCTGTTGAAAAAAACTGTTAAGTGTTGAGTTAAGTGTTAAGTGTTGGGGTCCATTAAAATGAGAAAAATCCTGGAATGTTTTCCTCAAAAAACATAATTTCTTCTCGACTGAACAAAGAAAGACATCAACATTTTGGATGACATGGTGGTGAGTAAATTATCTGGATTTTTTTTTTTTTTAAGACAATTGACTAATCCTTTAATTGTCGATTTACATTGAAAGAACGTAGTGTTTAGTCTTAGTAATGGTATGTCTAGATCCATATGTATGTATTCACAGCAAAATCACCAGTGTTAAATCTACACTGCTGGTGTTTATATGGGTACCACCACCAGTCCTGGTGGTACCCATATATACACCAGTAGTGTTAACACTGGTGAATTTGCTGTGTATGAAGTCAATTATTTGGATGTTTCTGTACCACATTGGACTACTGAACAACCGTTACAGACAGTACAGACAAAGTGTAAATAGGCCTCATTATAAAATGCTGCGTAGAAACCATCCTAAATTCAATCTTACGATCATTTCTCTCAACGTCCAAATCTATTACTAGCGGCAAGCATGGCCTATATTTCCAAAATATCCAGCACCCGGTCAGGAAATGTGAGTAGTGGCCACTAACTGATTACTTCTGTGAAGACTTGATTTTTTTGTAAAAGTCTTGGACCCTGTTTTCTACCAAAACATGTTTATTATTATGTTATAATGTTATTATTTTGTTTTACGGTGCTACTTAGCTGTATTTTTGAAGGTTTAAATCAAAACAAACTAACTGCAGTTGAATTGATATTAATTGGAATTAGGGATGCTAAACAATTAATCGCGATTAATCGTTAGCAGAATAAAAGTTTTTGTTTACATCACATATGTGTGTAAACTGTGTATAATAAATATGTATATATATATATAAATATGAACATATTTATGTATAATTTTAAGAAAAAAAATGTATATATTAAGTATTTATATTTATATATAATATAAATTATACATAAATATACAAATGTATATACACATGTAAACATTTCTAAAACATATACATGCATGTGTGTACATTTATTTATACAAAGTTATTATACACAGTTCACACACATATATGATGTAAACAAAAACTTTTATTCTGCTATAGATTAATCACGATAAATCGTTAAGCATCCCTAATTGGAATGCACAACCAAAAAACGATATTTCTAAAAAATTAAAAAAACTGAGAGATTTTGCAACGAAATTTTGCAACGAAATTCTTCATATATATCTCCAATGGCTTAAGTAATATCAGAGGGTGAGTAAATCATGCCTTATAAAATCATAAAACTATTCCTTTAAGATTTGATGTGCTGTGGATTCAGAGATGCTCATCTGACTACCTTGGATGTAATGAGTGGTTATTAAAGCTTTTACATCAGTTCGAACCACTTTGGCTATTCAGCAGTGACCACTGCCAAGAAGACATTTTCATCCACAGAACTGATGCTCATTAGATTTTTGGATCATTCTGTAAACGCTACAGATGGTTGTGCATGGATATCCCAGTAGATCAGCTTTGTATGAAACACTCAGACCAGTCTGTCTAGACTAGCACCAACAACCATACTACATTTAAAGCGACACAAATCACTTTTCTTCTCTACTCTTTATATTGGTTTCAGCTAATCTTCTTGACTATGTCCACAAGCCTGCACACATGTCTTAATATCTAATGCAACTGTCTTATAATTCTATTGTAAAGTTGTTTTAAGGATGTTTTTACTGGAAATCATGATAAAATACTGATGATTTTCTGCAGCATAACTCTCGTTCAACCAGACGTCTGAAAGTGTTCCTAGCAACAGACGAGCATGACGGGTACCAATCATGTCCAATCATCAATCAAGGAACATCTTGCGTGAACTTTACTTGCAAGTGTCTCATCAGAAAGACGGCCTGTCAGTTTGGTATATACAGATGGCCATCTGTCTTATAAACCACATCTTCAAATTACACACGGATAATTGCTGTTCCTAGAAAGTTCTGGACCAGATTTCTGTAAACACACAACTCCGAACCCACGCAAAAGATGACTTGTGTAACATCTCCGACTGTTTCTGCCTCTCCTAAAGATGACACGTAGGAAGGTACAACAGTGCTGAAGGGAAAGTTCACCCAGAAATAAAAATTCTGCCATCATTTATTCAACCTCAAGTTGTTCCAAACCTGGATGAAATTCTTTCTTTCTGCTGAACACAAAGGATGATATTTCGAAGAGAGTTTTGGAGCACCATTGACATCCATAGCTTTTTCCTACTATGGAAGGCAATGGTGCTCCTGTTTCCTGTTTGATTACAAAACAGAACAAAGAAATTATACAGGTGTGGAACAACTTGAGGGTGAATAAATCATGACAAAATTTTCATTTTGGGTGAACTATCCTTTTAAAGGGGACATTTCACAAGACTTTTTAAGATGTGAAATAAATCTTTGGTGTCCCAGAGTACATATGTAAAGTTTTTGCTAAAAGTACCATATAGATAATTTATTAAAACATGTTAAATGTGCCGTTTTGAGTGGGCACTTTTAAATGCAAATGAGCTGATCTCTGCACTAAATGGCATTGTTGTGGTTGGATAGTGCAGATCAAGGGGCGGTATTATCCCCTTTTGACATCACAAGGGGAGCCTATTTTCAATGAGCTATTTTTTCACATGCTTGCAGAGAATTGTTTACCAAGTTACTGGGTTGATCTTTTTCACATTTTCTAGGTTGATAAAAGTACTGCGGACCCAATTACGCACTTAAACATGGAAAAAGTCAGATTTTTATGATATTTCCCCTTAACTGAAGAACGTAAACATGGCAGAAGATTGTGGGTGTAATGCCTTTATAAAAATACCCATTTATATATCTGTATAAGACACTTGGCCAAGTCAATGTAAATGTCAACCTTATTATGAAAAGTACAGTTTTTATAAAAGTTTTCAACCATACTGATATTTCAGATGTAAATATTTGATGGTTTAAATTTCGATGCAAAGTCTCCATTTTTGTATTATGTTCCATAGTAAAGTAATTACAAATTTCACAATTTTCATGTCCATAACGGATAAATGTCACATCCATGTCAATGTTTCCCTCATCTAAAATAAAAAAAACATGAGAACAGATTGATTTTTCTGCCTGGATTCTATCATCAGGGGTTTTTGAGAAAATAAACAGATGGTTGATTGGTAATAAATGCATTGTCTGAGATATAATAATACAAGTTTTGACTGCAAATGTCACATCCATAATGTTGGAATTGCCCACTTCAAAATGAAACAGAATCATTTTAGCACCACATTGCTTGAAAAAAAAAACGTATACATATTTAGACACAAAACAATGTCACTAAGAAAAATTGCTTATGGAATTGACCCCCTCCCTAAGCCCCACCCTCCTTAGTTATTGTTGCTACGCCTGACAAGCTTTATTCGCACCTGGCAAGTTTGTTACCGATGTCAGACATTCCCAAGGAAAGTCATTTTTGGCAAATAGGTGAAATATCTGAGAAAGCAAGACAAAAGGGACTGAAATATGCATTTGAGGGATACATCCATGCTTAATATGCAACCGATTAGAAAATTATTTAATCAAAATTTAAGCTAAAGCCTTAACTGTATGTACACACCGCCGCAGACCTCAGCTTCCAAAGAAGCTCAGGCCGCCCGGTCAAGGACGCTTGTCAAAAAGTATGGGGAAGCTTGTTGACGCTTTGGCCGCTCTGAAGTCTGTGTCACCATGAAATGGTAACGAAAAACCCCCCAATACATTGGCATTATAAACCTTTTATAATGACAGCTTTTTTATAATCGTTTTGGTCACATTTGGTCTGGAAAAAATAATAATTATTTAATAATAATAATAGCTAATTATTAGCTATTATTATTATTACAATTATTATTTTATTGCATCTGAGCATTTGGTTTAATCTGTGTAACGGTGAAACATGAATCACGGATCAACTACGATAGCTACCTATTCTTCCTGCGATGTGACTATATGGATTCGTAGATCGTGATATTGATGCTTAAACGATACACTGTGCAGTCCTACTGGCAAGACCCAGACACATTTGAGTATCTATCAGTAAAATGTTATAAATCAACAGCACGCACTTCACAAACTCACCGGGGACACCAACTATACCAGCTATTTTATCCCATGCCTCGTTCTTTTGTAACTGGTCCCTATATGAAAATAAAGTCATATCATAAATGATAGGAAACCCAGCAACAGCGATTATCATTTTCTCGGAACTGATGTTTTGGTAAGAACGAAAGTTTACATCGTATGTTTCTTCGAAATCAGCCAGCGAAGAACGTCTAGGCTATAATCCGATTGGTTGCTGGCGTTTTGCCGCTGCTTGCCGCTGAACCGCGTCATAGCTCATTACCATAAAGTTGAGCTTCTTTCAACTTTCTGAATGACGCTCAGGTCGCTCAAGACGCCTAAAACCAACGCCAACGGATTTGACGCTTCTTGCAGCCGCCTCATACGCTGACCATTCAAATGGGAAACACACAAATTGAGAAACAGCTTTAATCATGGGTAAGTGAAATTTGTAAAAATAATCTAATAATTATTTTTGTGGAATAAACATCAATTTGCAATAATAACATTCTCTTCCTTATAAGACTAAGTTAATCCCGGGAGAGCCGCGATCGGATTGGGGTACTCAGGGGTAGACTGTCCATTAACAAAATGCTAAAATATTTGAGTATGACAGTCAAGGATCCCCACACATCAGGATTTCTGATCGTAAAAATTAAACATGGTTCGCGATCGAGGCGGCTCCGACGTTCTTTTGATCAGGTATGGACACTCGTAACACACCTCACACCAAGAGAAAATCTGATAAGATAATCTGTATAACCATCAAGAAAATCGGGACATAGCTGGGATTGTCGGAAGGGGGGAAATCGGCCCAAAATCAGCCCGATTATCTTGTGGTGTGTACCTAGCATTACGCACACATGCGCACACACAAACAAGAAATTATTAATTTTCCAAGAATTACAATTTTAAGTTGCTTTTTAAGAGCAAAACTGAGAAATCTCGTCAAAAGAAAAAAAAAACAATTCAGCATTGGTGCAATAAAAGTCAACCTCTGTATACACCTTGAAAAATATATGCTACTAAAATATATTAAAAAAATATAAAATAATAATAAATAATGCTTACCCTTATTCTCAATCAAGTACTTAAGGTAATGAGTTGTTTTAACGGATTAATCTGACTCTTTAATTGTAATGCATTTATTTTTCTAAATGTTTATTCATTTTTTATTTAATGGTAAAAGTGTACTTTCACATCCATCCCAGGAAGCCTATAAATATGAACTGAACCTAGTTAGACTGGTTCTTGATGGGTTATTATGTAACAGCTCATGAAATATACAATTGCACACCGCACAAATCTGAAAAGCTCATCGAATACAAGTAACATTTAACAAAGTATTTTATAAAAATACAAAAATTGTAAATGTTTCACTAAACTAATTCACACTTATCAGACAAACGCCAATAAACTCTGACAAATGAGCATAAAAATATTTTAAAGCAAATTTGAACTTGACATTAATAACTTATTTTAAACTCGAGTGAGGGGCAGCCGGTAAATTGGAAAATATCGCCACACACTTCAGAAGAAATAGCCCACAGTACACCCATGTGTATGCGTCCTTCCCAAAGTGCCCTTCAAGGGCGTAAAAACGCCGTTTGAAAACGTTATACGAAGGACATACAGAACAGGATATGTGTATTTTCTGTTTCATGGAGAAAAACCCGCTGCAAAACGCGTTATATCTTATTTCAACCAATATTTAACAACGCGTGTCTTCCACGCAAACAGTTGAAGCGAACACTGACGAATATTAATATAAATATTACTTATAATTCCATATTGTTCGTTCCTTAGACAAGTGTTTACTTTGTTTACACAAAATCTTAAGTAATTTACCTCACGACTCGACAAGCGCCAGTTGAACAGTTTAAAAAAATCCAACGGCAATAAACATGAATGAGGTTTTATGTGAGTAAATCAGAAGTTCTGTACAAACACAAACACGGACTCCACTTACGTTTCGACAATCCATAGCCACTTGAGATGACAGGTTTGTATAGTTTGAGGTTTGTTGTAAAACTATGATGTGAAGTATGAACCTAAAGATGTAATCTCTCTGTCAGCTTGTGCTCGCTTCTCTGGATCTGCTCTGACTGTAGATGGTGAAGCGCTGGAACGGAATGGACCAATCAGCAAACGCGACACAAACACAGTAGTGTGCCATTTATCACATTTCTTTTCCTCACATAACACTTTTCCATTAAATATTGCTTAAGTACATACATTTGGTATGAAAACTAAAAAAAATCTCTAGCCAAGTGCCTCGAACAGATGTTTTTGACAGATGATTCCTGTGCACAATAGTTTCTTGTATGTTGACACAGGTGGAAAGTATCAATTTACAAGAGTGCTGTGGCAGTATTTTGGTAAATGGCTTTTCAATGTAGTTATTCTTAATATCTTTAGAAAATATAAATATATATATATTTTTAATCTAACATACAGTAATACTTGCATGGGTTAGATTCAACTTAAAAAAATAATGTAGTATACTATAGCATTTACTTTAGTAAGCTGTTATAAAATTCCTATTCTATAGTATTTACTATACTTTGCTAACTTACCATAAAATACCAATAATATACTATAAATAATACAATTACTATAATTTACTATAGTATACTACAACTACATAGGACACGTGAACCGATCCAACAATGTTCTGATGCAGAGATACAGGTCTCAGGTTGCTATGGTACCCTTTGTTTGGTTGCTAGGGAGTAAATTGACATCCACCAGTGATTATACTCCAAGCCCTGTGGCGTTGGGGTTGGGTTTCGTTATTGTTTTTACTTTTTTATGAGAATCGTACATTTTTGCGCAATTAACTTCGTATGAATTCAAACTAATAAGCCAACTCGTAAAATATGTATGAATTCTCGTGAGATCAGGCTGGGTGTTGCAGAGATATTGGCTTTGTGAACTCAACCTAGTTAGACTTTTTGTAACAGCTCATGAAATATAATTCAAAGCACAAATCGGAATATAAGTCACATTTAAGAAAGTCTTTAATAAAAATACAAAAATTGTAATTTATTTATTGAGTGAATTCACACTGATCAGACAAACACCAATAAACTTAGACAATATGACAGTTAAGATGATTCGATAGTCTTTTTGAACCTTACTACAGTAAATAGTCAACTATACTACAGTATTTACTATACTTTACTAATTTATTATAAAATAGCTATTATAATATACTATACTATAGCTACAGGCCACAAGTGAACCAATTCAACCCCTGTCCCTACGTTGTTCTGATGCAGAGATACAGGTCTTGCTAAACAGTTTCTATGGTACCTCTGTTTGGTCGCTAGGGTGTAAATTGACATCCATTAGTGATTACACTACGAGCCACAAGTGAACCGATCCAACTCCCATGTCTCTACGATTTTCTGATCCAGAGGCTTTGTTAATTCCGTTGCTAGTGTACTGTATTTTGGGGGTCGCACACTAAGACACTGGACCTGCTCAAATCCCTGTCGCGCCACAAACGGCCACTCACATAGTTTAACATTAAATAACATAATATTTGTCCCAAATCGTTAACGATTAACATGGTTAGCTCTGTCTATTTTGCATTTTGAGGTAGAAGCCGTTTGACTGAACTTGCGCTATACGATACCTACGATACCTCCAAGTTGTCCTAGACGCGACACAGCGCTTCTTGTCCGGTGTGCGACCCCCTTTTGGTTGCTTGGCATCTGCCAGTGACAATACTCCAAAAGGCTTCTTGCCAGTTTGGGTGATATAAACCAACCGCCATGTCTCTTTGACATTCACATTTGAAGATATAGGCCTAACTTTGTTAGAGTTTTGATTGCTCAACAGTGGTTGGTAGGGGTGTGGCTTGATACCCTCATGATGACCCTGAGTGACTGATCGGATGCTGGGGTGAAATGAGCCCACCCACTTGTCTCTGTGACACTGTGATGCAGAAATGTTAAATAGAAAGCCCTGTACGTCCTAGATATCATAACAGGAAAACCGCATTGCTTTCCTTTCCAACTGTAATAAATTATTGCACATTTAAAACAACACCCTTATATATTATTATGTTGGCTTGACAAAGCCAACATACTGATATTGTATTTAAACTTATTATGTTGGCTTTGAAAAAGCCAATATATTGTTATTGCTATTAAACTTATATTTATGTTGGCTTGACAAAGCCAACATACTGTTGTTGTACCTAAACTTATTATTATTATTATTATTATTCTTTTTCTTCTGAGACTAAAATTTCTAACTCTAACTCGTCCTAGAGCTTTCAAGCTACAGCCATCAAACTTTGGACAGACTTTCGGTCTGATCTGACGAGGTGTGCTATATCTTTTCTAACTGATGGGACCTTCCGAATTCCTAAACGGGGCGCTGAAACACCCCAAAATTTCCATTGACTTAACATTGAGACAAACTTTGACGGGTCAAAGCTGCGAGTGAGAAACTTGTAGAAACTTGTGGCTTACCACATTTAAGGAGGCTGACAGGCTGTGTAAGAACATACCTCACAATGGGGTGTAAGCTGTACCCCTGGGGTGTAAGAGGCCCCCAAATTTTCCCATTGACTTATAATGGGGCAGGAAATATGCCCATAAAAGGGAAAAAAAGCGTCCCAGATGGAATATCTTCACTTTAGAGTGTCTTAGAGACATGGGGGTGGGCTCATTTTACTCAAGCATCCAATCAGTCTCTTAGGATCACCCCAGAGATATTAAGCCACGCCCCTAGCAACAATTTTGGGTACCCTAGCAACATCTCCCATAGACTACCATTATAAAAAGCCCAGATGGATATCTTTGCACCAGAGTGTCATAGAGACATAGGGGTGGGCTCATTTTACTCAGGCATCCAATCAGTCTCTTAGGATTCTTATTGAGGTATTAAGCCACGCCCCTAGCAACAAAATATGAAGACCCTAGCAACATAATAAACAAAGCCTTATATCTCTGGATCTGAACATCGTAGAGACACAGGGGTTGGACCGTTTTTCTTGTGGCTTGAAGTGTAATCATTATGGGATGCCAATTTTTTCCCTAGCAACCAAACTTAGTACCCTAGCAACGGAATAAACAAAGCCTTATATCTCCGCTTCAGAACATCATAGAGACACGGGGGTTGGACCGTTTTACTTGTGGCTTGAAGTGTGATCATTATGGGATGCCAATTTTCTCCCTAGCAACCAAACTTAGTACCCTAGCAACAGAATAAACAAAGCCTTATATCTCCGCATCAGAACATTGTAGAGACACGGGGGTTGGACCGTTTAACTTGTGGCTTGAAGGGTGATCATTATGGGATGCCAATTTTCTCCCTAGCAACCAAACTTAGTACCCTAGCAACGCAATAAATGTTAGCTTCATGCTAGCTTCTTGCTAATCATGCTAGCTTCATGCTAGCTTCATGCTAATCATGCTAACATCATGCTAGCTTCATGCTAATCATGCTAACTTCATGCTAGCTTCATGCTAATCAGGCTAACTTCATGCTAGCTTCATGCTAATCATGCTAACATCATGCTAGCTTCATGCTAATCATGCTAGCATCATGCTAGCTTCATGCTAATCATACTAGCATCATGCTAGCTTCATGCTAACTTCATGCTAATCATGCTAGCTTCATGCTAGCTTCATGCTAATCATGCTAACATCATGCTAGCTTCATGCTAATCATGCTAGCATCATGCTAGCTTCATGCTAATCATGCTAGCATCATGCTAACTTCATGCTAATCATGCTAGCATCAAGCTAGCTTCATGCTAATCATGCTAGCATCATGCTAACTTCATGCTAACATCATGCTAGCTTCATGCTAATCATGCTAGCATCATGCTAGCTTCATGCAAATCATGCTAGCATCATGCTAGCTTCATGCTAATCATGCTAGCATCATTCTAGCTTCATGCTAATCATGCTAGCATCATGCTAGCTTCATGCTAATCATGCTAACATCATGCTAGCATCATACTAGCTTCATGCTAATCATGCTAGCTTCATGCTAATCATGCTAGCATCATGCTAGCTTCATGCTAATCATGCTAGCATCATGCTAGCTTCATGCTTATCATGCTAGCTTCATGCTAATCATGCTAGCATCAAGCTAGCTTCATTCTAATCATGCTAGCATCATGCTAGCTTCATGCTAATCATGCTAACATCATGCTAGCTTCATGGTAAATCATGCTACCTTCATACTTAAACATACTAACAGCCAGATAGCCTACTAAACTAAACTTATGTCAAACCGTTTTAAACGTTCAGGCTACGCTTTCTCAAGCCAACATAAAGTTTGTCTTCAAACTTTACTATCTAGTTTACATTGAAATCATTACTTTTTTATATATATTCATTCATGCATGTTAGAAATGTATGTTGTTTTTGGCTATTGCTGTCCTTCTATACATTGTATGGCTTTGCCTAAAATAGCAAAAGTCAAGCACTAAATACTACGAGGCTGAAATGTCTTTGAGAGGGTGAGGTCATGGCAGCCATGTCAGGTCAGAAATCCTAAGGCCCTTGTACTGCCCTGTCTACAAAAACATAGACATGGCATAACAGGTTTGAAAAGGTTCAAATTAAATATATTTCAGCTGCAAAAATATAGTTATAATTTTATATTTATACATACTTATACATTTTATACTTATATATACATTTTATACAAACTTTTATATTTTGGCCAGGGAAAAATATATTTTTTGCCGTATGGGGTGTAAAAATAGAAATGTATATTTGTTGCCCCTGAAAACCATTTTGAAATATACTGTATGTTAATATATGAAGGTTAAAACTAAATATATTTTCAAATTCAAAATATATTTAATTTAAGCTTTACTTTCTACAATATTTAGCATATATTTAAAACATATTTTTGGGCAAAGAAATACTTTTTTTTTGCCGTATGGTAATGGATTCAAGCCAATGGCTCTGTAGAGATAAGAGCTGTTGGGTGCTCAGTCTGGAAGTGTCATTACAACGCATCCAAGGTTAATTCTCAGCACAGATGCATCAATCAAAAAGGAAGTAGCTGGTTTTTATTCAGAATAAACAAACGGTGTTGACAGTTACAAAGTTGGCAGACAGTGTATTCAAGCCATACATTTATTGACATGTTCCTTATGTGCTCGAACCCATGTCCTTTGCACTGCTCAAAGGTACGTATTGATATCTGAAAGGTACATATTTGTACCAAATCTATACTGTACCTAATTGTATAGGACCTTTTAAAGGGTACTGCCCTAATGACAACTGGGGTACAAATTTTGATCATTTTTTTTTCAGTGTACCAGCTACAAAACCAGCTACAGGTTTTTTCAGGTAACCTGTGGTAACATCTGATGTGACTCCTGTAGATCAGTGATAAAGCATTATGTTAGCAGCACAAAAAGTCATGGGTCCAAACCTTGTAATGCTTTCTAAGTCGCTTTGGATGAAAGCGTAACATCAAATGGTTTATTCCAGTCAAAAATACCGAATTATTCACATTACATCAACTTAGTACAGTGCACCTTTAAATTGTGAACTAATAGAGGTCGAAAACCACAGTTTTGGACATTTCCAGATCTGACAATAGATAAACCCTACACAAAAGTTACGATAAGTGAAGGAATTAAATTATTTTATTTCATTTGAAATTTTCCCACTTGGATTTAACTCTTTTTGAATACAAATGAATTGGAAATAATCTGGTCAGTTTTACTTTCTCTCCATGAATATTTATCCTATGATTGTACTGCCACCCAGTGGTATTGTGTGAAAGCAACATTGCTTAAATTACTAAGGGTGTTTGAATTCAGGCACCAGTTTCAGAAGTACATCCTACACGTCTTTCTTAAAGGCTTTAAATGTGTTACAAAGATTGCATAAATTGTATGACTCCTGTTGCGTCACCCAAAAACAGATACAAAAATACTGCAGCCAAGTAGGAAGAAATGATCCTTTGCAGAACCTGTGGATAACAGTTAAAAAAATAAATCAATTACCAATAATAATTTAAAATGAGCAAGAATCAAGTATTATGTGAATTGACAAAGTTGTGGGAAATATTGCATACCTGACTGATTTACCCTGCTTTTTGGTAGTTCGGCAGAGATCTCTAAACAGATATTAACAAGAAATTGTTGAGTTAAAGAAAGTTTGCACCAAATAATATACATGATGTTCCCGGCACATTGGAAGTGCATGCAAAAGTGAGAATTTTAGGGACTGGCAGCCTCAGTCACCATTTAATTTAAGTGTAGAACTCTAAAAGCAACTGATGACGGACTCATTTTGCTTAAAGAAGACGTTTCACAAGTTTTTATTTAAGATGTCAAATAAATTGTTGGTGTACTCAGAGTACGTATGTGAAGTTTTAGCTCAAAATACCATGTTGAAATTGCCACTTTGTACTGTAGGTGTGAGCAAAAATGTGCAGTTTTTGGGTGTATGCAAATGAGCTGCTTTCTGCACCAAAAATATTGGTTGTGTTGTGATTGGATAGTGCATATTAAGGGGCAATATTATCCCCTTCTGACATCACAAGGGGAGCCAAATATCAATGATCTATTTTTTCACATGCTTGCAGATAATGGTTTACTTAAACTAAGTTACTGGTGGGTTGATCTAACCTATTACACATTTTCTAGGATGATAGAAGCACCTGGGAACCCAATAATAGCACTTAAACATGGAAAAAAACTGGATATTTCTATTACTTTAGAGCTCCAGAGAAGAAAGTAATATGGGTTTGAAACAACATGAGTAATTCAGCATAAGCCATAACTTTAAGAGTAATTTTCAGTATTAGTAAATATACCATACTCACCTTCCTTCTGTTTTAATTCAATGGTGAAGTCAGAGAACTGGTGAAGTTTGCTCACAGAGCACACATGCTTGCCAAAATCCTCCTTCTTCACCTGAGCTATAATGAGAGTGATATTCCCCGGGCTGTAGTGCGCCATGTATCCAGTTGTGCAGTTGCTGTATGTTTTGTGTTTGATTAGATGACACAGCAGGTGGTTTCTGGGGCTTCTCCATTGTACGGACAGCTGCTGGATACTTCCATGCATCTCAAATTCATACTGACATGGCATTTGAATCGTAAATCCAGAAGAAGACCACAGCGTTATGGCTGTGACTGCGAGACATTGAAAATGAAAAGGACACTCATTCAGTGACATCATTTCTTAACCCTTTTTTTAGTCTGAATTTGGCCACAACTTCCTCTGTGGTATGATATTTGGTGACAAATCTTACAGTTATACATAATTTGGGAGAATGCGTTGACATTTTTCCAAAACTCAACAAGGGCAAATTCTTTCATATTGTTTGTGGATGAAAATATCCGCTAAATTAAACAGCTTGCACTGCATGAAAAGAGCTGTATACGGACAAATACGGAATGGGAAATCCCTGCTAAACTTTAGGTTTGCCAGATTTTTGAGGCAGAGTGCTTGGAAAGGTAATACACCAAAGTAAACCCGTGAAACATCCAGAAACCTTACGTTTGTGGATGTATGTAGGAACTGGTGGAAGTTTCCAGGAATCCTTACAGCTGGTTGTGAGGAGCGGTGGGTGTGAGGTGTGAACGGCTTTTTATATGTTAATGACCCACAGGTAGAGGTGTCTTCTATGTTTTCAGAGCTGAGTGGGGTGGGGGGTTAACCATGTCTCTTTAAGACAGCACATACAGTATTGTGGTACATAAAAACTGTGTTTTCTAAATATGTTTATTATTAATATAATTTAATTAGTCTATTTAAGAAACTAAGCATCATTCAAAATAACTAAAATTCAATGGACACAATTATCATTTTAATGTGTGAAAATTATGTCTCTGACTCAAGAGAAATGCAACAAATATTATTTCAGAATATATATTTCCAACACTTTGAAAACATGTCTCCAACTGCCCTAGGTCAGAATATTGTGAACGTATCTCTCAATGCTGCATACATCGTTTAAAAGAAGCCGTTCAAATGACATCATGTAACTCATTTTTGCTAGCTAGGATGTTGATAAATTAGTCAGTGAAATGTAAAGCTGCTTATTTTTGCTGATGTCTCATGATTTGAAGTTCACTGTTTCTGTTGTTATTATAATTCTACCCTAACATTTCATTAAATCTTTTAAAATAGAAACAAAAATATCAATAGACAGGTCCATAATCTAAAAGACAGTCTTTCACATGTGGATGCAAAACATGTTGGGTGAAACAGACTGACAAACTCGGGTAAACATATCTGCAGATACCTGTCAGCTACTGTACTTCTAGTCCAGAGGTGCCCAAAGTTGGCCCACAAAAGACCTTAAATTTTTTTATGTTTCATGCATATTTGAAGGTGTATAAAATGCATCACAAAACCTAATGAACTCGGGTACTATAGGCTAAAAATGAAGAGGTTGCGGCAGTGGCACACAGAGAAAAGGATATTTAAAATTGATTGGCAAAACGATTTCTTTTTTCTACAAAAAGCCTTGGAAAATAAAACTGCATTAGTTATGCATAAACAAGAGTAATGTTTGCTTATTTATTTTTAAAATATTAGAAAATTATAAATTAGGGGTTATCAGGGCAACTTTAATTTTAATATAACACAACAACATTTACTTTTGGCCCACGGCCCTCAGTCAGGTTTGGCCCTTGTAAGGAAAATGTTCGGGCACCAATCAATGTTCTAGTCTATCTGAGGAGGTAACTTTTAGCATTTGATAATGCATGCTTGCACAAAGTCAGACCACATATTATAATGTTTGTCTTCAATCAATCAATTTAAACAAAAGAGATGGGGACTTTATAATATAATAAGGGTCCATATATCACAGTGAAAAAAGACATACATGTATTTTTACTTTAACATGAACTAATGCTGAGTTACAGCATATCCTAATAATAAACTATTTAAGAGTCATCATTAACTACGACATGTTTTTCATTGTTAGTTAATGCAGTCATTTACAATAAATTAATTTGAGTTCATGTTGTAGTTAAGTAAGTTCAGTAAGTTACATGTCTTAACTCAGCATTAGTTTATATTTACTAATATTTAAGTAAGAATTAATTTAGGTATACGTTCAATGTTTCCAATGATGAGCCACTCATCCACTAAACCCAGAGATAATTCCTGAGGCATGTTTAAAGAGTTTTGTATTTCATCAAGAAGGTGCTGCTGATTCACAAAGATTTTATATTTAAGAAAATCTGAGCATCATTCCAAATAACTGTTAACATGTTTGTCAACTAAACATGCTTTGTCAACGTAATAAACTTTATAAAAATATTTTTTATTTTTTATTAATAATCAAGTATAAAGAACAATGCATAGTGTGAAAACGCGGATTATAAAAAGTATATTAAAGAAAAGGACTACATTTCCCAGAATGCACCTGCACCTACTCATCTGCCCCCACCCTTCAGGTGTGACTGCTCAACCTATGGGCTTGACGGAAAATTCAAATCGCGAACCGTTACTGCCTGGACTACTCCGTCTCTTATTTGTTTGTTTGCTCATCAACAGTAAGGTAAGTTTGATTTAATTCATTTGTCTGCATCGCGCTTATCGGTTGCCTATTTGTTCATATTATGTTATTAACTATGATTCGTTTTTGTCTTTATACTAGAACTGTTTGAATTTAAACCACAAACAGTAAAACATTAAGGTTATACGTGGTACACAGCGGTAAACATGAGGTTAAAAATACGCGAAGTAACATTCAAACCGGGCTGTTAGAAGAATCAATTCGATGTTTAAATTTTTAAAAACAAAACTTTAAAGAAGCCAAGATGAGACGTTATTTGATTAAAACAAACAAAACAACAGTAACTCGTGTGTTTGAAATGTTTTTTTTTTTTTTTTTTTTTTTTTTTATTATTATGTGTTTGAAATGTTAGCAGCTAGCAAGTGTCTCTCTGCTATTTTAAATTATACTGACGATCTTTTGTTGTTTTAAAAGCTCATTCAGTTCTGGTAGATGCTGCTTATATTTCAAGACTGTTTTAATAGCTTTATATTGATTTGTAACAAAGCCAGCTTCACTGTAAGAGAACCTAGATGCTAATTGTAAAGAAGCTTGGAGTCATAATATATTTAAACGTTATATGTTTGCTGTTCTTCATCTTTTTAAATATGAAGTCTATACATGTTTGTGTTTACAGAGGTCATGTACACTGTGGTCAACTTTGTGGACGATGAAGAGGTTTCTGGGTAAAGCTGATGTATGTTTAATCATTCAATGATTACATTAAATTAAAATCAAACATGTTAAATAGTAAACGGATGTATTGTGATATGTGATTTTGATTTTTAATTCTGTGTTTGCCAGAGAAATATAATGAAGTAACAGTGAAAGCTAAAACATCAGACTGATCCAGACACTGAAGAAATTGATGTCACTGCAATCTGGCCAAAATGATGTAAGTTTAATAATTAAATTATTAAATTAAAGAGGTTAAATCGTAAATAGATGTGTTATGATGTATGTGATTCTATTTTTTTATTCTGTGTTTGATAGACAACTATATTGAAGTAGCCTACTGTAATGAAGCTGCAGAACAACAAAGAGACTCTGAGGACATCAACACAGAAAATTAAGTAAGAAGATTTATGAAGTATTATGAAGTTCTTTGATCATATATTGTTGTATCTTTGTACAGTTTAATGCAGTGGTTCTTAACCTTATTCCTGGAGGCCCACTGCTCTGCACATTTTGTATGTCTCCCTTATTTAACACACCTGATTAGAATCATCAGCTCATTAGAAGGGATCTCCATGAACTGAACTACGTCTGTCAGATAAAAGAGATATACAAAACATGCAGGGCAGTGGGCCTCCAGGAATTACGTTAAGAACCACTGGTTTAATGTTAACTTTCTAAAATGTACAACTTTAATTCTATGTCATTTGATTTGTCGTGTGTATGTGTATTAGTATTATGCCAAATACTTATATGTACTTTTATATTTCCAAAGGGCTCCAAAGAGATGTCTGTCCAGATGAGGGTGCATCAACGTTACCTTTGCTGACAAGTATATGCTTTACAATGGAAAACCTAACAGTTAACTTAACTCAAACCATTTAAGGAAATCGGTTGCCTTAACCCATTAAGTTTAAAAAAAAAAAACATACATTTGAGTACTGTGAACTTAAGTCTTGTGCAATAATGCACTTATATTTAGTTAGTGTGAACTTAAATATAAGTGCATAACTGCATGTGACTCAATTTGTTTAAGTTCACAGTACTCAAATCTATGTGTTTTAAAACTTAAATGGTTTAATGCAACCGGTTTTCTTAAATGGTTTGAGTTTAGTTAACTTTTAGGTTTTACAGTGAGAAATTCTTGAATAATTTCAAGACAGAGCTCTGCAATTGTATCTACACTGCAAAAAATCAGTTTCTAACTTAGGATTTTTATCTTGTTTTTAGTAGAAAAACTAAAAATTCTTAAATCAAGATGTATTTTCTTGATGAGCAAAATTACCTAAGAAAATGTCTAGTTTTTAGACAAAAATATACAATTTAAGTAAATTTGTGCCTAAACAAGCAAAAATATCTAACAATGGGGTGAGAAAATTGTGCTTGAATTAAGTTTTTAAGAAAAAAGAAAACTTAAGATTTTTTCAGATATTTTTGCTTGTTTTAAGCACAAATTCACTTAAATTGTGTGCATTTATTTATTTTGTCTAAAACTAGACTTATTTTCTTAGGTCATTTTGTTCATCAAGAAAAAGCATTTTATTTAAATAATATTTCTACTGAAAACGAGACAAAAATACTATGTAAGAAAGTCATTATTTTGCAGTGTAGGACTGATTTCTTGAACAACAACTATATTGATCTTGCTTTATTTTATTTAGATATTTACTACATTACAGTGGCAGCTGGTGACTTCTTTTTTTGTGAGCACTCGATGCAAAGTTTGTCACAACATGTATATAGCCAGTCATTTGTGTGGTTCAAAATATGTGTTCTGCGTGTATGTGCATCACGTGTTTTGACTAAACCCGTGATGCACATGGTTTACATGAAGCAACAAACCCATTTTAAAAACACAAGCAACACACATGACACTCCGAACACTTATTTTGAATTTGCACCCCTCGGATGAGCAGTCACGAGCCGCCACTGCTACATTACATAGTACTGCTTTGAATGTAATTTTTATTGTTGCTTTTATTTTGTTTTATTTTACTCTAATATTGCTTTCTCTGTCTGTATATTTATGAGTTTAAATAGTATTGTTTATGTATGCAACTTTTAATATTTGTGTATAATATTATTTTGTTATTGTGACAATTGTGAATTGTTCAGTTTTTTATTAAATAAACATTTCAAACTCAATTCAAGTTTTTTATTTTACATAAGGGTTTTGGGGTGTATATGAGTATATGAAAATATATATATATATATATATATATATATATATATATATATATATATAGTGGGGGGGTTTGTAGTCTATCTGCATAGCAGGCAAATAACCAATCAAGTCACTAAGCTATGAGGGCTTGGGTTGGGCTTAATACAAAGTGTAACCAATCAAATGATCTCAACTGGAAAGTTTCAAAGTTGTGTCCCAATAGTTGTCAGAGTTTTGGGAGGGGGTTTTAAAAGCAACCAATCAGTGTCGAGATTAAACACCAATGGAGACACTAGAATTGTGCAAAGGTGTGAAATCCCAGTACCTCTGCAGGTGTGAAAATGTCCCCTGACAAAATCTTCAATGGGATTATTTGCCATGGCAACAAATGGCTGCATGTACCACAGGAATATCCCATCAGCAAGATACATCCGAATTGGTATCATTACGGGAGTTTCCTAACTTGGTGGAATTAGAAGTTTACCCTCAGTGGAACTAGTAGATACATCCGAAAATCAGTGGTGTTTACAGGAGTTTCCTAGTACGGATACACCTCTTTTCATGCAGTGTTGTCAGATGGATATTTTTTTACTTTTTTTTGCATCAACTACATTACTGATCAAAACTACCAAATCTTTACAAAAATTCCAGGATTTTAACTCTTTAATTGCCAAGTTCATAAATGCAAGTGTGATATTCATCTGATACATTTTTACAGCAGTTTTTAATGTAGTGGATGTTTTCATCCACGAACAACACGAAATAGTAGTGAATTTGAACATTGCACAAGGGTTAAAAAACATTGAGGTTGGTTGAAGCCACTGGATTAGTTTGTATATATATATATATTAACAACTAAATGATTAATAACTAAATTAATCATCACACAAACGTTGCATTCGGTGCATTCAAGATAATTTTGTATTTAAACAGTCTGTGAAACTTGGCATTTCTCTACTGTAGGAGCTACATGAGTGCTGAAACTGTAACTAAAACATTGAAAAAGGATAAAATCTAGTAATTGTAGTATTTTCTAAGGTTGGTCAGTGTTCACATTTAAGGACAAGGGCAAGCAATAGCAATTCAGTAAATCATGATCATATTAATAGTAAGGAAATAAAGGAGGGATAAAAATATAGACGAATTGATAGAAAAGAAAAAAGTAGGAAATGTAGGCTTTTGGCATTTGACTTAAATAGATTGTCATTCTTAATCTGTATCACATTTGCTTTAGAAAAATCATCATTAAATTTTCTTTTAAATAAGTCACAGACTCACCTTTTAGAATAAAGTAGAGCAACATAAATCTCAGTGCTTGAAGAGTCATTTTCACAGCTTCTCAAAAGACTCGCAATAATGTTATTATATTTACAGACGTCTTAAATCAATTCTTCCTTTAAATCTGAAAATCAATTATGTTATGACCTTTAAAAACTGTTATTATAAGTGATTTCTTTCTAGGTTAGTGCACCACACGCTTTTGATTTCATAGCCTGCCCCTAACATGGATCTTGCTGTGTAGTTGAATTTGATCCAGGGTTCTTCCAAATCAATAATGATGTGCATGCAGTTCCACTAAATCAGAGAAAATATTAAATATCCGACAACTTTAAGGGAATTTGCATTTAAAAAGCCCATCAATAATTTAAACATTTTTATTGTAACAACATTTTATTGTCATAAAAACATTTTGTTATGTGAAAAATGAAAAATATTTGAAAATTTCTCTCTCTCTCTCTCCCTCTCTCTCTCTCTCTCTGTCTCCCCCATGTTGACATAATGACATAAGTAGATGTATAGCGAAACATGATTTGACCGACTTTTTTACTAGTATGGATAATTTAAAATGTTCTTACGCGTCAAATTTTGATATTTTTCCATTAGAAGTACGCAGATATATTAGTGCAGCCTTTGACATGTTTTATATATATATATATATATATATATATATATATATTAGTGATGCACCGATGTATCGGCCGCCGATATTTATCGGCCGATTCTTGATGAATTTGAAACCATCGGCATATCGGCAATAGCATGAGAAAGGCTGATACCGATTGTTTATTAATTAACTGCATAAAGAAATCCATTATATGTAAAAAAAAATGAGTTAATGTTGTAAATAAAATAAATGCTGAATAGCAAAAACCACCTTTTAAGGTTGTCATGCTGTCTAATTATATTAGTTTTAGCTTAATTTGTGCCTCTCTTATTATGTTGGTCATTTAAATGTTAATTAGATCCAATCCATATTCAGTAAAAATAATTTGATGCAAAAATAAACCAGCTTATAGACCAGCTGTATTGTATGTAGTATTGTATACAAGTGTTTAATAGCGGTATCGGCATCGGTATCGGCCAGAAGTTGTCTGTTTAAATCGGTATCGGTATCGGCCCAAAAAATCCTATCGGTGCATCCCTAAAACATATATATATATATATATACACATTTTTAAAAAGTACAGGACAACACACATGCACACGCGGGCGCACGCACACACACACACACACACACACACACACACACACACACAGTGTTTATCTTTTCTATGTGTACTTTGCTGCTGACACTTTCATTTCACTTTCATTCTGGTTACAGCCTTTTTTCTGCTTAACACACTTGTTTCACTTTCCACATTTAGAGAAGAGATTGCCAGACTAACCCCAGTATACAGCACATATTTAGGACTGACACACACAAAATCAGAATAAAATGTGCACACGCGTAAACGTTCCTTAATTCATTTCAGGTACTAAGCAGCAGACTGTCACTCAAACTGAAACTAAGGATAAATGATCTGCATGGCAGAAATACATCCGGTCAAATCATTTGCAAAATGCTATTTGGAGAGGTAACCAGACTCTAATGATCTGCACTGACCAGTTAGACCTAATCGGTCTTTATCTGTCATGTGAAAGGAACCTATTTAAGCTTTAGTGGCAAAGGACTTTCAAGTGAGATTAAATCGCTGTAGCAGCATGTGGGCCCATAGACCTCAGCTAATTTCTTCACAGTTGTTATAAGATTTCATTGCCATGCTCCATTACTCCTAAACCCCCAGAGAGAGAAAGACTGAGAGCCACCGAGCTTTTACACAAACCCTCACACATGCACACAGTCATTGGCTGCGCTACGGTGAGCAGCAGATTGTGGATATCTGTCACTTCAGTAACATTAGCAATCTTTTCACGACTGTCTAATTATTGCCTGAAGAAGTGTGCAATATGCAGTCAGCAGACCTAAAGGCATTGTGATGTTATTCATCCTTTTCTCCACTGGAGGGCATAATACACTTACACATTTTGCTTTATTCACTACAGAAGGAGCAGTTCAACCAGAAATGAAAATGATTTACTCTCCTTCACATCATGCCAGATGTATTTGACTTCCTTTCTTCAAAGAAAAACACAAAAAAGATTTTAAATTAAAATGCCGCTATTTTATCTTCTTGTAAGGTACTTAAAGGCGGGGTGCATGATCTCTAAAAGCAAATGTTGATATTTGAAATCACACTATACCACAATTAACACCAACTTTTTCCACATTCCACAAATGGCTGGGTTCATACCTACAGTATCTCACCATGTTATCTTAATGTAAATCCACAAACAATTACGCTTATTTCAATTTTAATATCTGCAAAAGCTTTCACAAGGATGTTCATTTATTACATTTATTAGATAAATTATTAAATGATTAGATTAATTAATATCTTGCACAAACCAAACACTACTGTATAAAGAAGATAAATGTAATGTGCTCCGCTATTATTTTGAGTTATAAGATCTGCTTTTATGATGATATGAAATCTATTAGCATCAACAGAAAGGATACATACAGATCAAAGCTATGAGAAATACGCATGCTAATATTGAATCACTAACCACACCAAGGGACTGAAATCAATTATTTCATTCTGTAAGTGTTTTGAAATGGTGATAGCCATGGGAAAATAAGAGATAGGTGTATGATTTACATATAGACAACAATGCAGTGTAATGCTCCCTAAGGCTTATCTAAACATAGTCAAAGTTTTTTTTTAAATGACGCCCCGTAGGAGAAGATTATCCTGAGAGAGTGAGTCAGTAGTATAGAAAAACATTTCCAGAGCGTGCAACAACAAATCTTCTTGTCTTGGTTACTTGGCAACATGATGCATTGCATTATTGATCATCTATTGTTGTATCACAGGTTCCTAAATACTGTATTGTGTTTATGTTTTATACTTGTGCAAATCCTGCTTCCATTGTGTACTGTTATAAGTGCTAAGTCTTGCCCATTTGATTTTGTGAAGGATGTTTTATTAGGCAAAACCCTTATAGATCTGATTTTATGAAAGTTTTTCTCATTTATCATCCATAATGCAAAAATGACCTCTTCTTAACAATGCACATCATTTGCAGTATCACTACAGTGTCAGCAGTATCATTCATTGGACAAACTATGCAATGAATTTTAATGAGCAATAGTAATAATGCCGAATGCCTGAGCAAGTATACTAATCATGCTCATTTGCTAGATCACTATTTAACACATTTTAGACTTTTACCATGGTGACATGTCAGTCTAGAGTAGACCTACCTGCAAAGAGAGACACAATTAAAGGTGCAGTGTGTAAATTTTAGCGGCATCTAGTGGTGAGGTTTCAAATTGCAACCAACGGCTCATCCCTCACTTTTGAAACGCATAGAGAAGCTACAGTAGCCACCACATGACAAACGCTTCATCATCAGAGACAACTTAGAAAACAAAGTTTGTCCGTTAAGGGCTTCTGTAGAAACATGGCGGCACAAAATGGTGACTTACATGTAAGGGGACCCTCGGTGTATATAGATTAAAGCGGCTCATTTTAAGGTAAAAACATAATGGTTCATTATGAAAGGTCTTTGTACACCACTGATTATATAGTTACTGTATGTAGATTATATTGCTTTCGGTCAAGGGATTCTTCTAAAAATTACACACTGCACCTTTAAATAGATACACATCTTTCTCATGGCGAGATATGGCTGGTTGTGAATGCCTTTTTAAAAGCATATACACAATAGAGCATGTTTACTTACAGAAAATGCTTGATATGGTGCTTAATATTAAGCATCTTTCTACAATTCTCACATTTAAAAAAAATGGAGAGGTGCAGAATACACTTTTAATATGACAACCCTGTATCACGAAATTATATAGTCACGTAAATTTGTGAGTCTTTTCCGTGACACTGGCACGTTTTTCCGCCTATTGAGTATTCTTGTTTACTTATTGATGTTTATTTAATGTTATTTATTTAAAGTGACATTGTACTTGGGAAAAACATGTCTGGATTATATTGATATTTTTTATTTTGCTATTCTATTTAAGTTTGGTAATTTTTTTCTATTTTGCTATTCTATAAAAGTTTGTACTTTCAAATGTGTAGTGTTTGTTGACTAAAGCTGTGAAGATTTTACTTTCTGCTATTAAGTTATATGTTTGGTAATAAAAAGTTAAACTGGCAAAAACAAACAAAAAAATTTCTCAAGGTCGGGGTGGGGGGCATTTTAATGGAATTATGCTTAGGGCACCAAAATGGCTAGCAGCGGCACTGTTTGCACACCAAAAAATATTTGTAAAATCTCTGCATTTAGTGCTAAGTGCAGAAAAACCTCAGCGTGGACAAAACCTGCCAGCTGCTGGCTTTTTTGATAAGCGTTGCGCTTCAATTGGAAACAATTGAAAGCATACCTCGGCCGCTGGCATGAACACCAAAGCTTTAAAACGCGGCTGAAAACACCAGGCGGACACCGACTGACAGCTTTTTTTTCAACTGAGCGCTTTGGTTGCTTTGATACTTCTGCTTTGTTTATGAGTCATTGAACAATGCACCGGTTGGTTCTTGTGATATTTGTCCCACCCTTCCTCCATTGTGATTGGACGGCCAAGTGAGAGTGACAAGCTGCAAGGTTAAATATTTTTCAACACTTGGCGCTCAGCGTTGAGCGCGGAAAAACCCGCCAGCTGCTGGCTTTTTTGTTCCCATTGGAAACAATAGGCTTTATGCCCAGCTGCACTACTTCCTGAACTTCAGCCAGCTCCTTGTTTCATGTCTGCCATTATTGGACAAACTGATTAATCCAAGTGTTCCTAACCTCAGTAGTCACAAAGAAACTGATTAATCCAGGTGTGCCTGACCTCAGTAGTCACAACAACAATAATCAGACACACCTGGATTAATCAGTTTGTCCAATAATGGCAGACAGGAGGAGCTGGCTGAAGTTCAGGAAGTAGTGCAGCTGGGCATAAAGCCTATTGAAAACAAAACATACGCCGGCGTAAATGCTTTGGTGTGCTCGCTACCTACGGCATTCAGAGGTTCACAAAAACATAAGCAAATCCTGGACAATATCCATGTTTTCCCTTAAGGAGGGCATTTCCTGCCCTGTTGAAGTGAACGCATTGTTTATACCTAATTAACAGGAACAAAAACCATCTATTATTTTCATAAAGTAGCCTTTGCAAATTACATCAGCTGACTAATATTAAAATGAACCCCAGGGGCATCCTTAAATGCACCTCGAATATGAAGTAGGGACCTGGAGACCTTTTTCTGTTGATTAAAGAAAAACAGAACTAATCAGATATGCTAATCAGATTTACATCAGAAAATTTACATAAACAAATGTACAATTTACAGTGTATACACAAATTGCAACTTTAAATCAGCTTTAATATTGTGGTCCTGAAAGCCATTTCCATCAGTTACCTATTTTTGGCTGACCCTAATACAAGCAGAGAGAGAGGTGGGCTTTCTTCCGTCAGCGAGTAGGACACCACCCAAGAGTAACCATGGTGATATGTCAGTAGAACAATGGTTATGTTCTTGTTCTACAGCTCTCCTCTGTTAGCGTAGCAAAACCACCTACTTCTACCTCTGTGGATTAGCTGATCCTTGACATGTTTTTAACGGGACGGATGAACATATCCTGCAGATGAAATTGCTGATATGCCCATCAAATGAATCAATGAATCTCACATAACCTGTTTAGAATGGCTAGAAAACAATAAATTGTAAATTAAACTGTATATTCTATTCCTTTCTCCTTCCAATCTCTAAACCTAACCTTCATGTTAACCTTTATTGTAAATGGCTGTTGTGTATGACCATTATAATTTCAGCAAATATTTTTTTATCTTATCAAGGGAAAATACTATAGAATTGACATTTTGATATATTTTAGAATAGTCAATGTGCTGCTTGTATAGCAGTATAGATTTACTGTCCTCTGAAAATAACCTGACACACAACCATTAATCTCAAAATAGGTGGCAACAAAAGTGAGCACACCCTGAAAGTGATAATAGATGTATATCATTTAATCATGCAAAGCCACATGTCCTATTCATCATGATCATGTTACAAATGTGTGTATCTTGTATTTGAGCACTTAATTAAAATTTGGTGCTTTGAGTACAAGGGCGCACTCACACTATCTAAACCAAACCGTGCCCCAATGAGATTGTCACCCCTCCCTACTCCCCCAGAAACACGGACTCACACTGTATTTTATCGATCTGAGCCCGGGCGTGCTTTCGTCATTAGGATGCGATTGTTTTGAAGAAAGCAGGAAGTAAAGCGCTCTCTTAACACTTGAACCCATCGTAATGTTAAGTTTGGGGCTGTGTCTCAATCAGTTCCCTCGTTCAGTAGTCTAGGCACTGATCATTCACACAATTCAACGCAAAACCCAATGAGCATTGATGCTCCCTATGCTCCCTTTCCAGAAATCACGTGATCTTTTTCTGAAGCTCTCCACCCGAAAATCGTGTGAGCCAGCTCAATAAACTTCATGAAATGCGACAGAAATTGTATAAAGACAAACATTTGTTTTAGTTTTAAATATAAACACACATCGCTAGACAGTAAAGGGGATCGCACACCGGCCGCGCAGCTCGGCGTCGCGCCGCGTCGAGTCGCATCTAGGACAACTCGGAGGTATTGTAAACCGGAAGTGCACATTAAATAGCGCAGGCTTCGTCAGATAGCGTCTACTTCAAAATGCAAAATATACGTTAGCAGCCAATGTTAATCGTTAATGATTTGGGACAAATATGATGTTATTTAATGTTAAACTATGTGAGTGGCGCTGTGTGGCGCGACAGGGATTTGAGCAACTTCCTGTGTTCGATTTTTTTAGAACGGCACGGCGCTGAGCGGCGCGGCCGGTGTGCGATCCCCTTAAGGGACCACAATCTAGCCTAAAGGAAGAAAGGGAGAAAGGGAACGAATTGAGACACAGGGTGTGTTTTTTATCCGGAGTCGTTTGGAGCGCAAAGACATGGTCCTCTCAAATGCCATCATATTGCTTAGTTGGTCTGTTGCGTGTGCAGCTCAGACATTCACGTAACCCTGCTGCGGGCATCAGAAGGTTTTAACAAAGGCAGATGAAGATGGGTGGTCACGCATTTGACGTCTCTCCTTTTTGTACCGAGCTCTGGTGCGATTTCCTATCACACAGCCCAGGTAAACCGTGCTCGAGCCACCTCTGCAAGCCAGCCAGGGCGTGATTACCAAAACCGCGCCCAATGCGATCACACTATTCAAACGACCCAGGTGTTGGGGGTCAAACACTCCTGGGCGCGGTTTGGTTTGGATAGTGTGAGTGGATGTTAAACATGGCACCTCATGGCAAAGAACTCTCAGGATTTGAGAATTAGATTGTTCCCAAACAGATGACAAAGGCTATAAGAATATTGGTAACATCCGGAAACAGCACAGTGGCGGCGGTCATGCAGAGGTTAACCAAACAAGACACGGAAGGGTCGATCAAAGAAGTTGAGTCCTCATGCTGTGCGTCAGGTTTTTTTTGCACCCCGATGTACACGATTGGTAGATTTTACGAGTTCTCACAGCAGGCGAGCGACAGGCGGACTGCTCCAGATGGTCAGTCGGCCCCTGGCTGTGAAGGATCCACTTGATATCCTTTGCGACCCAGTGAAAGATGGACATTTTTCTAGGCCGCATAGAAATCGGACAGCCTTTGTTGCGCTGCTACTGTATGACGCATATGCGAAATTCACAGAATGCAGCCAATTAAATTTCACATTGTGAAGTCTTACCAGTCTGATCTGCCTTATTCCATTGTTTTATTGCAATGCTTCATGTTATGAACATTGTAAGTGGATCTTTTCGGATTACTGTTTTTGCTTTGTTTGCCTTTTGGATTACTTAACACCAGTCATTCGAAATGGCTTTAAGGCCGCAGAGAATTTCACACATTTAGCAGCAAAAGCTGTAAATACTGTTGCACATTGAATGGGTGATGCATTGGGTACTTCATGAATAAGATGAGCACAATTTGCATTAAGGCTAAAGGGTTTGGTTTTTTAACCATTAAAACATCATTAGGTCTCATTTAAGCCATTTGAGTGAATGCATTGTAACACAGATGCCAAGTGTCGTGTTGTAAAACAGGTTAATGTACCGTATAATACAGCCTGCAAAATGAATGGTAGTGCAGTGGAGACTCCCAGCAGCCCCAGCTTTATATATATTTTTGTATTAAATCTCCCTTACGAGGTTTGTATGGTATGTAATTGCAAACAGAAAATATTTACGCACATCTTATCAGGACAAGGCCTTCTTGACCAATACAAACCCGTGATTTATTCTCTTAAATCTTATTAGCGGCTGATACAGGACTGTTGTTTCCTCCACCATGCAGGAGACATAAACAATGCTTATGGCACCTTATAATGATTCTTTCCCAGCCAGTGTTTGTGCAATCTTTATATTGGTCTGTTTAAAACAAAGGCCAGCGAAGAGAAATCCAAGTAATGGAAAAACTCAATGAGGTCAGATCAATACTACATATTGGAAGAGATAATCTGTGAGCCCTTGCATGAATGTTAAAATGCAATTTTGAAATAAATTCAATAGTATAGATGTCACTTAGAGCTCTTATATTCAGTCAACAATGACATTGATGATGCAGCAATTGGTTCATTTATCGGTTAAATCAATCTTATATGCGATTACTAATTTATTTTCCCATACTCTATTTATTGAAAAAATAAACACACGGCCTTCTCCTGAGTACATTATACGACTAATCAAATCTAGTGGCTTCCCTGTAGAAATGAGCGTTTATTTACAGTGCACATTTCATTATACAAGCATGGAGAAGCAATCAAAGCATGCTGATTTGTTCAGGTGGTTTATAGTCGCTGTAACTGGAAAAGCTCAAGCTACTAACAATATTCATACCATCTCTGAAGGGTCAAATATGATGTTCGACTGAACTTGAGACTTAGATAAATTTATATAGCATATTGGAAATGCTTGTGAAAACAATAACATCAATAAAGCTTGATTACAAAAGCAGGTTATAGAAATTAGGGCTGTCAATTAAATATTTAATCTAGATTAATCGCATGATTTCATGAGTTAATTTGCGATTAATCGTAAATTAATCTCACGTTTTTATCTGTTCTAAATGTACCAAAATTTAACACTTTTCAAGTTTTTAATGCTCTAATCAACATGGATTTGGACAAATATATATGCTGTATGCAAATGTATGTTTACAACAGCCTGTTTACATTTTCAACAGAACCATCAGCCATAGTTTCATATATGATTTTCCCTTTAGAAGACGTTCTTCTTTCTCCATTTCTGTTTGCTGCTGCATCATTTGTGACCTGTGCTGGCAAATTGAGTTGGGATGAGCAAAAAAAAATTTAAAACAATGCATGATTTGTTGGAATCTGACAGAACTACACCTGTTTACACAATGCAAAAACAATATCAATATATGTTAAATATATGTTTTCTTTTATTGTTTAATTTTGACATTGAGACAGATCGCTTTAAGATACTGTAGGATAATGCAAGGGTTTAATATAATGTTACACAACAGATACTTTTCCTCAACAGTTAACCAAACATTCACTTCAGATATAACAGAATATAGGTCATACCTGCGTGAATTCTTGTCAAAACAGATATTTTTAAAACTGTAATTTTGTGTAGATGTTTAAATATATCGGGGTCACGCAGACGTCAGTGTCAGAAAGATCGCTTTTGAGTCTTGTCACTCTTAATAACTCTTTTAACATCAATGAGGTCCCGAACTTTATCTCTCTTAATAATTATTTTAACATGAAGCAAGTCCTGCAGTCTATTTTCTATCATTTCTGCATGCTTTAAAAACGAAACCAAAATACGAACAAGTGAATGAAGACGCATCTTTGCTTTAGATTATGGATTTGGGACGGTACACCTCTCAGGAAACGTACAGATAAAGGTCATTTTAGATGTTTAATGACCATTTAGCTTAATGTTCTTATTTTTATAAAAACCTCAGACTCATTTAGACAGCATGGATCTCTTGCTGCATCTCAATTCATCCAGCTGTGGGCTGGGTCAAACAGAAATGGCATGTTGCGTTAATCGCGCGTTAATAAAATTAATGGCGTTAAAATTAATTTGCGTTAACACGTTATTAATCTCACGAATTTCCGTGGGAAAGTCACAGAATTTTTTGCTCATTTTTCCGTAGCATTCTCATGGATCTCCGCATTTTTCCGTGGCCCTGCTATGGACGGTCTTTTTCCGTTGCATTCTCATGGATTGGTTACTCATCTGTTTTGTCCTTTTTTCATACCATTTTCACATCGGTTTAGGGTTAGATTTACATAAAATGACATCCCTACCCAAACGCAACTCTGACCCCAATGCCAGGCGACAATGGTTTAAAGTTTAGAAAATATAAAAGAATAAATCAGAAAAATTTTTTATGAACCAACAGTTAAAGTGACATACTAACGCAAACACCACATCTAACCCTAAACCGAAGCGAAAATGGTTTGAAAATAGGAAAAAGCAGTTGAGTAACCAATCCGCGAGAATACCACGGAAGGGCCGCGAAAAATGCGGAGATCTGTGAGAATGCCACGGAAAAATGAGCAAAAAATTATGTGACTATCCCACGAAACTTTGTGAGATCTGGTTGCATTAACGCGTTAATTTTGACAGCCCTTGTAAAAATGAAACTACGATTGTATGTCTTATGCCGTCAACAAATACGACTTCCGGAAGACGCACCGAAATCCTGGCCAGGATGCGTCCGGGAAGAATGGCACATATGGTCACCCTATAGAAATATATAAGAAATACATTTATCAGTGAGGTAATATGACAATCAAAAGAAGTGAATTTTGAAAAGTGACTTGTGGGCGTGTTTTTTTCCGGGGGGAAGTGCCCATAAAAGAAATTATTTGTAAGATGTGCCCATGTTTAAAAAAAACTTTCCGAAACTTGTACAAATCCAGGCGAAGTGCATTTTTGACACTTTTCCTATGTTTAGCATTAGGAAACCAACTCTTAAATTGTGTAATGCATAAAATCCCATTAACCCCCCCCCCCCTTAAATTATTATTTTATTACTTAAAATTCCTGCATTTCTTTTATGAGCATTGTCTTTATGGAAATGTATAATTAATATGTTTATAATTTGCTTGACTGCCCCATCAAAATAAGTTGCTTTCTTTTCTGTACTGTTTTCTTCAGAGTGGCAGCAGCGTCGATTTATTGGAGTCTGCCTATTCTAGTGGAAAATTAAGTCTGTGGGGTTATACAGGTAATATTTTTCTTTTCAAAGACAAAAGAAATGAGGTGAAAGTCTCCTTGACTGACTTGTTATTTATCCTTTTATATACTGTTTATGTGCAAATGGGATTAAGTTTAACAGAGAATAATAAAAGTTATCAATTTAACCGTGCATTTGGCAGGTTAAGTATTTGTAAAATACCAAGCATTATTGGTATATATGGCTT
Organism: Misgurnus mizolepis; assembly: GCA_025389145.1. Taxonomy (NCBI): domain Eukaryota; kingdom Metazoa; phylum Chordata; class Actinopteri; order Cypriniformes; family Cobitidae; genus Misgurnus; species Misgurnus mizolepis. The sequence goes on from JAIFKI010000003.1 coordinate 2,815,405, forward strand.
TTATAGTATTACCATTTAATACCATCACTCCTAATAGTACCACACAATTTAGTTTAATTTTTCTTTTCAAGGGTACATACAATAAACGAGCTGTTTAGACCCAGGTCACTAACTTCCATCCTCTAAATAAGAGTTTGTTACGGTGTATCTATATTAAGATGTACAGCATCTTTAAGTTACATTAGAAAATCCATCTGAAGGTCACAGTCGTACAAAGGCACGGTGTTACTATCCACCTAATGAACCACACACAATGATTCAACTAAGAAAATGGTGACAGCACTTGAAGTGGGTGGTGGCTTTACGTGACATCAGTGCAATTGCTGAAGTAAATAAACCGACCCAACAACACCAAAGTCAAGCAGCACTTGAATAGCCCACGGAACCAAGGCATTATGGGAAAAGTAATAAAGGGATCTAAAGTAAGGCTTTCTTTTGGGAGATACAAGGAAGACAGGGCTGTTGTCAGAGGCGAACAAATAAGGCCTTTGTAATGAGACTTTCAAGCAAGCAATTTTCCAAAAAATTGACATCTAATAGACATCTAACCATAGCCCAAGAATAGAGGATGCGTATATGCAAAAGAAATGAAAGCAAACTCTTTAAACACCTGTTGACTTTGCTTACATGATGGAATGACGTACATCTCGCAGGGTATTTTGGCAAAAAGATTATTTAGGGAAGAAGTTGGTTACTCATAGTTGGACTTTATTGGGTTTATCTATCATTTCATCATGAAGGAAGCCCTACTCATTTGGTCTTGGTAGTGATGTAGTACTCGAGTCCGGTTTGGATTCTTTTTCAGACTGGGTCCTCGAGACCAACGCATTTTTTGATGTGCATATAAAAAACACATAACACATAATAATAAAATTCAAAGTTTACGGGCATTATTTGAAAATGACATCCCATGGTGCAATGCAAGATACTGCCATCAGAGCAGTTTATTTATCTCTAGAAAAATAGGCAGAAGATGATGCATGTGATATGGATTTTTTTAGTGATAGTAAAAGTATAGTCCATATTAAGATGTTAAGACTGCTCCTCTAAACAATTCCCAATCTAGCTTAGTCTGTAGGCCTAACTGTTAATTATGGTTTTGGTCTTGACTCGGGTTCGACTCCTAAAGGACTCAATGTCGACTCAGACTTGCTTCCTCAAGGACTCGGTCTTGACTCGGACTCAAATGTATTTGAAAACCAATGGACTCGGTCTCGACCCTTCAAAGATTCAGTCTTGACTTGGACTCGGCATAAGCGGTCTCGTCCCCATCACTAGGTCTTGGTGTAAAGAAAAAAGTCCTGTTCAGAAGTATGAATTAGGTGACTTGCCAGTGGTTTTTTAAACATGGATACATTAAATATACACTCTCCTAAAGGATTATTAGGAACACCATACTAATACTGTGTTTGACCCCCTTTCGCCTTCACAACTGCCTTAATTCTACGTGGCATTGATTCCACAAATTCTTTAGAAATGTTGGCCCATATTGATAGGATTGATAGATCTTGCAAAGATGCTCTATTAGGTTGAGATCTGGTGACTGTGGGGGCCATTTTAGTACAGTGAACTCATTGTCATGTTCAAGAAACCAATTTAAAATGATTCGAGCTTTGTGAGATGGTGCATTATCCTGCTAGAAGTAACCATAGAGGATGGGTACATGGTGGCCATAAAGGGATGGACATGGTCAGAAACAATGCTCAGGTAGGCTGTGGCATTTAAACAATGCCCAATTGGCACTAAGGGGCCAAACATCCCCCACACCATTACACCACCACTACCAGCATGCACAGTGGTAATAAGGCATGATGGATCCATGTTTTCATTCTGTTTACGCCAAATTCTGACTTTACCATCTGAATGTCTCAACAGAAATCGAGACTCATCAGACCAGGTAACAATTTTCCAGTCTTAAACTGTCCAATTTTGGTGAGCTGGTGCAAATTGTAGCCTCTTTTTCCTATTTGTATTGGAGATGAGTGGTACCCGGTGGGGTCTTCTGCTGTTGTAGCCCATCCGCCTCAAGGTTGTGCGTGTTGTGGCTTCACAAATGCTTTGCTGCATACCTCGGTTGTAACGAGTGCTTATTTCAGTCAAAGTTGCTCTAGCTTGAATCAGTCGGCCCATTCTCCTCTGACCTCTAGCATCAACAAGGCATTTTCCTGCACAGGACTGCCGCATACTGGATGTTTTTCCTTTTTCAAACCATCCTTTGTAAACCCTAGAAATGGTTGTGCGTGAAAATCCCAGTAATTGAGCAGATTATGAAATACTCAGACCGGCCACGCTCAAAATGGCTTAAATCACCTTTCTTTCCCATTCTGACATTCAGTTTGGAGTTCAGGAGATTGTCTTGACCAGGACCACACCCATAAATGCATTAAAGCAACTGGCATGTGATTAGTTGATTAGATAATTGCATTAATGAGAAATTGAACAGGTGTTCATAATAATCCTTTCGGTGAGTGTATTTCCATGAGAAAGGAAAGAGTTGTTCTCAATCTTTATTCATCTAAAGTGGACTGCAACAGCATTGTAAAGCCACATGGTGCACTGGATTTTCACATTCATATCAGATTTCTTTAATACTGCAGATCAGACTTTTCCTGAGGGGTAATGAGATTACATCCGGTTTTTCAGATTTTAGAAAAATACCCTGGTGAGCTCACATAGTTCAAAGACAAAATGTATTCTCCAAGATATCAAAAAGTCACAGATTTCAATGTCAACTCAAACATTTTAGTCCAAATGATCTGCGCTATGCTAAGCACATTTATTTTATGGCTTCGTACCCTCAAGGTATGCCAACAACAATCTCATTTGAATATTTTTATTTCTTAAGACATAAAATTGATACTTAAAATGAAACATCAATTTGCATTCCATCTGTGTTATGAGAGCAACAACTGAGAAAAAAATAAACTCTCCCCTGGCTTAAAATGAAATAATATAATAGCTGAGATGTATTGTTTGGTGGTATCATCAGTATTTGTGCTAATTAAAACTTATTTCCTCTGTGGCACAAACTATTAACTTTCTGTTTTAAAATGTGGTATTCTAATCTTGGATTGCTTGTGTTAAACCATCTGGTTTAATTTAATAGACATCCATTTAAATGTGCATACAGATTTAAACCTTAAACAAAAAGAACATTAATAATGCCCCGACTCCCATATCAGCCCCCCGCTCCAACCATTCCTCCCCACACACACTCCAGCAGGCACGAATCTGTATTAATATGTTTTGAGGACTAGCTAGTGCCGAGGGGATCATCATGTGCAGGAGATTATAAAATAAATTAACACCTGGTTGAAATCACTTACCTATAAGAGGAAACAGGGATTTACACTTGTGGGAAGAAATAGCACAGCTAATTGATGCCTCCTCATCAGAGATGTAGAAAAGTGATAAAACTGATGTCAGCCAACACGGTACATATGAAAAAAGAATGGATAGAAAAATATGCCATTGGAAAACACAACCAGTAAATAAACAACTATAAACATAACACTTATACTATAATGAATCCTGTCTACAACACTGAGCAACCAATTGTACACCCTTAAAAATAAAGGTGCTGCTTCACAGTGATGAACCTTTTTTGGTTCCACAAAGAACCATTTAGTCAAAGTTTTTTTAAAGAATCATTTCTTTTGTACATTTCTATAATCTGAAGACTGGATGTGTGCAAATTATTTTGAAGCGAAGGGAATTGAATGAGAGTGGGGGGCAGTGAGATGCATTTTACCTAACATGTATCCGTTGTTTAACGTGAGCGTGTCTTAACATAAACCCTTTAGACGCATCTGCAGCAGGCACTTATTTTGACAAGACGCATGATGCACATAGGTTTACTTGACGCGTTGAACACATATTTTGAAATGACGAACCACACACATGATGGGCTAAATACATGTTGTGACGAACTTCGCATCGTGCGCCCTCGAAAAAAGAAGTCAGCGGCAGCCACTGATTGCATACTTTTCTTTTAGTAAACATAAAAAATGGTACCACAGACAAGAACACCACACAATGTTTAAATATTTGATGTACATTTTACACACACTTATAAACTGTTTCATTTTTTGGGCATTTATTTAGATTTTCCAGCTAAAAAAACACTTAAGTAATACTAAGAGATTTTATTAAGTTAATATAGCTTTTTATTTATTTTTGGGAAATTTACAAACCTACAGAATAATTTTTAGAGTGCATGGGAAGGTAACTATGAAAAAGGGGTGAAAGGCAGTTGTTTGATTGGTTGACAAGGATCACCAATAGTCGAGTTATGCCAAGGTTGAGTTTAAGGTGACATTTCTTCATGCATGCTGAGAGGTCTAGAAGGCATTCACTCTATATCCCAATTTTTATTTGTTATTTTTGAAAAATTGAACCATAAAAGTTTTTAAATACACCGTTAATGATTGACGAAATTCAAGTCGTGACTTTCCTTATCTTCCTTTATAGGTTAAGCAGAAAAGTGCCAAGGTTAATGGATGTGTTACAGCAATAACGCGGTGGGGTGGCCAAGGGAATAGTGTGCGAATCAATTGTTCAGCCGAGCTAAAATCCCATTCTTTCCGGTAGATGGAGATGTATAAAGTTTATGGCCCTTTCCCAAATTGCACACTTGATGTGGACTTGTGACCTTTGATCGTGCCTGTCTGGGAAGTCCACGATACCATAGGGTTTCTCATTTGTCACTTTATGTTTCAGAAGGACACTCACAAGCACCCCTTTGCGGCCGTTGCACTGCTATGGACTTTGCAGAGGACCATTACCCATCAGCCCATGCGTCAAGGTGTTGCGAGGGCGAAGGGTGTCATTTGGGACAGGGTCTATGACATAATGCTATCAAGGATGGGCATGTGGTATTATAGTGATCAAAGATTTTTTATGTGTATTCGAGGTTAAATGTTAAAAAGATCGTTAAAATAGGGCACATAATCTTTCTATTCTTGACAGGGTACATACAGACAAAATTATCTCCACAGTAATCTTTTTTTTATATAAACATTTGCTTATGTCTTAAGTGTATGTAGAGAAAACAGTCCATGCTTATTTGGTCTTAAAGAGACAGTAACCTCAATTAACCTACTTAACTTCTTACACCCTGAAGCTATTTTGGGGATTTTTGCCTGGATTTGGCCTACCCAATTTCAAAAGCATCCCATACCCACATGCAGAGGATTACATACAAAAGTTTGGTATCATTTTACAGGTAACCCTTTGAAATTACATAAAACACTGTTAAAAGTGCTCAACATGGTTGTATGTGATATCAGTCCTCTAATAAACACAAAAATAAATAGGCGCTTTTTGATGTTTTTTTCTAAAGTTTTTATTTGAAAGTATATAACTCTGGCCCGGGGTATCTCAGGTCCCTGCAGACAGTTTTGTTTGATTCCAGCAATTGTCAGCTTACAGAGGAAAAAGGAATTTTTTCTCTATCATAATCTATGCAAAAGTTATTTTACTCCAACTGAAGGGAGGAATAATACCCTTTTTGTATACAATTTCTGCCTAAAAACATTTGAAGTGTCCCCATAACCACATACAGTGGAATAAATGCAATTTCTTTATATCATTTTAAAGAAAACCCTTTGAAGTTACATAAAAAGCTGCTGTTTGTGACAAATATTGTTATTTATGTTGTTTTTCATATGATGAAACACCAAATTTTCTTTTTTATGTTGAAAATACTGTCTATGATAGTGTATAACTCTGGTTCTGGGTGCTCTAGCAGACTGCAGACAGTTCTGGTTGTTACCAGCAGCAGACAGTAAACAACCAAAAAAAGAATGAACTCTTTAGCATGTCGCATTCAAAAGTTATTCTTATTTTACTAAAGGGTGTGAAAATACATTTTTCATATAAATATGAATTTTTTGTTTTGCACATATAATAAATAGCAAGGGATTATATATGCACACAACCAAAGAAAATGCTGTGAATGGACTCATTGTTTAGAGTAGGACCTAAAATAAAAGATGGTGTATCATTTGTGGCTATATGTGCTATCTGAGGCAGTCCACACTCAAGTTTCCCATATGTTTACAAAAAACCATTTTTTACCTTATTATTCATTCGATGATTGTTGGATATGTGTTGATATTAGAACAAAAATAACACTGTAGCCTTATTCCTGAGAGTGAGAGCTTTCATTTGATATAAGACTTGCCCATGTTTGTCATTTTTGAAAAATATGAAATATGTAAATATTAAATGATATAATAAAATATTGGGGGGGTGATAGTGTAAATTAAGTGTAAATAACTTTCTTACAGTAAAAGATATGTCAAAGTGATGCATATCTGCAGAAAGTAGAGACTCTAAGCTTTCAAACAGTATCTCATATGTGTTACTGGGGTCCATGACGGAGCATCAAAGATTAAAAGAATATTTTATATTAAGTCAAAATACGAAATTCTGGACCCGGGACAGGGTCCTCAGGGTTGAAGAGGTTTTTAAGTCTGTCTCATTAAAACAGTTCATAAAAAGATCATAAAACTAATCCATATGAATTGAGCAGTTTTATCAACTTTTTTCACTGTGCTCCTATATTTCTTTGTGTGCTCCTAAATTTTTATCAGGTTAGCATAGAGCCCTGATATATGGGATTTTTGCTACGAAAATGCTGGGATTATGAAATCGTATAACCGCACGGAAATCTGCAATTTATGCTGCGAAAGTGCTGCTTATTTGAAAAAATGCGTCCCACTGCATAAATATGCGGACTTATGCGGAAACGTATGCGTCGAATCATGCAATCACATAATAACGTTTTTCTGGAGGGACTGAACTTTGTCTTGGATGTGTATCTTAAAATGAATAAGCAGAAATGAAAATCTATCCAAATGCAATACAGTTGAATTTAGAGGTTTGACTTTATATTTGTCCCACCCCCCTCCACTGTGATTGGACGACGTGAAATAAATGACATTGAAGATATCAGCATTTCACCCAAATGTTTAACATTTTTCAACTCTCGGCACTTAGCACTGAGCATGGAAAAAATTGCCAACTGCTGGCGTCGCTTCATCTTAGCTGATGGTGTAGTGCTGGGGCAGATGCGCTTTCAGCAATTTGAATTCGATTCTCAGCTCGAGGTCCTTATCCCTCTTCCCACCATGTCAAATAAAATAAAAATTGCACAAAAAATGGCGCTTCCATTGAAAATATGTTGGAGAGAAATTTAAAATAGTTTGTGGTTGTTATGTGATGGCTAAGATGTTACAAAGTTTTTAAGTTTGTTACATTTGGAATGCTATGTCTTTAAAGCAGTGGTTTCCAAACCTGGGGCCACGAGATTGTGCCAGCGGGGCCCCAGCTTTATGACATTTTATAAAATACATTAATTTATCATGAATTCTGTGCAATTAAAACCTCAGAAAAATAAGGCTACTAACCAACTGCACTACATTAGATATTATCTGTGCATTGTGTTATTTGTCTTTTCAGGTGTCAATGCTGCAGCAATATTTTGTTCAACAAATGCAAACATTTACTTTCCAAGAAATCCCTGCGCTTCTTGCTGCTGTCCACAAACAGTTTGCTGTTGTGGTCTTTATTATAAGTGATTAGTGACTTTTTGAAATACAGTATAATAAACCTTTCAAAATATCAATAAAGTCTTTCAATGTGTATTTGTGACAATATGACAGTAAATAAAAGTCAGGAATCAAGAAGTTTTCCAAGCTTTTCTGTCCATTAATTGAACTTTTTTTACCGACTCTCTGCGTAGGTTCTTGGCACAAAGTACAAATTACTGCAAGGCCATGACTGACACCTCAAAAGACATAAAAAACTCCTACTCACAAAAGTGTTTAAAGGCGCTCTAAGCGAATAATGTGCGACGTCACTTCCTGTTGATGTTTGAACTGTTTTCAAACAGACAGAGCGTAGCTAACTCCTCCCCCTCCCCCTCCCTTCCGTGCTTTCATGAACGCGCCCAACCCCCACCCCCAAATCCTTCTTGTCGTTTATTGGCTGGAATACTTTGTTTTGTTTTGGGATTGCTAGGTTTGGCCATTTGTTGATATTGCCGTTTGTGAAGCCTGGGCTGTCTACAGAGATCGCGTTTTTTTACAGTTTGATCAGCGGACAGGCAGCAAGCAGATAGTGAGGAGATGTTTCCGGTATGTAACAAAAAATGTTTTATGGTCTAAAACGCTTCAATTCGCTTAGAGCACCTTTAATTAGCTTAAAAAGTGGTAATATGGATTCTAAAGATATTGGGTTGGTTTAACAAATAGTTGGGCAAATATAAGACAATACCAAATGTTGGGTTTAAATAAATCTATGCTGGGCTGTTTATTCATATTCATAACCCAACAGTTTGTTTCATCTATTATTTACACAGCCATGGTAATTTTATATATACTGTAAATCTAGCAGATGTTTTTATTCAAAGAAACATACAAATTAAGAAAACCACTAAGCAATTCATTAGGAAATACTTTTGTTCTTGTTGCATTATGTTGTTAGGTACACTTTCAGAAATAAAGGAACAAAAGTTATCACTGGGACAGTACCCTTTCAAAAAGGTACACCTTTGTACGCAAACAGTGCATATTAGTCCTTCAAAGGTACATGTTGGTAGTTCAAAGATACATATGTTATACCTAAATGGTATGAAATCTACATGGCATTGATTCAACAAGGTACTGAAAGCATTCTTTAGAAATGTTGGCCCAAATTGATAGAATAGCATCTTGCAGTTGATGGAGGTTTGTGGGATTTACATCCAGGGCACGAAGCTCCCGTTAACCACATCCCAAAAATTCTCTATTAGGTTGAGATCTGGTGACTGTGGGGGCCATTTTAGTACAGTGAACTCATTGTCATGTTTAAGAAACCAATTTGAAATGATTCAGGCTTTGTGACATGGTGCATTATCCTGCTGGAAGTAACCATCGGTGGATGGGTACATGGTGGTTATAAAGGGATAGACATGGTCAGAAACAATGCTCAGGTAGGCCGTGGCATTTAAACGATGCCCAATTGGCACTAAGGGGCCTTAAGTGTGCCAATAAAACATCCCCCACACCATTACACTACCACCACCAGCCTGCACAGTGGTAATAAGGCATGATGGATCCATGTTCTCATGTTTACATCAAATTCTTACTCTACCATCTGAATGTCTCAACAGAAATCGAGACTCATCAGACCAGGCAACATTTTTCAGTCTTCAACTGTCCAATTTTGGTGAGCTCGTGCAAATTGTAGCCTCTTTTTCCTATTTGTAGTGGAGATGAGTGGTACCCGGTGGGGTCTTCTGCTGTTGTAGCCCATCCGCCTCAAGGTTGTGCGTGTTGTGGCTTCACAAATGCTTTGCTGCATACCTCAGTTGTAACAAGTGGTTATTTCAGTCAAAGTTGCTCTTCTATCAGTTTGAATCAGTCGGCCCATTCTCCTCTGATGACCTCTAGTATCAACAAGGCATTTTCACCCACAGGACTGCCGCATACTGGATGTTTTTCCCTTTTCACACCATTCTTGTAAACCCTAGAAATGGTTGTGCGTGAATATCCCAGTAACTGAGCAGATTGTGAAATACTCAGACTGGCCCGTCTGGCACCAACAACCATGCCATGCTCAAAATTGAAGCAACTGCAATGTGATTAGTTGATTAGATGATTGCATTAATGAGAAATTGAACAGGTGTCTCTCATAATCCTTTAGGTGAGTGTATTTTACGAGGTGGCTAATTCATATGAATTCTTATAACCACATTTTTGTGCAATTTGCTGTCACCCCTGTGATGCTTAGTTTAGGGGCAGGTGGGAGGGGTCTCATTATTATGTTGAATAATAATTATAAGGTGCACTTCATAAGAATTAGACAACTCATAAAATATGCACGAATTCTGGCGAGATCATGCTGGTCTAGACCCAGTGAATTTAGATGTACCACATTTACAAATGAAAAAGTATTTGGAGTTTACCAAATTGCTCCTGGGAACATCTAGGCAGCCATTAGAGGGTGCTTTAAAATCCCTGTTTATGTACACAAACAAATTTAATGTATATTTCAAATGTAAATGGCCCTGTATTCATAAAACTCAGTTAATGCCACGCTTTTATTGTGCAAAGAATATAGATGTATAGCACCATATTCATGATTGTTTATCATGGCAGATGTGATTAAATGATCATCAGATGCTGGAGAATCATTTAATGAGGAGCGTTTTATCTGGACATATATCCATGCACCACAGCCACTGTTGGAATTTCAATGAGCCGATTCATGTGCCTGGATTATTGCAGCAGTAAAGTGCGGTGATACAGTCTGCTGGACTCCTCCGAACTGACCTGCAAATGACAAATGTTGGCATGCAAATTGCATTCAGAGCTGAATTTGTAGACTTGCATAATTGGGATTTATAAATCAAACATGCAGTAGACAGTGCATGCATAAAAACAAGCAAATACAGCTCTTAGTGATTTCACTTCACGTACGTTTTATGCATAATTGAATTAGCTCTTATCTGTATGGGGGAGAAGGTTTATTAATGCAGGTGCTTTAAGTATCACTGCTTTATTATAGTTTGGGTAATGCTCTTATAATTATCATAATAAATTATTCTGAAAAATGACATGTAACTGAATGACATGCAGTGGGCGAGCAGCATTTTAAAAAGACTCAATGTTCAGTGTTAATGAGTTTTTTCATCATAGCTCAGTGAGTGAGTGGCCTGGATGGTGCATGTGGGATGTGTTTGTTTTTTCTCAGGTTTGACAGAGTAAAACAATTTGGATTGAGTCACATTTTCTCGGTCATTCATTATTTTGAGAGCTGTCATTTGAAAAAACACAGAATAAGACAAATATTGGGTTTACAGATAAAGAAGAGGCTACAGTTGTGTTATCCGGACATGTGACCTAAGCTGTCTCTCAATGTCAAGGAAGGATCCTCAGAAGCCAGAATTTCGAGGATGCTACGTCATCGACATCGGTCGAAGGACTGTTCCAATGTTGAGGATCCTCGGAATTTCAACCAAGGACTGAGTCCTTCGTTCGAGAAATATCCCATATACAGGAAAGGATGCATATGTGTTTCCTTCGCGCTTTTCGTGCTCTGAAATCACGCACAATCCTATGCGCGCAGTGACAAAAGTACACCATTTCATTGACGTAATGACGCAATGACGTGCACTTGCTAACCTGTACCATTAACGTGTTCTCTGAATGCTTAAGAAGAGCCTCGTCTAGTCTCTGAAGGAAGTGACTTGGAAAGACCAGTCCTGCCAAGGAAGTATCCTTGACATTGAGAAACAGCCCAAGTCTGTAAACGCCGGGTGTGCTTCAGAAATCCTGAAAAGTGAAGCTGCAGGCTCTTTAATCGCCCCCTGGTGGCTCAGTGCAGTACAAGTCATAAACCCCACCCTCTCAATGTAAACCAACAGGACTTGGGTCCAAAACCAAATTATACTTTATTATATTTATACTAAAAGTTTCCGAAAGATGGTTTTGGTCCTCTGGTAATTTGATGCTAAAGAAATAACGGGGCATGTCGTTATGATTGACATTTGAGATTGACAGATTCTCTGAGCGAAGATAGAGATCTCATCTGAGGTTGAAGATATAACTTAACTACTCATTTTCGATTTCTGTGTTATTTCACACTGACAAAATGAGTTGTATTTAAAGCAACACCAAAGAAGTTTTTTTTACCTTAAAATAACGTTTCCAAAAAGGTTTTGGTCGTTCATCCATTCGAAACAGGGTGAACGGCACTTTCACATTCGCTTTGCAGCCCTCTATCGGCCAAAACCGCACTAAAGAAATTTTCAACCATCGGGTTGCGGTCCTGTAGTTCGAGTGAAAACTACAAAATCTTGCTTTACGGCAGACCTACAATCCAATCAGAGCCAGCTTTGCTGCAGTAGGCTAAATTATTTACGACAGTGGTAATGAACAATTCCACTTCCAACCTGTAGGGGGAGCAAAGAGCAAAAACTCTTTAGTGTTGCTTTAAACGACAAGTTTGGTATTTTACACTTAAAGCCCTGGGGTGTATTCCAGAAAGCTGGTTATGTGGCTTACCCGGGTAAGTTTAGGAGTAAGTAAGCGGATAACCTCTGCTTTCGGTTCCAAAAACGGAGGTAACTTTCGGGTTATGTAAGTAACCATAGCAACTGACTCTCTGAAGATAACCTGCTCCGGAGCAGGTTATGTTGCAAGGTAAGTTCATTTTAGTTAATAAAACGAGGCTCCGGAGGAAGTCTGCGCATGCGTGTACTTATGACGAGCGTAGAGCGGGCGTGGAAGCATATATTTTGCATAATATTACAATGTTAAAGCATTTATTTTATTTTATTACATATACAGTCGCGAATATTTATTGCTGTCTTAAAAAAATGTGTGTTATGAATTTTTTTAAAGAAACTTTTTTTTAATAACATGGATTGATATTTGTGATTGGACTAATTACTATAAATTTAATTATTAATTAAATTAAATTTAATTAAAAATTTATTCATATTTGTGTTCGGACTAAATACTATACATTTAATTATGTTCATTATTAATATATCTCCAAATATCAGTGGATGTATGAAACACAATTCCATCAGTTAATTAATGTTAACAATAAAGTACATTTCCATATCAATTTTGTCAATTCATAAATAACCTCATCTTTCACTTACTAGATAATTTGAGATGAATCTAAAGTTATAATAAATGTGTGTGCAAATACATTTTCATTAATGAATCTTAACCTATGTTACTTAAGTGACAATGTGGCAATGTTACAGTAAATGGGTATAACAAATAGAAACACATGATGCCTATCATAATAATAATTACTGAGGGACAGAAGTTACCCCTGGCTGCAGTCTCTGATAGGCATGTGCATCTGACCTGGCCCACAGAATGACACCCATGAAGCACAGCCATGATTTAACACTGACCCACAGAGTGACACAGGTGAAGCACAGACTTCATTAGAGGAAACACCATTGAATCACAGACATGGCATAGTGGTCAGAGATTTTCTATTATCAGTTAGAATCATGTACACAATGAAATGAAATTATAAATATATATTTCATAGTATAATATTTATTTCTTAAACATGCAGATCCGCCCTCTCTCTACATTTGATCTATAGTTGGTGTTTTTCTAAATCACCTTTATTTCTTTAAAATGGGCCTTTTGTAGCTGCTCTCCAGAGCTATCATTTTTGAGCAAAGGGAAATTGAGATATTTGCATATATTAGATGATAAAGGACATATTACAACATGTTACTATTGACACTAATGTAACATTTCTATTCTCCAATTCTGTCACAGCAGATCCTAATCGTCCAATGCAAATGAAGTGTAATGAAAAGCATTACAGTTTAGTGTAATGAAAAGCATTACACAACATTATTGAAAATCTGTAAAGAGTGTAAGGAAGCTTTACAAATAAAAGAGGGTGCATTAATCTATCAGCTATCAGTAAATGTTAAAAAAGATGGTGACACAGTGTCATACAAGGAAGGTCCTAAAACTAAACAGGGTCACCCAAAGGAGCAGAAGTAAAATAAGTACAATAGCCTACAGTGAATATTATCATAATGCATTTTATGCCTACACAATACAATCATATCTAAAAAAAAAAACTTTAAATAAGCCTTATGACAGATTTGCACTTTATGTGCCACAACCCTTATGAAATTAACCATGGTTTTATTGGTGTATGGTTGTAGTAACCATGTTTTTTTTAGTGCATTGATTACTATCAGCAGAACCATGGTTTTACTACACTAACCATGGTTTAACTGTTTTTTGAAAACCATGGTTATTTTGTGGTTACCATGGTTTTACTGTAACTATGTTTTTTACTGTAGTAAAACCATTGTTACTTTTCACAAGGGAAAAGATATTCATAATTCATATGTTTACAATCATATATAAAATCTATGATTATTTTTACTATATTAATTACGTTAGATTGTTTTAGATTATTTTAAATAATATTGTGTGTATTTTCGTTGAGACACATACAATATTGGACTTAAATTGGGTCAAATAGGTTCGTATTAATTATTTAATTAATTAATTTTATCTGTTTTGTAATCACGCACTTCTAAGCCGATTATAAAACGTTGATTTTGCCAGAAAATATTGGTTTATAATGTTATTTCTCATTTAAAAACGTTTAAGTTCTCTAACGTTTCCATGGTGACTCGTGAAATCTGCGATCCATTGACAATGCCTTTATGTTGTTACCGTGAGCGCGCTTTAACTCTGGGTTACTTTCAGCGAGTTGATTGAACTAACTCTTAAACTGTGTTTTGGAACCGACATACCCCGAGTAAGCAAGTTTGGGGTTGATCAACCCAAAGTTCGGGGTTAATCTGATGGTAAATTAACCCTGCTTTCTGGAATACACCCCTGTTTTCTGATTGTTTATTATGAAATAGAACGGTTTTGACTGAAATGTGGACATATGATGCTGGCCCCAGAATTTTCTGGTGTTTGTTGTATCACCTCCCACCTCTACAATGGCTGCATAGGTGCACTGGAACAATCCTTCCTAAAATGCATTAAACTTTCGTTTACAAAGACGTGAAACTCACCGAGTGGTTCACTGATATGCTCTTACAAAAATTGCTGCAATATAATCGTATAGCAAGACGTGTATCATGTTGATATTTGCTACAACAGCACAATTGTGGGTGTGAAATAACTTAGGTTCGAGAGATCATGTCTTGTATTTGCAAATACAATTGAAATGCTGTTATCAAAGTCAATCAAATTGTGACATCTCTTTTTCACCTCATACTAATAACAAAAAACAAATTATTTTGCAGTGTAAACCTCTTTAGTCGCAGACAGCCTATTTTCCCCCCTCTTGGGAACATCCAATCTTACCTGCAATTTCGAACGTCAATGCCAATACATTCTGTTTAAACCACTTCTGGTGACAGATTACTTTTCTACTGCATAATAATGAATATGTTTATTATCAGACGTTACCTTTCACTCCTGCATTAAGGATATTTGTTTCATGAGCCATTGGTCCATCCAAGTCTCTTTATCTGTTTCTATTTAAAGACTTTGGGTGTGTTATTGCAGGTCTAAGTCAGCTGTAAATTACTCGATAATTCAACAGTATGAGCCACCTGCCTCCTCCGAATGTCATTATAGCCTTGGAGGGCTAATCGTATATCCTTCAACAAAATGAAAGTCCAGGGACCTTCGATAAACTTCTGAGGAGCTCAGGAAAGGAAGTTTAAAAGCTGCCATGAATTAAAGTGAGGTAAACAACAGCTTTATAAAAGATGGGACGGAGCTCTGTGGTCCCTGAAGGTGGCTCTGCCTGAGGTTCCGGAGATGAGTTATCAGTGCATTAAATCTTGTGTAGTAGCACAATCTCTTTATGTTTTCACTCACAGTGTAAATGATCAGTTTTAGTCCCACAATTAACAAAAAAACGGTACTAGGCAATGCCATGGAATAACAATTTTTTGTCTGTATGGTTTTAAGTGAAGTGAAAGTGACTGTCAAGTATGATAGCCCATACTCAAAATGTCACCCCTGCATTCAACCCATCTCAGTGAGCACGGCAATCAATACTTTGACATCCAAAGAATCTTTTAGTAGAAAAGTGTTCTAGGGACAATAAAAAGGCTTTTAACTCTTTCTTCGCCATTGACTTTTAACTCTTTCCCCGCCATTGACTTTTAACTCTTTCCCCGCCATTGACTTTTAACTCTTTCCCTGCCATTGACGAGTTAACTCGTCAATGCTAGGGAACTTGTCAATTAAGAGAAAACGCTTCACTGCGAATGCAATTCGCAATACCACTATTATCCACCACGTGGCGTAACTTAAACAACCCTGAAGCAACGCCTCACATGAAAGAGTAAGAACTCCGTGTATGTTTTGAGGATCGCTCTGAATCTGATCTCTATCCTTCACAAAAATGAAATGATCTCAGCTCTTTGCTCAAAATTTGGTGTTTTTGAAGAAACCCATTTTTAGAGGTGATAAGAAAATAACTAATCGAGGTAGGATAAAAATTTTTTTTTGAAAGCAGATGGTCTGTTCTTTCATTTGATATATTGTATGTTTATACATTTAAAGAAGAAAATTTTTCTGGAAAGAATTAAACTTTTGTGAAAATCATGAAAAATGCTGGGGGTGGCTGGCAACTTGCTGGCGGGGAAAGAGTTAAGAACCTTTGACTGAATGATTGATTGGGTGGCAAACGTGTACATTGTGAAATGAAGTGGAGTTGCAATCATAGACTGTAAAAAAAGATGGATGACGCAACGTTGCTTCCTTCCATTGTAATGAAGTAAAGGCAAAAATGTCCGACCATGTGCGCTGCCATGTTATGTAAAAAAGAGTTGTCCGTGGAGACAGAGGCGGAGACACGGTATCAAACTCTTGCGCTTCCACCCAAACGCTTCAGCGCCCAAATTCTACTATGGCCCTTGAATGTCTCATTTGACTGGCTAGATAAAATAATGTAAGTTAAATACAACACTGCAAAAAATGATTTTCAAGAAAAAAATTCTTAGTACTTTTATCTTCTTTTCAGTAGAAATATCTAAAAATTCTTAAATTAAGATGCTTTTTCTTGATGAGCAAAACGACCCAAGAAATAAGTTGTTTTTAGACCAAAAATATCACATTGAAATGATTTTGTGCATAAAACAAGAAAACAATCTGCCAATGGGGTAAGCAAAAAAATCTTGAACATTTTTATTAAACACTACACTGCAAAAAATGATTTTAAAGAAAACATTTTCTTAGTATTTTTGTCTTGTTTTCAGTAAAAATATCAAAAAATTCTTAAATTAAGATGCTTTTTTTTGATGAGCAAAACGACCCAAGAAAATAAGTCTAGTTTTTAGACCAAAAATATAAAATTTAAGTGATTTTGTGCATAAAACAAGCAAACAAATCTGCCAATGTGGTAAGCAAATTTTTCTTGAATTGTTCTTGAATTTAGTGTTAAAGAAAAATGTTCAAGATTTTTTGCTTACCCCATTGGCAGATTTTTTTGCTTGTTTTATGCACAAAATCACTTAAATGTTATATTTTTGGTCTAAAAACTAGACTTATTTTCTTGGGTCGTTTTGCTCATCAAGAAAAAGCATCTTAATTTATGATTTTTTAGATATTTTTACTGAAAACAAGACAAAAATACTAAGATTTTGTTTTTGAAAATAATTTTTTGCAGTGTAAGAGAACCTTGGGCACAAAGCCAGGCAGAGGACTTAGGGGTTGTGTACACCAAAACTTTTACGCCCGCGGCCGGCGCATGTTTTCAATAGTTTCCAATGGAAGCTCAGCGTTTTTCAAATAAGCCAGCAGCTAGCGGTTTTCTCCGCTCGTCAATGTCAGTTCTCACACGGCCGTCCAATCACAGTGGAGGTGGGGCGGGACAAGTATCACAGCAACCAACCGTCTCACAGCTGACGTATCAGAGCTACCAAAGCGCTTAGCTGAAGAAAGCTGGCACTCAGCTGAAAAACAGCTGGCATTCGGCGTTGTCCAGGCGTTTTCAGCCGCGTTTAAAAGTTTTGGTGTGTCCAGCCCCTTAGAATTACATGGAAGTCAGTCTGCCCAAACTCCAGACATGGTTCATCAACCCAAAAAGCCTGCATGTCCCCTACCCTCTTGATCGAAGTCAATGCAAGCAGGAGCAAAGTTTTCGAGGACAAAAATTTTGTTTGACTGAGTTCAAATTGATTGAATCATAGAGTGAGGACAAGGTGGATTCAACCTTCTCGCCCTCCTCTCTGAAAGCATGGCTAACATGCTCTTCAGAATTAGTTCTGGATGAATACTTACAAGCCTGTGATGGGACACACAGTTTATCCAACCAAGTGGCAGTGGTGGACAGACACAGTTGCGTTGCCACCGAGCGTTCCACCAGGGGGATGCCCTACCGTTCGATGGTGGTGAGGTGGGAGAAGGTACCACGTCTATTTCTGGCAGTAAAGGTGCCGTCAACGACTTAGTCAGATCAACAAGCACTTCAGGAAAGAAAGTGCTGCTGTATAGGTCAGTGGTAGAGCATTGTGTTTGCAGTGCAAAAGGTCATGGGTTCGAACCCAGGGAAAACAAATAAAATGTTTAGCTTGTAATGCACTATAAGTTCCTTTGGATAAAAGCATCTGCCAAAAGCATAAGTAAGTAAAGGCATTGGGGACGTTATGGACCAGCGCAAGACACTGCAAGAAACTATTCATCCAGCCTTGAGGGTTCGGACATGGTGGATGTGTCCTTACGAGCCGGCCCTCTCAACAGTGCATTCAGAAACACATGGGTGGAAAGCTGTCCTTAAAAAGATGCAACTTCACCGTGCAAGCTCTTTTAAGGAAATGTACTCGAAAAGCTGAATATGCCCTGCACCTGCTGTCTATTTATACCCACACTGTGAGCAGTGGCAGTCAGATGCAAGTACAGCATGCCAGTGTGCATTGGCTTGTTTAGTTACACTCAAAGTAGATTAGTCTCTCTGGCGAGATTCCAGTTCATCGTCCCTTGACGTGACGTCGAGGTAACAGACTGAAAGCGAACACCACAAGAGCTAAGAAAGATTTGCAAGGGGGGCTGTTTTGTGGAAGTGCGAGACAGTCAGTTATTTATATATTATTTAAATCTAGTCAAACACATGTTTATTTATCTAAACACGACTGTTCAAACCACAATTATGCTAATAAGAACGTCAATTCAGGGTATAGAAATGCATTACAGTGTTAAATGTGAAATTATGAATACCTAGGGTTATCTCTTATCTCAAAAAGCAGATAACCCAGGATTCTAATATCCACGGTTTCAAATAACCTAGGTTTTACCTTTTCCAAGTGTAAAACGTTACATGGGAGTCAGTCTGCCCAAACTGGAGGCATGGTTCATTGACCCAAAAAGCTTGCAGTCCCCTACCCTTTTAATCGAAACCAATGCAAGCAGGAGCAAAGTTTTAAAAGATGGAAACTTTTAAACAGGGTAGCCTGGAGTGATGTTAGCACCAGGGCTAAGTCCTAAGAGGGTATGGAAGGAGGATGAGGCGGATTTAATCTTCTTCCCCCTTCTCTGAGAGCCTGGCTAGCACTCCCCAGTCCGTCCCTCTGGCTCCTTCACACCATCAGACTTGGCTATGCCTAGGTTTTACTTTTTCAAGTGTAAAAAGCCTATCTATCTTTAAGAGTGTGCTTTCCCTGTCTGATAAAGGTCAAGCATATCTTATCTTTTATGCCTACTGGTGTTTTGCATGTTGAATATATTAGAATGTCCTTTCTCATTGACAACTTCACTTCCCCTTCCAACACGTGAAAACACATAGAGGGTGCAAGTCTCCAATCTTCGTTATGTTGTATTGTGTTGATACCGGCTGCATAGATTCAACTTAAAGGAATATTCCATTTTCTTAAAAGAAAAATCCAGATAATTTACTCAACACAATGTCATCCAAAATGTTGATGTCTTTCTTTGTTCAGTCGAGATGAAATTATGTTTTTTGAGGAAAACATTGCAGGATTTTTCTCATTTTAATGGACTTTAATAGACACCAACATTTAATACTTAATTCAACACTTAACAGTTTTTTTCAACGGAGTTTCAAAGGACTATAAACGATCCCAAACGAGGCATAAGGGTCTTATCTAGCAAAACGATTGTCATTTTTGACAAGAAAAATAACAAATATATACTTTTAAACCACAATTTTTTGTTTAGGTCTGGTCCAACGTGTTACATATATAAAACGCACATTTGCGGACCATTGTAAACAATAAACTGACACAAAAACATTCATTAGTATCAGTAGACATACAACAACGTACGGTCCTCTTTTAACACATTTGTAAACCCTGGGGCGGAGTTTCGCGTTCGTCCTCTGTGACCTCTTGACGTGATGACATATTGCGTCGGGTCACGCTAGCGCATGACGACCGGATTTAAACGAGAAGTTGTGCTTTAAAAGTGGATATTTGTTATTTTTCTTGTCAAAAATGACAATCGTTTTGCTAGATAAGACCCTTATGCCTCGTTTGGGATTGTTGTGGTGAAAAAAATAATCTGGATTTTTCTTTTAAGAAAATTGAATATTCCTTTAACTTGAAAACTTAAAAAACTTTTCTGCTCACATAAACAGTGGTTTACTCCTCAAAGTTTGAGATTGGTTGTGGCTGTCCAATAAATTATATTAAATTATACTTACTTACTGTTTGTAAAATAAAACAGAAAACATAACATATTTTCCTAAACAGGTCACTGTTTCCTTTCCTTACACACACCAAAAAATTATTTTCAAGAAAAAATGTTCTTAGTAGGAACATTAACCTTAGTATGAGCAAATTGACCCAAGAAAATAAGTCTAGTTTTTAGACCAAAAATATCAAGTGATTTTGTGCATAAAACAGGCAAAAAAAAAAAAATAATATTCTTGAATTAAGTGTTTAAGAAAAATGTTCTAGATTTTTTTGCTTCCCCCATTGGCAGATTTTTTTGCTTGTTTTATGCACAAAATCCATTACATTTGATATTTTAAAAAATCTTAAAACTACACCTTATTTCTTGGGTCGTTTTGCTCATTAAGAAAAAGCATCTTAATTTAAGAATTTTTAGATATTTTTACTGAAAACAAGACAAAAATACTAAGATTTTTTTTCTTGAAATTTTTTTTTGTTGCAGTGAATATGTACTGTTTATTATTATAAGAATATGATAAATTATGCAATAAATGACTTTCTTACTTAGTAATTTTGTCTTGTTTTCAGTAAAAATATAAAACAAAATCTTAAATTAAGATTTTCTTGATGAGCAAAATGACCTAGGAAAATAAGTCTAGTTTTTAGACAAAAAATATAAACTTTAAGCAAATTAGTGCTTAAAACAAGCAAAAAAATCTGCCAATGGAATAAGAAAAATGTACTTGAAATAAGTTATCTTTTTTCATAAAATTTTGCTCATGAAGAAAATACATCTTAAATTAAGAATTTTAAGATATTTTTACCGAAAACAAGACAAAAATACTTAGTAAGAAAATAATTTTTTGCAGTGTAAACATGCAGATATTTTATGTGAAACACTATACTTCTATACTTGACTTTAGTACATCATGCACACATGATTGACCCGAGACAAGCCTCTAGACCTGCATTTTCATCAAAGAACAAATCACAGCTCCATTTTCATGTCCTAACATGAAATTCAACAAAATGTTATTGTATTTTAAATCTGAACTGTATTTGTTTATGGACTTGTCTTATGTAAAGCAATTTGCTCAAAGCACTTTGTGTTGTTTACAAATGTAGAAATAAACATGATTGAACTGTGGTGTCACTTAGATGAGTCATAATCACTATTACCTAATACAAATTTGCATTAATTGTTCTTATAATTTTTTCTTTCTTTTGCAGCTAACCTTTTTTTTTATCACAGTTCATTTGTTATATTACAAAGTATATCCTTTCGAAATCATTTTTTAAGGGTTTGATTTTGTTTATATGGTGTTCATGCTTCGTTAAAAAAACAAAATTTTTGTGACGGACTGTATAGCCATCAGTTTTGTCTTTATAAAATGAGTGTGGCCACATTTCTGTTGCCAGATCTATGAGCCCATTTGTAGGTGTTTTTTTTTTTGAAGTATGAATTAGCATTTAGCTAAAAAAAAAATGCTACCATAAAAAATAAAACCAACATGGCCTCACCCCCTTTGTTGTGTGTTCCAGGGGTCATAATTTGTGTGAATGTTGGGGTTTGTGATGTCACTAAACCAGGAAGAAGCTCATTTGTAGTCTATCTAGCCGTTCATTTGTAGTTTTCGAGAAGCGATTTTTGTTAATGAAAACTCCACCTTTGCATTGAATTTTGAGTGTTGTAGCTTTGAAGATGTTGTTTATACTTAAACAGCAACATTACACACTAACTGAAGTTAGTCAAGGACCCCTTTAATTTCCTGTGTATATGCCGCCATTTTTACCTGTCTTGCATTACTCTGATTTGCTTAATTATAAATTTCTTGCCATTGTAGCTTTCCATTAAATATGAATGACAAGTGTAAGTGTGAAACCTTAATGGGGTGATCTAAACAGACCTTATATAGCAGCTTGTAATTGGTCATTTAAATTCAGATTATGCTTATAATTTATTATCCTGTAAAAATCCTGCAAAATTTCTTCTTCCACTTTCTAACTCCTATGAAAAATTACTCACATGTGTACCCTCTAGATAGTCAAGATATTAAATTCTGTGAAGGTCAAAGATTTACTTAAACTTAATTAATGAACTTCAACAGTAACATCTCTCAATAAATTCTTTAAATGAATGAAGTTCATCCAATTTGAGCCATATTATTCATGTTAATTTTAAAGCTCTACACTTTACATTCACACTAATGAATCTGGCAGAGACTTTTATTCAAAGCAACTTACAGTCCATTTCATTTTGACAGTATGTGTGTTCCTTGGGTATTAAACACACAACCTTTGCATGGCTAATGCAGTGCTTACCAGCTGATATTAAGGAACACTATTATTATTGCATGTAAACGGTTGTCTCATTTGTTTTGTCTTTATTTCTTCTAAGAAATTTTCGGAGAGCATCCGAGACAATGTTAAAACTCAAATGAAAAAAAGTCTTTAAGAAAAAAAAAACTTATTTCAAGATTTTTTTGTTACTCCATTGGCAGATTTTTTTCTTGTTTTAGACACAATAATTTTTAGATATTTGTACTCAAAACAAGAAAAAAACACTAAGGAAGAAAGTCATTTTTTTTGCAGTGAATGGTGGCATAAAAGACTGCAAAAAATGACTTTCTTACTTCGTATTTTTGTCTTGTTTTCAGTAAAAATATCTAACAATTCTTAAGTTAAGATGTATTTTCTTAATGGGCAAAATGACCCAAGAAAATAAGTCTAGTTTTTAGAAAAAAAGAATATAAAATTTAAGTGACTTTGAGCTTAAAACAAGCAAAAATATCTGCCAATAGGGTGAGAATTTTTTTTGAAATAAGATTTCTTTTTTCAAGCTAAATTTTCTCACCCCCATTAGCATATGTTTTTGCTTGTTTTAAGCACAAATTCACTTAAATTGTATATTTTTTGTCTAAAAACTAGACCAATTTTTTAGGTAATTTAGCCCATCAAGAAAATACATCTTGATTTATGATTTTTTAGACATTTGTACTGAAAACAAGACAAAAATACTACGTTAGAAAGTAATTTTTTGCAGCGTAGACAAAAAAATAAACTTAGTAAGTAAATCGGTGCTTAAAACAAGCAAAAAAGTCTTTCAGTGGAATAAGAATTTTTTTTTTTGAAATAAGTTTACTTTAATTGTGCAAATTTAAGAATTAATTGTCTAAATTGTCTAAAAACTGACTTATTTTCCTAGGTCATTTAGCCCATCAAAAAAATACATCTTGATTTATGATTTTTTAGACATTTGTACCGAAAACAAGACAAAATAGTAAGTTAGAAAGTATTTTTTGCAGCGTAAACAAAAAATATAAACTTCAAAATCGTTGCTTAAAACAAGCAAAAAAGTCTTTCAGTGGAATAAGAAAAAAATCTTGAAATAAGTTTATTTTCCATTGACAGACTTTTTTGCTTGTTTTAAGCACTAATTCAATTAAATTTTATATATTTTTGTCTAAAAACTAGACTTATTTTCCTAGGTCATTTTTCCTATCAAGAAAATACATCTTGATTTAAGAATTTTTAGATATTTTTACTGAAAACAAGACAAAACACCAAGTAAGAAAGTGGTGTTTTGCAGTGTGTTTATGCTCCTCAAGATACTTAGTAGACAGAGTTTATTAACGCTTCTTCAACTAAATTTACAAAATCTTTCCGCTTTATTACAGTATGTCGTCCAGGGTCATTTGTTATAATAAACGAACCCAAACTTGATGTACTGTATTTGTCGGCCTGATTATTTTTATCGCTTGGCTCTTGGTGTTATTTTACAAAGTACAGTAACATCACCAATTACAGTCCTGACAAAGGTAATAATGTGTTTTTAGTCGTTTTGTAGATCTGTCTAAAGATCATTTTGATAATGTTGAGGTTGTGCGCACAAGGCCTTTTTTTAAAACGCAAAAAAAGAACATTTCCCTTTTTAGTACTACAGTATCTTTGTCATATAAATGCGCCATAGGTTTCTATTATTCTATTCTTTTTGATGCGATGCTCATTCAAAGCACACCAAAATCTTAATCTCATCCTTACTGCCATTCATATTAGATCAAAGATGCCATTTGATTACATTGTAGCTGCGCAAACACATGCATCACCTGGACACGGATGAGAATGGCCTCTCTGGCAGGACAAATGTCTTGGTCAATCTGTGCTGGCTGCAGCTTGTGCGAGGTCCAGATGGACTGGAATGATGTAAACATTGGCTGTGTAGACTACAGAGCTGAATGGTGTGCGTCAGAAAATGAAGAAGTCTGTCTGTTGGGTGACAGGACATGAATTTGGATTTAGATCCAGAAGCTGACTGTGGCTCAACACAAATATTGCATGCACACAGATGCCAGACAACAATGTAGCAAATGTATTGCTAATCCAAAATCCAAACGTGAAGATAAACCAGTATATGGGCTAATATATGTGCAGATGTTTCTGTTGTACTCAAAAATAAGTATGCCTCAGAGCAAATCATTTAGTTTATTAAAAATAAAATCATTTTAATTAGATGGACACATTGAAGATCATTTTTTTGATTTTTTGGCAAGAACGCTTGTTTATTAAGCTAATTAATTCAGGACATTAATTATAACCCACTCGATGTCCTAACAAGCATGTTAGCTTTATTTATTTATGCACAAACACTTTACACCACCCCCAAGAGAAATTTGGTTACGAATGTGAAGAGTACAAATGGCCCTGTTTCTGCTGTCGTTATTTGAAACTATGATTAATCAAATATGACTAAATCGTCTTAACATTTATTCAGACATGTAAAGAATCCTTTGCAGGGAGGGAATTAGATCAGGAAGTTTCATGTTCCCTCAAAATTGTATTACTATTGCTTTAAAGTCCACGTAAAGCCATATTAAATAGGTGTTCTGAGTTTATTACGCCAAAGAAAAATGTGTTATTAACCATCCAGCCAGATTTTAATGATAAAAACCCATGCACTAGGTAAATAAAATAAGTTATCAAAATCTAGGTAAAGAAAGCAGGACTCTTTGCTCTCAAACACAAGGAGTTTGCCCTCTCTTGGCAATGAAACTCCAGAGAAAGCTGCCATCTTTTTCAGCTTTCAAATACTGCTACGACCTGAATGGACCTTGCGATTGCTTTACTGTACATTCACACAAAAAAAAACCCTCTGCATGGCTGCCATACCAACGACGCTATATAAAAAGTGTAGTGGACGCTCTGACGCTCGAATGTATTCTCTGGAATCCTCTCAGGTTTCCGCTTTCTGATTGGTTGCCGTTGAACGTTTCCACCTTTCAATTTGTTTGGTGCCAAATCGCGTCATAACTCATTACCATAAAGTCAAGCTGATTTAAACTCTCCTTGACACTCACACCGTCCGAGATGCGTCGCACCGCTGGTCCCTGAGCTCGCCGCCGGCTCTCATTAAAAATGAATGACTTCCGGACACTATGACGCTCTCGCCGGTGGCGATGTGAATGCACACTTAGGGGCTCGGTGTCTCCAGGGCGTCATCTAGCCATGATTTTAAGAGACACGGCCAAAAAATCCTGAAACCGGTCTAAAGATCTTACTCATCCATAATACTCATCCAAAATTTCCACACATTAAAAAACAATAACTTGCGTTGTGTCAATCATGTAACCACACTGTCTCCGAAACTTTTGTCCATTTTACAAAAATTCAGAACAGGTTCAATTTTCTGCGTTTTGCATCCGTAGCTTTTTCGCATTTTGAGGGGTGTTTGACATCAGAGCCACCGTACAAACGAAAGCCAAAATCAAGAATAGTGTATGACAAGCTGATACAGATGAGTTAATGTACACACTGCAAAAAAAAAAATTTTCAAGAAAAAAAAATCTTTGTATTTTTGTCTTGTTTTCAGTAAAAATATCTAAAAATTCTTAAATTAAGATGCTTTTTCTTGATGAGCAAAACAACCCAAGAAAATAAGTCTAGTTTTTAGACCAAAAATATCAAATTTAAGTGGTTTTGTGCATAAAACAAGCATTTTTTCTTGAATTTAGTGTTTGATTTATGATTTTTAGTGCTAAACATCATATGTAAAACGTGTGTGGATCCATATTGTGCTATGTTGAACCATAAATCTTGCCATAAGCCTCTTTCACACAATAATTTCGGTAAGTTTACCAGAATGAATTTACCAGTGAATCCAAAAATGTGCTGTTCACACACGTAGTGAAGTTCTGTCTTTTTACCAGCAAGACATCATTCACACATCAGTACCAAAAAGTAGCAGTAAACTTGGTGAGAAAGCGAAAGTTACATCAAAGTACCGCAAAGCGAGCTTAGTGTTGTATTTGTAGGTTGCACAGATAATGTGCTTAGGCTGTGGGCAATTTGGCAAATAGACGGTAAGCTATTTTAAACAACTTTGGTGAAGAAATGTGGACATTAACTTTGTGCTCGACATTAGGCAGTGTGCGTAAGCGTCCGTCTGTATCCAAACGTTATGATTGGCCCGAAGTTGTTGCGTCTGGCAGTGACTGCTCTTCCGAGGTGCGAAAATTCATATTATGTGTTCGAAGTGTTGCTTGTCATTTCAAAATATGTGTTTGTCGCGTCATGCGAACCTATGTGTATCATGTGTCATGTCAAAATACGTGCCTGCCGCACACGCATCGAAAGGGTTTATTACAAAAGAGACGCTCACGTTCACAAAATACTAGGGGTGACCCTGAATAGTCGAAGATTCGATGCATCGATAGGAGAAGCCTGATTCGACTACCAATCTCACAGACGAATCGTCGCAGATGTTAATAAACCATTGCCTCTTTGTTTCTACATTTAACTCTTTCACCGCCAGCGTTTTTAAAAAAAGTTGCCAGCCAGCGCCAGCGTTTTTCATTATTTTCACCAAAGTTTAATGCCTTCCAGAAAATGTTCTTCTTTAAATATATAAACATACAATATACCAAATGAACAGACCCTCTGCTTTCAAAAAAAAAAAAAACGTTTCATCCTACCGTCAGTAGTTCTTTTGTAATCAGCTTTTGAATATGTGTAGGTTTCTGCAAAAACACCACATTTTGAGCAAAAAGCAGAGATAATTCCATTTTTGTGATGGACTTTTCATAGAGTTCCCATTCAGAGCGATCTTTAAAACAGACACGGACATGCAGCCGCTTGCCATAGGGCAATACTTCCAGGTTTAAAAAGTTGCGATAATAGCGGTATTGCGGAAAGACGGAAAATCTCGTCATTGGCGGGGAAGCGTTTTCTCTTAATTGATGAGATATCTCGTCAATGGCGGTGAAAGAGTTAAAAGACAAAGCTGGCAATTCTGGCTACACTTTTGTTATTTTAATAATTTCTTTATTTTTTTTTTATTTTATTTTATTTTATTTATAAATCCCTCTGGGTTATCTGATTTATCTATTTGGCATGTCTTTTGTTTCCGTGCACTTGTGGCATTTTGCACATATTTGTTGTGCACCTTGTTACTTCTGACCTTATTTTATAAAAAATGTATTTATTATAAACGTAAATTCTGATCATTAAAACATTAAAAAACTGATGTTTTTTGCCGGGTATACGTTTTTAAAATGTATTTAAAACCAAGTGGTTATACAAAACAGGTAAGCCGTTTCTTTAAATTTCGGTGATGAAACAAAAAAATCTGCACCGAACCTATATTTATGCCTGACACGACTTTTCTTGTGATTTAATGTTATGGTCGGTGTTCACTTTCAAATTATAAAAAAGAGATTTCTGAAATAAATAATATAAGAATCATCAGGTCTTTCTGTATCTAAAGTGAATACAGAGATGATCAAAGTCAAAGCAAGCAAGCAGGTATTTCTGTGCTAAATAATAATGCGTAGTATCTATAAAATCATTAATTTCAGTGTTTTTCATGTGTTAAATTAATGTTTAATTAATTATATATAAAGCTTAGTTTTTATCATTTACAGTAACAATCACAAATTTTATGTCATTTCTCATTTGTTTTTTTTTTTTTGGTCATGACTGCTTTGACGCGCTAAATCTCCAAATTAAATAAAAGCACTGAATTGTAGCCGGGGTTTTCAAGGCAGGATGACCTTTGTTATTTTTTTAGGTTTAGTTATCAAAATGTTTTTTTGTGTGATGTTCTGTAGATCGTGGCTTTAAAATGTTATGAGGAATAATTAAACAAATGTTTATGTTGCTTTACATTTTACCTTAAAATATATATATATAAATGCATCATCAGTTTTGTCTTCGTTCATCACTTGAAAGACAGTTTTGGTCACTTTATCAGAGTTGTTTATGTGTGCTGCTTGTGAAAGAAAATAAAAATTACCAATTTGTACCTGGTCTGGCCCCCTCCCAACCCATGCAAACAAACATAGATGATTCGACTATCGGACTATTTTGAGGACACCCCTACAAAATACACACAAGACACAAATTTAACAATAAACTCTGATTACACATGAGATTAAGCGAGTATCTGGCAAACGTGAACGTGTCTTTTATCATAAACTCGCGAAGTGTCTGCACCAGACCCGTATTTTGACATGATGGGCTTCGCATCTTGCGCCCTCAAAAAATAAGTCACGAGAAGCCACTGGATGATAGACCGCAAAATTTACTGCAAGGGAATCCAAAACAATTTTGAAAAATGAACGTTTCTCCTTGTTTCTTAAGGGGCTCTGTTTAGAGATAAACAAAAAGGGTTTGTTTGAAAGACACAAACTGTTTGCTTTGTCTGAAAATAAAAGAAATAAATTTAGAAAGATTAGTTTTACTAAGTGAATTCTTGTGGTTCATGAAGTGACTCAGTATGTCTGCACTGCCACACACCACATTTTTTAACCATTACATCAAATCTGATAAAACAGGCCTTTCTTCCTTAGATCAATCTGAACGGTGAAATGTTATTTTAATGCAAACAAGAATAAAAAGTAAATTAAAGACCATTTGAAATGCAAAAGGGCAATCAATCAGAAAGCTGTGGCACTTCATTGGTTAGTTAATATTAATCACAGCATGCATCTGAAATAAATACATTATGCAAATGAAGTGGGAAAAAATATGATTTTCAAGAACAAGGTCCGTGGAAACAGCGGGGTATTTTAGATCTCATGGAAAGAAATAGTCACATATTATTCATGTATTTTCTGCTTTATTTCCTTCTGAGCAATGCCCCAAGCCATGAGCCCATGAGCACAGTTTTCAAGCTTTCCGCTACACAATGCATGACCGGATCCAGCATTGCCATGACTGAGATTGTGACAAGCAACATGACAACAGCAGTTTTGATCAAATAACAAAGCTGAGCCAAATTGAAATCCTTGTGAGACTTGCATACTAACTCTCAGTTGATACTGGGAATATCCTTTAACCCAAACTGTTTTGTCTCATCACCTGGTAAATTATGTATAATATGCGTAAAATGTTTTTTTTTAAGAAATGGATTTGTGGAATGCATCTTGTACATTCAGTTTCTGAAAAACATATTTTTTCACCAGTACACCCTAGAACAACAAACTTTCCTTGCTGTAATGCATTTATGATAATTCCAAGGCGTGTTTTCATAATATTCCCTGTTTGGTCAATGAAAATAAATTCAAATGAAAAGTTTGATTGTGTGCATACTGTTCACAAAAATATGTGAAATCCAAGATTAACTCTTTCCCCGCCAGCGTTTAAAAAAAAAGTTGCCAGCCAACGCCAGCATTTCATAATTTTCACAAAAGTTTAATGCCTTCCAGAAAATGTTCTTCTTTAAATACATAAACAAACAATATAACAAATGAAAGAACAGACACTCTGCTTTCAAACAAAAAACCTTTTAATCATACCTTGAATTGTTCTCTTCTTATCACCTCTCAAATATTCGTATTTGGTAACGCTTTAGATTACAGCCCGGAAAGTACTACGTAAGTACAGCGAATTTACAGCGTATGTTTCTGTAATTATAGTTTACTTATGAAGTACGTACGTTTAATTATAAGGGAACAATTTATAATATTTGGGGAATAAAGGGGTAACAACCAGGAAAAATACAAATAATATATGCAGTAAAGTACTGCGTAAGTACAGCGAATTTACAGTGTATGTGTCATGATTTCGGTCTTATTGGCCGCTTTGTCTTTGTTTCACCATGTGTTGTGTTGTGTTTATGTTTTGACAGCTCCACACGTGCGCGCCTTCCACCTGGTGACCTCATTATCTCCGACTCTTCTCACCGGCGTCCCACACCTGATCCTTATTAATTGCCCATCCGGTTTGATTTAAATTCCCCTCGTTTCCTCTGTTCCTTGCAAGTTCGTCTTAGTATGTTCCTGCCCGCTAGCTTGTCTAGTTCTAGTCCTGTCGTGTCTTAGTTTCTGTCTCTTGTTCTCTTTTTGGATTACTCACCGTGCTCTCTGCTGCCTTTACCCTGTTAGACTCCGAGCCCTGCTGTCAGTCTCTCCCGAGTGGTGTGTCACCGTCAAGCCTCAGTGTTCTCTCTGTCTGTGGATTCTCCGAGCGCCAGTCTACCTCTTGCGCTGTCCAGCAGCAGTGCGCTTTCGGGCGCGTAATTCTGCGTAAGGCTCGGACTGCCGCTGTGCGCTGTCCAGCACAGACTCTGCTGAAGACTCTGACCGCCTCTCTCTCTCTCTGTGCCCCGCCTGGAACTCTCTCTCTGCCCCGTGACGGGTTGTTCGAGTGTGGACGGATTGTGGATGTCCTACAGCCCTGCTGGGTTTCCCACTTCGAGTGTTTGCCTTTACATGAAGACATAGAGTGTTTTGCTATTATACATACCCACAGACATTGAGTGTTTGCTATTATTTTCTCATTAAACCTTCTGCATTGGGATTCCAGATTTGTGTCGTTTCTAACAGTATGTTTCTGTTATTATAGTAAACTTATGAAGTACGTACGTGTAATTATAAGGGAACAATTTATAATATTTGGGGAACAAAGGGGTAACAACCAGGAAAAATACAAATAATATATGCAGTAAGTATTTTAGATTACTAAACAAAACTTAAGATTCAGTTAATGTGTTTATACTATTTATTAGTACGATACAATTTATTTAGAATTTTCAATAAAGGTTACTTACCTTAAGAAAGAAAAAGAGTAGAGGAATTTGTTGGGTCATCAAGCAAAATTAAAAATAGGCAAGGCAACTTTGGTGAAAACAAAGCAAGCAAAACTTTTTTGTGTTTTGTGTTGTTACAGTCTAAGTCAAAAAAATGTACCCCCTTGTTTCACGTAGTTACAGAGTAAGTACAGAATCTTCGGGCTGTAAATTAAAGTGGCACTTGTTACCCCCTTGTTTCACGTAGTTACAGAGTAAATACAACATCTGCGGGCTGTAAATTAAAGTGGTACTTGTTACCCCCTTGTTTCACATAGTTAAATAGTAAATACAACATCTGCGGGCTGTAAATTAAAGTGGCACTTGTTACCCCTTTGTTCCAAAAATATTATAAATTGTTCCCTTAAAATGACATGTATGTACTTTATAAGTACACTATAATTACAGAAATGTATGCTGTAAATTCGCTGTACTTACGCAGTACTTTACTGCATATATTATTTGTATTTTTCCTGGTTGTTACCCCTTTATTCCCCAAATATTATAAATTGTTCCCTAATAGTAACACGTACGTACTTGATAAGTAAACTATAATTACAGAAACATACGTTGTAAATTCGCTGTACTTACCCAGTACTTTCCGGGCTGTAATCTAAAGCGTTACCTGGTATTTTTCTTCAAAAACACAAAATTTTAAGCAAAAAGCTGAGATATTTCCATTTTTGTGAAGGACTTTTGATAGTGATCCCATTCATGGCGATCCTCGAAACATACATGGTGTTCTTTCTTATTCACGAGAGGGTTACTTCTGGGTTGTATAAGTTGCTGAAGAACCTGGTTGATAATAGCGGTATTGCAGAAAGCCAGAAATAGTTGTTATTGGCAGGGAAGCTTTTTCTCTTAAATGACGAGTTAATGGCGGGGAAAGAGTTAAGGGCCTCTGTTGCGTCTCCATGGCAACAATGGTATTTTATAACAACAAACCGGGGTCGCTGTCATGAAACACTTTACTATTACCTTTACCTAAGAGAACCATTTAAGTGATTATATGCAAAACACTTTAATTATTCTCTTACAGTAGTTAAGGGAAATTTACCCCTTAAAGGGCAATTTATAGTCGTGCGTAGGTCCTACGCCGTAGCTACGGTTGAGTTGAGGAGTGATTTAACTCAAACTGCAACATAAGTCGCTGTTTATTTATTTCCATCATTGCTGGTCTTCTCAAATTATACACAACAAGTTGCTATTTCTTCTTCGTTTGTGGGTTAACTTGCTTAGCTTCTTCTTCTCTGACAACTTCTGCTGCTACTGTGGTTACACGCGTGATTACTGCCAACCAGCGGTTTCGCGTGTGTTTGCACGTCGACGCGGACGGCGACGCACAAGTATAAATGAAAACCGACGCGGAACCTACGCCGTCGCTGCTACGCCCATATGTCCATCGTTTTTCAGACAAACACATTTTCGGATATTTTAGAAAATATTTTAGATCTTTCTGTTGATTAAATGTAAAGTTACGGGGTCCAGCCATAGTCAACGACCTTCAAGTCCAAAAAAGTGCGTCCATCCTTCACAAATTAAATCCAAACGGCTCCAGGATGATAAACAAAGGTCTTCTGAGGGTAATCCGTGCGGTGTTGTTGTAGAAATATCCATATTTAAAATTTTATTAACGTAATTAACTACCCTCCGGTACCGCCGCCATCTTAGTCTCATCCGCATTCAGGATGAGCGCTTACGCAGCGTACAGAGGTTTCTCTGCTGCTGCTCTCTGCCCCCGCCCTCCGAATTTGTCACAGGTCACTAAGAAAAGTGCGTACACTACGCTAATACTCTCTCCTGAATACAGAGGAGTCTAAGATGGCGGCGGTACCGGAGGGTAGTTAATTACGTTATTAAAATTTTAAATATGGATATTTCTACAACAACACCACGCGGATTACCCTCAGAAGACCTTTGTTTATCATCCTGGAGCCGTTTGGATTTAATTTGTGACGGATGGACGCACTTTTTTTGGACTTGAAGGTCGTGGACTATGGCTGGACCCCGTAACATTACATTTATTCAACTGAAAGATCTAAAACATTTTATAAAATATCCGAAAATGTGTTTGTCTGAAAAACGATGGACTTATGCAACTTTGACAGCTTGGGGGTGAGTAAATCATGGGTTTAATATCGTTTTTGGCCGAACTATCCCTTTAAGGGAAAAACTTAAGGTGCTTTATGCACCGGGCCCAATAAAGACACATGAACTAATCAATTCTGTTTCCTGATGGTATAGACAGCCTGTAAGGGGCTGTCATGCGTCAGAAGCATGAATGTCTTGTACACAGGGAGGTCGAGGTCAGCAAATAATTTCAATGAGTTTCTTGTGCAGATTTCTTAAGCATTTTCATAATTTTTACTTGACTGCATTATCATCTATTTACTGTAAAAATGGCTTCACTGTTTGCAAAACTGGTCGTTCTGGATGAATAACACGTAATCTTGTTCAACTAAACGAAAATAACAAAATTACTCGAAAAAAGATTCTTTCATTTTGATCAGTGGCGGTGTTTCAAGAAAACCTAGGGTATGGCAAAATTTTTATTAGAAAATAAAACCAACTTAGACTAAAACACTAAATAAAACTCTTAGTAAAACAGGGCTAAATGCAAAAACAAGTCTTCGTCGTGCAGTTTGTATTGCACAAGTGGCCACATTCAAAAATGCACGCAAATAATCAATACAGTTCATAGCAACTGCACTACAGTTTCCCAGTGGAACAGAATATTTGTATTTATCCACAGAGAAAAAAATATTACTTCTGGAATAATGTATGCAACATGCATGTGTGGGGGAGAACCGTGAGTCTGTTTCAATGTTGAAACAAAAAGGATTTTACTTGGGAAAATAAAGATTACAACAGCAGCGGTCATCATGAGACCTCATGTGGGGGAACCGCACTATTATAGATTGTGTTCGACATGAAGCTGTGCTGCAAGAACGACATGCTGATGACATCAAAGTACCGCGAGGGTGACGCGAGAAATCATCGGAAGAGTTTGATTTCAAACCGCTCTCTCGGCACTCATCTGCCAGTCGGTCTCTGTGTTATAGCATGAAGTCGAACACACATGTTTATTTATAAAATTATCCTTATTAGTGATGTACCAATGTTCAGATATGTTCTACTAAAAATATTTAAAATTATTCTTAATGAGCATCATTATAGCCTGTTGATTTCTGGTGTTTTGTCTGAATGCAAAAAAAATCAGGGGCGCCGTTTGCATATTTTGATCACTAAAATGATCCAAACTTCCCATCACTATGAATCATCCAAGTCATGTTTTGCTTTAAATCTAAACTCAGCAGTATAAAAAACTTTTATACTGTTATCAATTTATGCAATAAATACCTGTGACTGTACTTTTACTCATGTTTTGTGTTTTATGTGGTTGAGGAGTGACTGGGTTAAGGGTCGTGGTAGGGTTAGATGCTCCCAAATATCTTTAAAACCATTTTTTTTATAAACCAATTTATAATTCCACAAATGCTGTGATGCATAATATAAGAACAACCATAAAACCTATGGGGTCGCTATTTTTGTAGTTCAGTCTCCAACCAGGACAAAAACTGTACATGTGGGCAACAGCCGGAAGTAATGTGGATGGACCTGCCGTAGGAGAAGGTTAAGGTGATTATGTTGTGTCAGATGGCTGCAGGCAGAAAATATCCTCTGAGTCGTTTCTCAAAACACAAGTTGAAATAGTCTGGTGGATAAAAATGAGAAAAGATAGAGCGACGTGGAGAGAGGTGCTGAATTGGTAATGACAGATTGTCAACACTCTCCTCTCTGTCTCTGCTTTTATAAACTTTTGTGTCTACTGAGACAGATGAGCTGGCTTCCTTGAAATGCACGATTGTGTTGTTTGTCTTAGCCAGTGTGTTGTTTGTTTTCCCGGTGCAACAGAAATTCACCACTGCCTTAAGTTATGCTGTTGCTTTCGGCACCACATACTCGCTCATCTTCCTGCATTGTAACTCATCACCATTGCTCATGAAACCTTCAACAGATGACCATGTGTCCAGGAACAAAATATCATACATACATCCCTTCCTGTGATAGCATCTTTAAAACAGAGAAAACTCTGAGAACCCCCCATGCCATGCAGTTTAATAGGATTATAAAATCACTCAAAACCTTTTTGATTGGATCGTAAATAAAAAGAAACAAATTTACTTTGATCAACATTCACTCTCTGGAAATATTACATTGGTGTTAAATAATGGAGGAAGAACTCATGTTATCTCTAAATTTGCCCTCAAAATAAGGTCCTCAGAAAAATCTTTTCAGAAAATAGTGTCCTTTCATCATTTATTTACCTTCATGCTTTTCCAAAAAGGGATTGGCTGTAAAAGATTGTTAGCAGAATGTCCCTGGACAAGTTGTGGAGCCCCCAAATTGTGTGCAGTAAATTTACTAAAATCCCTTTTTATAGTATTCACATTTCATTTATATTTCCATTCTATTAAATATGACCTGGCCTTTTTTATTGTTTTATACTCTTGTCTGAGGTGAATTTATGACACTTTGTACCCTAGTTTTGATGAAGGCCTGAGAAACGCTCAGTTTTTATGGCTTGACAAGTAAACGGCCACTGCTATCATACACATTAAAATGTTTTACTCACATAAGATTGCTTCGCTATTACTGTCAAATCCAGTATTGACGGAACAGCATTGGTTCAGTTTCAAGGGAACTCGCGCTGCGTCACCGTAGTGACCCTTTGGGAATGCCTTCGGGCGTGAGTGCGTCCGTGTGTGTATATCAAATTCAACCAATGGTGGGACGTGACGTAATTGGCGGGGTGACGTGGGAGGTAAGGGGCGAAATATGCCTTCTCTATCTAAAATATTGCTGAAGACGGCTTGTCAGGTACATAGGAAGAATGGAAAGGGAAACGCAGCGTCTCGTTCCCTTCTCAGGGAACAAGAGTATGTAACCCTAGACATTTTTAATCTCAGTCTCTGTGCAAATCTGGAATCCACAGTGAAATGAAGCAATCAAATGGTCAATGTTTCACCCACGTGAGCTGGAACTTTTTAAAAAATGAACTTTAACCACACAATACTAATATCAGAATCCGAAGGAAGGTTATGCAGCGAATGTGTTTCCTTCACGCAACTTGTGTTTACTTTCCCACTATGTCATGCGCAAACTCAGTGGGGGTGGTGTTTAACCTACAGATAGGTACATTTCAGGACCTGGCATTTGATGGGTTTGGTGTCGATAAAAGTTGGACATTTTTGGGTCATTCTATGGAATTGTACATTTTTCTGTCCCTAGCCTTAACACAAATATTACACTTGAAATGCCCTTTAGGGTTACAATTTTTTATATTTTAAAATGAAACAATATGTTATTTGAACAATTACACCTTCTTGAGCCATCAATGTAGCAATATTTGATTTTTTTAAATGAATTAGAATTTCAAGCAACACCGATTTGTTAAAATTTTATTTACGAAAATAAATACCTTCCGGTAGCGCCACCATCTTAGTCCCATCAGCATTCAGGATGAGAGCTTACGCAGCCTACGGAGGCTACTCTGCTGCCGCTCTGTGCCCCCGCCCTTCGAATTTGTCATACGTCACCAAGAAAAGTGCGTACACAACGCTAATACTCTCTCCTGAATACAGATGAGTCTAAGATGGCGGCGCTACTGGAAGGTATTTATTTTCGTTAATAAAGTTTTAAATATGGATATTTCTACAACAACACCTAGCGGATTACCCTCAGAAGACCTCTGTTTATCATCCTGGAGCCGTTTGGATTTAATTTGTGAAGGATGGACGCACTTTTTTTGGACTTGAAGGTCGTGGACTATGGGTGGACCCGGTAACATTACATTTAATCAACTGAAAGATCTAAAACATTTTTTAAAATATCCGAAAATGTGTTTGTCTGAAAAACGATGGACATATGCAACTCGGACAGCTTGGGGGTGAGTAAATCATGGGTTTAATATCATTTTTGGCCGAACTATCCCTTTAAACAAACCAATGACCTTAAATATGGTACAGAGTGTTTTGAGCGAACAACTAAGTGTTTACAAAGATCATTGTACATACTGTAAAATAACTTTATTTTTGTCCGTGTGATTGATGACATCACATCATGTTGGGATTTTATATAAGTTGCAATTAATTAAATTCACAAATTACAGTTTTCTCACAATTACACTTATGCATTTTGCTGGCACTCTTAAGGGGGTCGCACACAGGACAAGCAGCGCACGTCACGTCGCGTCTAGGACAACTCCGAGGTATCGTACACCGTAGTGCACATTAAATAGCGCAAGCTTAGTCAGATAGCGTGTACTTCAAAATGCTTAATATACGTTAGCAACCAGTTAACCGTACATGATTTGGGACAAATATGATGTTATTTAATGTTAAACTATGTGAGTGGCGCTCTGTGGCGCGACGGATTTGAGCAACTTCCTGAGTCATATCTGCGGCGCCGGTGTGCATATACTCATAGAAAACAATGTTTTCGATTTTTTTCCAACGGCACTCTTTAGAACTCTTTAAGGTCACACTAGACTTTGTCGCTGCGAATATGGATGGAGAGCACTCCTTTGCTTTTCAGTAGAGAAAGGTCATCGGTATTCAACTGGTTTCATCTCTCCACGTGATACCAATTCGCAGGTCAGAGTTCACCAGACTTGAACTTTGGTATGCAGCTAAATGCAAAATATCTTTGCATGAGCTTGTGTTTCCAGTCACGAGCATTCTCAGGTGTATGAATGGAAGTCAATGGAACACAAAGTGTACGCTGGAGATCAAACCCATGACCTCGACCACAATGCTCGACCAACTCTACCTGCTAATTCTGTCATTTATTGGATATTATAAAAATTAGGTAGCCGTGAAAACCCCCATTGTGCTGAAGGTCATTATGACTACACAAATCCCCATCTTGTGAGATGCAAGTTTGTGCGCAGAAATACCGCAAACGTGAGGTTACTGTATGGTGACATCACCTGCCAGTTTAAAAGTGCAGCTTAGCCCTGGACTTTATTTCACCTTTGCACTGTTGCACAGATAGTGTCACACGTGATGTGCTCCAACAGGATTTGTCTATGAATGCTTAATCCAGGATTCAGGAAAGTGCTTCCTATCTAAAGAGACCTGAAAGCTGTCAGAGAAGGAATTCAGTTCTCACTAATCCTTCTGCCACCTCAACTTACTGTATTCCTGGAAGGAAGTCGTCCGTGACATTTTGGTCTATGCAGTCGCCCCAAATTTAAGCAAGATCTCTGTCTTGACTTTTAAAAATGGCAAAATGAGAGAATGATATTGTAACTGTGAAAAACGATAAAATTACCTCCCGAGGGATGTACTGACCTTCACACCCAAAGAGTCACGCTGCATA
The DNA here is from genome assembly GCA_025389145.1 of Misgurnus mizolepis. NCBI lineage: Eukaryota > Metazoa > Chordata > Actinopteri > Cypriniformes > Cobitidae > Misgurnus > Misgurnus mizolepis. Next base: position 2,854,002 of record JAIFKI010000003.1, read on the forward strand.
TACAATGCCTTTATAAGAGTCTCACGCTGCACGCCCGGAGCACTGGTCCTTCTCCCCAAATTGCAAATGACTTATCTTCAACAGGGGGGGCTTCAAAGGACCATTCTGATTGAAAAGTTCAGTCTCTGCTGGAATCACAATCCCCACCCCGCTGAGCTTCGTTGCTAAATACCTCAATAGTCATGTAGCATATGTTGTATGGAGATAATCATGAAGGATATTAAAGGGAATGTGTCTGCTGTGGAGCTGACAGTGATTTTTTAATCACTTGGATCGTGCTATCTACTTAGCGTATTGTAAATGTCTCTATTCCACTGTGCCGGATGCTATAATGAGTCCCATTCCCTGTTCTTTAGTGCTGCATCAGCCTATGTCTCATTAATCTTTAAAAGAACAGTATAGAGCGAAAGTGAAATGAATGATGTAAGGTTGTGTTCGTGTGCACGATCACCACGTACAAAAGTAGTATTCAAGTACAAAGGATAAGTTTAAAAACTGAGAAAATTACCAGTTTGATTCTAATTAGGATCATACAAAAGGAAAAGCACTGCTAAAGGTGACAGCTTGGAGTTTAGAAGATGAATTAGTTGGGTATCTATTGGTTTAACACTGGATTAAATCAACACGGGCAACACAGTAGACTTTAGTAATTGAACAAAACTGAACAGCTTTATGCACGCAGTTGTAAAGAGAAACCATAACCATCACACAGTGCCCGAAATTAGTCCTCAGCTATTGAAAGTTACAAAGGGGACTATATTCAGGTGCTGCATAATATCATTGCACCTGCTGCATGCAGCCATGTTACGGCTGCAAAGTCCTTGATTATTACGCCACACTGCAAAAAATGATTTCAAGAAAAAAAATCTTAGTATTTTTGTCTTGTTTTCAGCAAAAATATAAAAAAAATCTTAAATTAAGATGCTTTTTCTTGATGAGCAAAACGACCCAAGAAAATAAGTCTAGTTTTTAGACCAAAAATATCAAATTTAAGTGATTTTGTGGATAAAACAAGCAAAAAAATCTGCCAATGGGGTAAGCAAATTTTTCTTTAATTTTTCTTGAATTGAGGGCTCTATCTTCCACAAGGCGCAATGCGCGACGCAAGTGTCTTTTGCTAGTTTCCACCCTGCGCAATGATCATTTTCATGTTTAGCGCCACATTGTTTAAATAGCAAATGCATTTGCGCCCATTTTTGCGCCCATGGACGTTCTGATGTAAACACGAGGTGTGTTCAGGTGCATTGTTGGCGTGTTGCTATTTTGAGGAACTAAAATAGACTACGCCATTAAAGTCTAAAGTCAATGGTGCAATATGTTTTTTGTTGTTTAAAGAGCGCATTAGTAATATGCGCCTACAAACGGGACGAAAACGCGGGTTTGCTTATCACATACATAAATGCGCAGCAGCACAAAAACTTTCAAATATGAAAGATTAAAGCATTGAATGTAAAAGATTATTATTGAGTCTCTTGGACATAAATAAGGACCAATTGTGAGACGTTAAAGTGCCCGTTTTATGAAAAACTCACTTTTTCTGGGTTTTGGGGTGTTCATTTGTGTCTCTGATGCTCCCACACGCATACAAACTTGGAAAAAAATCCATCCATGCTGTTTTGAGTGAGATACAGGTTTCTGAATGCCCTCTGCCTTGAGTCTCAGATTGCGCGAGTTAAAACTCAGCTCCGTTGTGACGTAACAAACCGTTTCGTCACATTCAGTTTGAATTTTCCCGCCCACCACCCCACTCGCAGGTCTCCACCCACCAGGTAGCTAGAGAGCACAGAGCAGTCACACCCTCTATGCTGTTATCATGTCTCACGGAAATAACAGCAATTTGGATATTATCAGAGCCATGGATATGGCTCTGGATATTATGGATTATACTCCCGCCTACTTTTAAAAGCAAATGTTTTAATGCATGGTTTTTGGAACCCGGAGTAATCTTATATACAGTGTGTTACCGAAATGTGATGTAAACAACAGACTATCACAGACTATAACAGACGGTCACTATGTATCTATATTTCACGGATTATACGCATTTGTGGACAAAAATGGTCATTGAATGTATTTTATTGGACTTTCATGGATCATTCACACATCTGAAACAGACTGGATTCGATTCGCGATTGTTGTATATAAACAAAAAAGGTAAGAAGTCACGTTATATTTTGCATGTTGTCATCTTCGGTCACAAAATACAACATTAGAGCATCTATATCTTAAAACAGAGATCATACATTGATGCTAATCCCGTAAATTATACCTTTTAAATGTATAGTGATGTTAAAATTGTTTAAGTTAGGCTATATAGATATTTTTGCAGGCTAGATAGTTTGCAGCGTGGTTTCGAAAGTTAAAAAAAAATATTTAACGGCTTTATTTTACAATTCTACAAGAACTAAGTAATAGTGCTTTGCCAAACTAAAAGTGTTTTGCCAAACTAACCGAGACCGGGCCTTACCGCCCCGGCTTTTCTGATGAGGCTAACCCCCGAGCATCTAATAACTGTTACAGTCCGGACCTCCCGCTAGCTTCCAGCAATTAGCACGCGGTCCACAAGCAGTATACATCCCCTGCCGGGTCATAATTTCTGTAATTTGTGATAATAATGCGTTTGAAAATGTTTTATAACGGGAATATGTTAGCATTGTCCTGGGAAAACAAGTATATTGTTGAAACTGCTACATCACAATTTACGCTGGAATCTTTGTGTGTCATGATGAGTTTGACACACCGAGACCAGGCCTTACCGCCCCGGCTTTTCTGACGAGGCTAACCCCCGAGCCTCTTATAACTTTACGGTCCGGACCTCCCGCTAGCTTATAGCAATTAGCACGTGGTCCACAAGCAGTATACATCCCCCGCCGGGTCTTAATTTCTGTAATTTACGAAAATAATGCGTTTGAAAATGTTTTATAATGGGCGATATGTTAGCATTGTCCAGGGAAAACGAGTTTATTGTTGTGACTGCTAACGTAACATCACAATTTAATCTGGAATCATTGTGTCATGAGTTTCTTCTCCTGTAGTGTACTTATTAGTGATACTTTTCTGCATGATTTCTCTGTTGGCAACATAAACCGTTAATAATAACAATAATAATATATAAAATAATAACACAGTATGGTCTGTACTGCTCACGATACCACTGAGCACGCGCACGGGCACATGACGTTAGTAGTAGGGCGTGATCATAGGAGCAGCAGCTCATAAATATGTAATGACTAGCTCAAAACGGCACAATCTGAACTGCCCTGAAACAAAGGCTACTAGAAATGGGTAACAATCTTTTCCTACAAGCTATTTCGAGCAAACAACTTTTGAAACATGCTTTATGGAACTCATACACCTATTTAACTTGTGGAAAAGCTATTATAATATGGGCACTTTAAAAGGTACAAATAGCTGCTTCACCTGCAGCCTGGTAAGTAAATAAATGCTTTGCTTTAAACAAATGCACCTGTTTTTAAATGTTTTTTTTTTTTAAATGCTACCTCACAGATTTATTGTATATGATGACTCTGTACCTGTGGACATGGTGAGATGAGAAACATTTTTAAGTAATGCTAAAAAAACTGATGCTGTCCAAGTGCTGAAACGTGCGGAGAGCCGTTTGTAAATTCTTTATCTCCTGTTTATTACAAATAAAGTATTTTTAGAGTACAAACCTTTTCTTACATACTTGTAAATAATTTTTTGATGATATTGGATAGCCATACATTTAAAGCAATCAAAAGCATGCTTTTTACTTCCATGACTAAAAGAAAACGGGTTTTAAAGGTTTTAATAAAAAAATAACAATTTCAATACAAGTGAAAAACAACACAATTATTTAACATTAATTCTAAACTGGGGATCTTCTTTCTCCGCTAAGTTTTTCAGTTTACAAAGTCCGTCATCTAAATAGGGATTAGACATAGCGCCAGAGCAACTGGCTTTTAAAGGGAATGAGAGCTGGCTCTCATTGGTTTATTGCACTTTACGCCCAAAACACTCCCATTACTCATTAAAAAAGAAGGACCAACCCTTTTCGACCATGCACTCGGCGCACAAACCATTTTTCCCGTCGTTAAACTAGCAAAAGTGGATTCGGACACGCCCATTTAGACGTTGCGCTGTGTGCTTTAGACAATGTGCTTAGATTGTTAAAATAAAACTTAGTGTTTAAGAAAAATTTTCAAGATTTTTTTGCTTACCCCATTACCCCTCCCCGGACAGCACTATAAATATGCATAAATGAATATATACGAATGACCTTATTGTGATTTCATGTACGTGTAAACTCGTGAAATGAAGTTTGGGAGGCGCACGTTCAGGGAATCAACCAATCAGTGCTAGAGGAAGCCGGTATATAAAGCCGTCTCTTCCCCGGGACAAGTTTCACAGCATCCCTCCACCACCCCTTAACTTCACTCTCGGCTGGTTCTTTTTCCCAGTGATTAAAAAGAAGGGAGTACTCTGGGTTCCGGCCAAATCCGAGCTCGGAGCCCTCCCTGGCCAGCGGAGGAAGTATGAGTATAAGATAAGAACACCCTTTTAAAGCTGCTTGTGGCATGTAATAAATGACCCGATGGCATACCCTTTGAGCAGGTAAATTCTGGATGCTTTAAAGATATTTTATGACTTTAACAAACCATCCAAATTAAACATCTGTGTTTTTCACATACCAACCTCAAAGTAGATTAAGAGCAATGGTCAAGATTTTTTAAAGAAATCTAATTCCATTTGGATAGGATTGTGTGTTATTATTTTGTGAAGTGCTAGATTACTTCCCCTTATTCATTTTGACATTTCTCGTTTCACTGTCTGGTGCATCTTCAATATGGATTAGGACTCCTTGACAGTTTTCTTAATAAAATGGGTCGGTGGTTCACGTCCTGCTGGCATTCAATGCAATGTAATAAAACTTGAATGGTCAGTCTAATAATGGACTTCTTAAACAGCCACTGTCATTTCTATACTGTACATAATATTACTATACTTATATGCAATTATCACATAATATATGAGTGACATCTACAGTACTCTGCAAAATTCTTAGGCCACCATTGGCCTAAACATTTCTTCTCTTCCATTGTTCCTTCAACCTGGTGTCGATAAGTTGCCTCCAGTTTCTGCTTATTCTTGCCGACACAGCACTTTCACAAAGCTCATCGGCCCCTGAGCACAATGTAATGAAAAGAGAGACCTGGTGACCCCAACGCCTAAACATTTTGCAAAATACCATGACCCGTTGCTCCCTTGCCACAGAAGGGGATGTTGTAAAAAAGAGCTCATAATGTCCCTGTGCAGGGTTCTGAGACTATGTGCTGGACCAAACTGGTGTAAATCTATTCCTCAGGCATCACTTAATAATCTGGAGGTATGAAATCAAAAGAAGACAGACAGATGGAGTGCAACCGGGGATGGAGGAGCTACGCAGGGACACAATTGGAGGCGAGAGAGACTTTTTTTCCTGCAAGCTCTCCCGAACAATGACTGCCACAGGCACTTTTCAATATGTCATGACACAGTGGAATACCTCCATTTCCACACATCAGTCTTATTCTGATTTACCGGTCTTCATCATGACATGTCACAAACTGCATTGTGTGAATCTGTTCTGTCTTATGTGTATCTCAGTGTGTTAAATTAAAAACAGAGGATATGTCAACAAAGATAGCAATTAAGAGAAATGTTTTTTATAACATAAACATAACCCATACCCTTTTAAACAATGCAAACTAAGTTTTAAGTCACATAAGGTGTGGTATAGTCACGAAAAATTGACCAGTAACGGAAAGTAGGGACACAAGTCGGATCTGGGGCATTTTGAGTTATTCACAATTTCTGAAAGTGCAGTTTCTAAGCTTTCCAATGTGTAACACATGGAAATCTGATAAGATTGGGAGAAGTTGTGGCCATTTGAATATAACACATTCAAGAAAGAGAATGCTGAGAAAATTGAGAAAGAAAAGTTAACACTTTTCCCTGTGGGGAGAGACATTAGGGCTCATTTACATCTCATTTAGCTAAGCCATACCCCCTGTAAAGCCGTTTTGAGATACAGATGTCCTAGCATCATATGAAGTATTTTGTGACAGAAGTCTGGATGCCAACATGCAAAAATAAACAGAAAGTTTTACCTTTGTGGGGATCACAAGTCAAATCCAGTCTGTTTCAAATGTGTAATCATCCAATGACCATTTTTGTCCACAAATGCGTATAATCCGTGAAATATAGATATATATAGTCTATTGTTTACATCAGATTTCGAATGAACATCTGGTAATATAATATAATATACAATCTGAGGACTATTTACATCGTAACATGTAAGGGTATATGAGATTACACTCTGGTAATTTACGTTCCGTTAAACACATGAACCCGCCTTCAAAGTTTGTATTTAAAATAGGGCGGTAGTATAATAGATAATCCAAACAGCGGCATTGAAAACGTGACGTCCTTTAGGGATGTAACCAATCGCTCGCTCGTTCCTCCGTCAGCCAATGACTTCATGGAAAATATTGATAGACAAAACATGTAGCCAATTATATAATGAATTCAACTATCTCTGTGTAACTTGTATGTGTTTAACTTCATGCTGCAAGAACTGACAGACAGATGACGTCAAAGTACCGCGAGAGCGAGTCGAAATTAAACTACTCCGTAAGATTCCTTGAAGAGCTCTCGCGGTACTTTGACCTCATCCGACTGCGGCGCCGCATAAAGTCAGTGACGCGGCTGACTTACGACGTTATCTGTTCTGCCCCGGCTGCTTTTATTTTTCTTTTGTTTTGTGCGCCCGAGCTTCGTTTACAGTCTGTGGAGAAGCACGCTAAAAGTTTGAAAAAAAAATGTAGTATACATGTCTGAGGAACAGGGCAGCCATGTCACTACAGTCACATGACTTCACACTCGAGCCGGAAGAGAAGACAATGCTGAATAAACTCGTAATTCTTGCTATTTTTCGACCAAAATGTATTTTCGATGCTTCAACACAATCTTACTGACCCACTGATGTCACATGGACTACTTTGATGATGTTTTATTACCTTTCTGGACATGGAAACCGTACATAGATTTTCAATGGAGGAGAAATAAAGCTCTTGGACTAAATCTAAAGTTAAAACATCTTAAACTGTGTTCCGAAGATGAACGGAGGTCTTCCGAGTTTAGAACGACATAAGGGTAAGTCATTAATGACATTATTTTCATTTTTGGGTGAACTATCCTTATTAACACAAGCCACTTATACAGTATGTAAATACACACAGACAATGACGCCCCACACTGCACGCTAGAATCTCCGGAAAAACAAGCCGATTTCAATCGCAAAATGAATGCTTTTAAATATACAAAAACTGCTATCTCAAACATGGAGAGGCTTCTTCGTGATCTCAACTAACAGATTCTGCAATAAACCAAAATCACAAATTTTGAACCCCCCCTTGTTTCTCATTATCTCGAAACTTGTGCTGTCCCGACTTGTGTCACTGGTTTCCGTGACGGGTCACAAATTTTGATTGATTTATTTGTGTCCATGGCACAAAATTCAGCTTTTTTCATGTCTTGATCACAATTTTTTTCATGTCACTCAAATTTCTATAAATAGTTTTTTGTGTCCATGGCACGACTTTCTTTTTGTGTCATTTTATGTATTGTTTTCTCATTGTTTTTTTCTATTTTCTTACCATTGTCGCTTAGGGTTGGGGTTAGAATCACTTTCTGCTACATTTTTAGTCATACTAACCCAAACTCCAACTCTAACCCCAACTTCAGGTGAGAATAGTTTTAAAAGCAGAAGAAAGACAGAAACCAATACATAAAAGTACATCCAAACCCCAAATCTAACCCCAACCTCAAGTGACAATGATTTAAAAACAAGAGAAAACAATACATGAAATGACACAAAAAAGAAAGTACTGCCACGGACACGAAAAACTATTTATAACATATCATGCGAGTGACACAAAAAAGACATTTGTGCTCAAGGCACAAAAAAGCTGAATTTTGTGCCATGGTCACAAATAAATTGCATCATTAGGGTTGTTCCGATAGACAATCCGATAGCGTGCTCTCATAATAATAGTTGGCATGTTTGCACTAGAGAGGTTTGTTTGGCACGCAGGGATTAAACCAGCCAGTGTGTTGTTCCCACTTCTTGGCAAACAGGACATTTCAGAGCGCCAGGGCTTTAATGACACACTTGGATTAATGGCATCAATTTTAAGAAGTTACAGTGTTGGCCTTAGAGTAAATCACCTGTTATTGTCCACCAATCAAGTGGCTTGTCATGAATGAGTAAAAAATGAACAAGTAAATAAATGAGTAAACTATTGCTCCGCCCTACAATACTATCGTGTATCGCCGATCTCACAGGCTGAAGATTGGACAATCTAACCATGGGGCACATCGCCCAACACTAGTTGTAATTCTTACCGTTTGTATTCACCCAATGATAAGCATTTGCCCTTGGGTTTCAAACACTGTCCACCATCCGTCCCCAATTTTGGAATAGCCTTTAGCGTGTATTGATTGTGGAATGATGTTGCATTGAACCCCCATGTCTTTCCTGAATTTTATTATAAGGCCATTGAGTCTGATGGTTACCATCCCATCATCTCCAATTTTTGCATTCATAGCATCCACATATAATTCGTTTACATAATTCATATACTTTTCTGAGGTATGGTTGTCATGCATTTACTAGCAAAATGATTCATTTTCCCACATCTTTTGCCATTTTCTCCATATGTTGGACATTTACCTATGTTGCGATCCCTTATTTACAGTTCTGTATGATTTAACGTGACGTGCCTGGATCGTTGAATTGTATTCCATGTCTTGTTCGTGTTTGTCTTACTTCTGCATGTGCTGTAACTTGAATTTGAAAGAGCTGCTTGTGGCTCGGCAGCACGGCACATTTGAATAGCTTCATATGCAAGTCTAAATCACTTTCTCTCAGCGGCCTGGCCCTGGGACAGTCAACAACAATTCTGTCCTTTATTAGACTGTCACATAGTTGTCCATACTCGCCTGACTTGGCTTTAGTTTTGAGGTCCGTAATGAACTGATCAGTGCTTTCTCTGGGTGCTTGCACTCTCGAATTGAAAATATGCTTTTCAAATGTCACATTCTTTTGGGGATCGAAGTTGTCATCAAATTTCTTCATTATGACTTTAATGTTGTTTTGGTCTTCAGTTTTTGTGAAATCAAATGTGTTATATATTTCTAGGGCTTTGTCACCAATAACATGTAGCAGTTTGCAGTTTTGTTTTTTCGTATATTTTGTTTTGAGGCCCAATGCGGTCATTTACAATTTAAATTTTCAGTTCTCTGCTGTGTTGCCTTTAAATGTCAGTGGTTGTTGTGGCTTTAATCCTTCCATATTTGGCTTGAATTCAATACTTCTGACACCATGTTATAAACGAGTCTGCATGCTGTGTATGTCAATGACAACATGAACTCTGCTCTTGAGTTCCCTCACCTGGTAGGCAACACACATATTATACTGATAGTGATATTATGTAACCTATACAATTTGCAAGCAAAAGGATGCTGCGATAATATAGTTCTTTGGCGTAGACCCCGTCTATAGCTCCAAGGCAGGGGTGGAGCCTAACCCGATGCATGGACAAGGCCAATCTGATTCCTTTAAGACTGAAGGCACAAGTTGAAGCAGGTTATGCCATTTAAACGTCAGTGCTGAATTCACAAAGCTTGAAGTGTCTGTTAAATTGACGGTGCTGCCGGGTAGGGATTATACAATCTTTATTAGCACTGAGTCCATGAAATGTTTTGCCTTTCCTGTGGCTAAAGAGGGTGTAATTTAAGGAATGGTTCAGAAGCTAATTCAGAGCCGATTTCAAATGCTCCGGATAATAATCATTTGCTTAATGGAAATGCCACAGATGTTTTGAACGCTGTAAATTCTGCACCTACCGTAATTGAAGAACGGGTGCATAAAGGTTGTAATGTTGAGACCGCTGGATTGGATTGTCTCTCTGCTGATTTTTTTAAAAAGCTTTTGGAATGTGCTTGGACATGATTTGTAAAAAATTTTTACCAGTCTTAATAGGGTAGATCTGACTTTAATTCCTAAGAAAGGAGATCTGGCACTCTTAAACAATTGGCGTCCTATGTTGTTGCTGTGTTCAGATTTTAAAATAATTTCAAAAATCTATAACTAACAGGTTGAAGAAATGTATGTCAACAATAATTCATGAAGATCAGATGTACTGCATTCGTAAACAAACAATTTCGACAACTTGTTCGACAACTATTGCAGTTGCCAAAAATATCAAATTGACACTAGACTCTTATCATTAGATCAAGAGAAAACTTTTGACAGAGTGGATCATCTATATTTATTGAAGATGCTGAAGGCCTTTGGTTTCAGTCCACAGTTTGTCTTTTGTATTAAACATCTATACAATGAAACATTGAGCATGAATTAATGGTTGTTTAACCAGGCTTTTTGCAGGAACAAGAGGCATATGGGAAGGATGCCCTCTATCTGGAATTTTGTATTCAATTTCAGTCAAGCCTTTGCTGCTATTTTTAAGGAAAGAATTGTGTGGACTTAATGTTCCCGGGTTTCCAGATGCCCCACCTTACAGCTTATGCTCATGATATAACTGAATTTATTAAAAATACTGAGGACATGGTTGCGTTTACTTGAAATTATTTCAAAGCCACATCTGCTAAAATTAATTGGGAGAAGCGTATATCCCTGTTACTGGGTGAGTGGCAAAACATGGACCAACCTCCATTCCCAGAACAATGTGAATGGGTTAAACATTATTTTAAAGTTTTTGGAAATTATTTAGGAAGTGATGTCTATATGAAAAAATAGCAAGGTCTAGTCGACAAAAATGTGGGGAGACTTCAGAAGTGAAGATGGATCATCCCAAAGTTCTCCTACAAAGGGAGATGATTAATTATCAGTAATTTCGCAGCCTCAATGTTGTGGCATAGACTTACAGTGTTGGATCCTCCTGATGAGCTACTGACTGTGATCCAAAAAACCTTTGTTCATATTTGGGGGGACCAGGAGTCTTATTATATCTTCCAGGAATAGACATGGGAAAAGGAAAAATAAACTTGGAAGCAAGGGTTAAAACAAAAAGGCATCGAAAATTACAAAAGCTATCATACTGTTCAGACAAAATACCCTGGATTGCATTGGGTTTGTCTGCTTTACAAAATATTGGGGGCATCAATTTAGATAAGCAGTTGTTTTTAATTAAAAAATCTTTTGTTTCAAAAGTAGATGTTTTTGTAATTTTTATGTGTCTGTTTACAAAATTTGGCAATTGTTCAAAAAGGTCAAAGAAGAGTATGAGCATTATGGGCTTTTACATCCATTGTTCTTAAATCCTCTTTTTAAACCAGTTGACCAAATTAAAATTCAGTAATCAATGGATTTTTTTAAACAAGAATAGGTACTGTTAAAGGTACACGCCATTTTTTTTTTTTTTTTTTTGAAAATATGCTCATTTTCCAGCTTCCCTAGAGTTAAACATTTGAATTTTACCTGTTTGGAATCCATTCAGCTGATCTCCGGGTCTGGCGCTAGCACTTTTAGCATAGTTTAGCATAATCCATAGAATCTGATTAGATTATTAGCATAACGCTAAAATATAACCAAAGAGTTTTGAGTTTTGATGAGTTTTATATTTTTCCTATTTAAAACTTGACTCTTCTGTAGTTACACCGTTTACTAAGACCAACCGAAAATTAAAAGTTGTGATTTTCTAGGCAGATATGGCTAGGAACTATACTCTCATTCTGGCGTAATAATCAAGGACTTTGTTGCTGTAAAATGGCTGCAGCAGGTGTAGTGATATTACACCGTGCCTGAAAATAGTCCCCTGCTATTGAAAGTAACATGTATTATTGTATGTGATTACAATATCAAAGATTGGGCTGATACTTTCAAGATTTATAACATAATATTAAAGCAGTATTTGGATGTTTCTTCAAGCCTGAGCCTTTCATCTCTTTGGATTTTGATATAAATGAGCTCCCATAAAACAAACTTTTATGTGCTCGTGTGCTCACACGAAACCTTCATGTGTAGAATTTTTTTTTAAAGTTTAGTTTCGCGTGGTCACGTGAAACTATCACGTGCTCACCTGAAACTATCGCGCGCACGTGAAAGCATAAGTTTCACGTGCGCGCGCGATAGTTTCACGCGAGCACGCGATAGTTTCACGCCAGCACGCCAAACTTAACTTAAAAAAAAATTCTGCACATGAAAGTTTTACGTGAGCACATAAAAGTTTCACGTGAGCACATGAAAGTTTCACGTGAGCACATGAAACTAAACTATAGATTTTTTTACTCCAATGTCACCTTAGGGGCTCAGTATATTTTCATTAAAAAAAAAAAAAAAAAATTTAATTAAGATATTTTTTTCTGATGAGCAAAATGACCTAGTAAAATAAGTCTAGTTTTTAGAACAAAAATATCAAATTTAAGTGATTTTGTGAAATAAAACAAGCAAAAGTATCTGCCAATGGGGTAAGCAAAAAATCTTGAACATTTTTCTTAAATACTAAATTCAAGAAAAATTTGTTTACCTCATTTTTTGCTTGTTTTATGCACAAAATCACTTAAATTTTATATTTTTGTTCTAAAAACTGGACTTATTTTCCTAGGTAATTTTGCTTATCAGAAAAATCATCTTAATTTAAGATTTTTTACTGAAAACAAGACAAAAATACTAAGATTTTTTTTTCTTGAAAATCATTTTTTGCAGTGCAGCAGTAGATATACATGCACCACAGTGTTTTTTTGTTACTTCATCCGTTTACCTTATGCGTTTTGTGGCGGTAATTATGATGAATATGCAAAACAGATTTTAAATAAAATGACAGACCCTTTGTCTTGTCTCAGCTAATTGCAAAGCATTTGCATGTCAACTAAATACAATTACTGTTAAGGTTTTCATACATTTTGCATAATTTGACAAAATAACAGTCTGAAAAGAAATGTATTTCAATTTAACATCATTTTTCATTGTTTCACATGACATAACTGACATTTCATTGAGCTGCTGTTTGCTGAAACTACTTGGACCTTCATATAACAAGAAGAAATCTGTTAGTTTAAAAATTAAAGAGCACATAAAAACATCCACTTACACATTGATTACACAATTATACAAACACACATTGATTAATTGAATGCGAACTGTATATACAAAATATGATTTTAATAACTAATTGCACATTAATACTGTATAAAACCTGATTCAGTGTTAAAAAAAGATTTTGTGTTCGTGTTGCATTGACATTTTTCGTTAAATAAACAAACTCATTTTTTTAGTTGAATTAACTCAAAATGTATTGCAGCACAAACAACAATTATGTTTTTTACAGTGCTAACATTTTACTTATCTCTAGCTAGTTCAGCCAGGCAGGTGTTCCATCGGGTGGGGGGGTTTGGTGGCCCACGCACTTCTGGGGCCCACAGAGATCATTTTATTAGTAACCGTAATAGTAGTAATGTAATAGAAATGATAACTGTACCTACCCAAGAGTAACCAATAGAACAAAGTTATGGTTATTTACTGCATTGTTTTGTCAAGTCTTACTTATAGCCTCAAGACTAGAGTCCATTTGCTGAGATGTGCGCACGATCAGCGGAGGCTGCGGTGCAGAGCACGTAAACGCGTGAATCCTAGTATTTTCTAATTCGGATGCATGTGCACATGCGCAGAACATTTGTGCTCCAAGTTCACGTATTATAATTACCTATATATCACATGATTCTCATCACAGAAACACACAATAGCAATGCAATAGCATCACGCATTATTATGGTAACGTTAATGGGGTCACGCGCTGTATACGCGTTGTAAATTCTGCAGCGTTTATGTATACTTTTAAAACATAAGGCTACTTAAAGTAATAATATAGTGTTGTGCGATTTGAAAAGTGTGTTTGAAAACTTCTTAAGAACAACTTTATCCAACTCAGTTTTGACTTTTCTCCAGAGATAAAGCAACATAGCGTTGCCAAGTCCTCTGCTTTTTTCGAGTTTAGATTTGTTTCCACCAAATGATTTTGTTGATTATTTATGGGTATTTGGGCTATGAATATAATCATTGGGATGCTTTTGGGCTAGTTTTAAACGTCCATTCGGATGGTTTTGATATGCAGATCTGGCAACCCTGGCTGTGCGCTTGCGCAGACTTTCGCTTCGGATTCTATATAATGTACATGAAAGCGAACATTTAAACCAGATTACAATGTTTAGGGTGCATGTAGACTGTGTCACCTTCAATCGTATTAAATTCAGTCGGATTGACAAAATTTTGTGCATGTAAACATAGCCTGTGTGAGATAAAGAGAATCACAGTTTGATTTCAAGCATTTATTTTGCTATGACTTCAATTGCGGACATGATCTTACTCAGTCAATGTTAAAGATATCAAGTTTATATTTTCACAGAATATTCTTTACATTATCATGCATGTTTAATCTTTGCACAATAAATCATCGTATTGCTACAGACATGGTAGGTTTCTGACTAAAGACAAAAGCAAATACCAAAAGTAATAGGTCTGTATTATTATATTGCAGATAAAGATTTTAGATAGCTTGTATTTTTAGTTCGAATGGGTGTAGTAGAGGCCTCAAAATTGCTAGTGACGCCCCTGAAGCCAGGTGTTGTACTATCTGGGCAATATCAAGAAACTCCTAAGACACTCTTTGAGTTGTCATTTTTCCTGACAACATTGAAGAACATTGAAGAGTTTATTTTATGTGTAGAAGTATGCCCTCAGACCGAATCTTTACTGTTCCCTTTCACTTGAACGTTTTTGCTGAACTCAAACACTGAATAAAACATTAAACCACAGTGGTCTTATGTGGGTTTCAATGCTAGTCCAGGCATAAATTTACACAGGACAAACATTCACAGTGTTTTCCCCCGAGTGCGGGACATCTAGATATTCTAATAGTTCACATCAAAACAGGCTGCAGGTAGTACATTTTGTTTAAAGCGGTAAAGGCACATTCAGGTCAAATTGCTGTGTTAACTGAAGTTGGATTGTACTTCACAATCCATGTTTTTTCTGCTAAGACTAGTAAAGATTCATTTTTTCCAGCTGCATATAATAAATATATACATAGGACTTTGAACGGTTGTTACACTTGTACTTCAGTGATTATAGCGTTGGTTTATTTCTGGATGTCTGTATTGGCATAATACTTTAAAAGCCACTGGACCATTTTCCCTTCGGAGAATCTTTTGATACGGTTCATTTAACACATATTGATCCAATAATGGGACATGTTTTCACACTATTTGGTGCAGGTCACAATGTGAACTAGCCTGTCATAGGCTATCTAATGGCTTTAGCTAAACTTAAAAAGAAAAACAAATTAAACATAAATCACAAAAAAGCTAAACTGTCGAAGCTAGAAAACATATTCAACCATTTTTTTCCTGGTTAAAGTTTGTTTCAAAGCTAAAGCATTTCAACTCTTGGGAAAAAATGTTAACATTTTCATAGTCGAAACATGTCAATATTTTTTTCATGGCAGAACTATATTTTCTTACTCGTTTGTTGTTACAGAGCAAGTGTGAAGACAAACCAGGCCTTGGGGGTCAAACGCACTTGGGTGCGGTTCGGAAAAGTGTAAGTACGCCCTAATGGTACATTCACATGGGGCGTCAATGTGTGACGCTTCTTATTTACTTTAAATGGGTGAAGTCATGCGTTGCCGAACTGAATTGTGGATCCGTCAACGTCGCGTCACTGCCGTTTCTCACGGCAGAAGTTGAACACTTCTCAACTTTTCAACTCGTGCATCAGGCAGTCAGATCGCCTTATGCAAATTACCTAGTGCGAGCCAACCAATTACGTTTATGGAAAAACGGAGCATCTGTTGTTTCCACTGAGATTGGCTGCTGGTCAAACTTCAGACAAGCCTTCCATCAAGCGTTAATGCTTTCGCCCAATGTGAATGTACCGTAAGAAGGCAGGTGGAGCTGGGGATGGAGGTGGGTGATTGTTAGAGCATTGATAACGTGCTTTGGCTACAAATTACCTAAAAGGCACACTGAAGTGCAAGCTGACAAATCACAAGACTTAAAGGCCAATTCACACTGGTCCAACACCAACATTCTAAAGTCTCGTTTATTTTGACATCCATCCTTCACAAAATAAATCCAAATGGCTCCATAATGATAAACAAAGGCCTTCTGAGGGTAATCTGCAGCGTTTTGTTGTAGAAATATCCACATTTAAAACTTTATAAATGAAAATAACTAGCTTCCGGTAACGCCACCATCTTTGTCACATCGGCATTCAAGATGAGAGCGTATGCAGTTTATGGAAGGTGCTGTGCTGTTGCTCTGTGCCCCCGCCCTCCGCATTACCGGAAGCTACTTATTTTCGTTTATAATGTTTTAAATATGGATATTTCTACAACAAAACTGTGTGGATTACCCTCAGAAGACCTTTGTTTATCATCCTGGAGCCGTTTGGATTTCTTTTGTGAAGGATGGATGCATAATTTTTGGACTTAAAGAAGTGGACCCTGTAACTTTACATTTAATTGAACTGAAACATCTAATGCTGCGTTTACACCAGCCGCGGTAGATGCGTCAAGCGCGAGTGATTTCAATGTTAAGTCAATGTGAAGACGCGTTGACACGCGTCTGGAGGTCTCGCTGCGCAAATGAGGTCGTTTAGGGTGGCGCGGTAGACGCGATTCCGTCTCATTTGCTCGTCTAGAATTGAGCGTTGCCGCGGAAAACGCGCAAGTTAAAAATTTTTAATTTTGGCGGATAAACATGGCGCGTTAACCAATCAGGAGCTTGCTCTAGTAGTGACGTGATTACAGAAAGCGAGCAGAGTCACAGAAGCCCCTCCCATGATGCAAATTTCTGCGTGAAAATCTCAATGACTTGAATTTCATGCGCGGCGAATGAAGCGAGTAAACTCAAAATTTTTAAGCTGTAAACTAGCCACGGTAAACGCGATTTTGACAGCTCAAACGTGGCTGGTGTGTATCCACGGTAAAACATTTTCTAAAATAACTGAAAAATGTTTGTTTGAAAAATTATGGACTTATGCATCTGGGACGGCTTGGGGGTGAGTATCTTGGGTTTAATATAATTTTTGGCTGAACTATCCCTTTAAGAAATATTATGCTATTGGGAGCAGCTAATCTATATCGTCTTTGGCCTCGTCCATTTGTGCTTTTTAGTAGAGAGAAAGATCATGCAGTCACATACCAGTTTTGTACTTGTCACAATGCTCCACGTGATTTGCAAATTCGCAGTCAGAGTTCAGCAGACTTGCAGCAACTTTCAAAATATAGTCGCACAAGCTTGCGTTTCAGGTCTGACGCATTCTCATGTGTATGAATGGAAGTCAATGTAACGAAAAGTCTATTGTGACCATAGCATTAGCCTGCGCTTTAATTTTCAGGACTGAACTAATGAATTTAAAACACACGTGACAACCTGCCCCGCTATAAATGTGACATCTCTTTAGTTTAACCCACTCTGCCACAGACTGCTTGGTAAAGGTAAACATCTCTTCCCCTGACAGCTCTCCATTTTCTGAAGTGTTTTTCTCACAAAGGAGCCTATTTGTCTGTCTAAGCAAAACAATTTATGCTAATTTCCTAAACAAGCTTTCAAAGGTAAATCCTCTTGAAGGATGGACAATCTCATGTCATTTCTTTTAGCCGATTTTACCTACAATGAATTCATTCAGTGCCAAAATGTATGTTGTTAGGTTTAACTGCAAATCTGTCCACCAACTTTTCAGAAAACAAACAGATAAATAACATTATTTTGTTTACAAAGTTGGAAAGCAGAACAGGAGTATCTTATATATAAGCAGCATTGGACAAACAAGCCTTTACTCAAGTCTTAAAATTTTTCATTTTGTTAGGTGACAGAATAGAAAAGGTCCTCAATGTAGATAAAAAAATAAATCAAAAAATTATTTGCCCGGTTTCAAAACAAGACGTTTCCCAGACTACAATGAATGTTTGAGCTGTTTTAAATTTAAAAAATAAAATAACATCTTAAAGTTTATCACTGCCATTGTATGCACACCAGTATGTTTCTTTCTATGGCATTTTTATAAAAGCAACTTAAATATCTGAATTTACCTAAGGCATAGTCCTTAAGATAGCCTTGTCTGTGAAACCGGGCCAATGTCTTCCAGAGATATGAATAGATATTGATAGACATAGATATTGCGTAGATGTTATTGCATCCATTTTGGTCCATGTCAGTGTTTCTAATGAAACCCAATGATATTTTGCCGTAAGGTACAGCATGACAAAACTTTGCAAGGGACACGAAACTATTAAATTAAATACAGATTCACCTGCAGGCTAAACAAAGTGCCAACCATAATGGATTTTATTCAGTGAATTATTGACTGCAGAGAGCATAAAACAAAACAAAAAAGCACGTACATGTAGAACCCCAAAATTGGTCTTATTTCATGTTATTGACTTTATATGTAGTTCATGGTGATTCTAATAAATTTGAATGTTTAGGGCATTCTTGTTCACTTTTGTACAATGAACATTTTTTATATGGTTGGGTCATCTCCTGCTGTCCAAAGTTGGGTTTAAAGGCAGAATTAGTTAGTTACTGGTCTGAATGCCTTTAAGATTTTCCAGTTTAAGGAAAGCAATCCCATTAAGAAGTTGACCTTAAAAATGCACTTGATGATGCACAATTGCATGAACAAACTATATTTAGTCTAAATAAATAGATCTAATCTGAATCTCTTTGGAGCTTGTGTAACAGAGGAGCTTTGCATTGTCCTAAAGTCAATAAATAGCTAACAAACACGCCACAACTGCCTGTCTCCAGTAAATGGAGCGTTCATGTTTAATTATTTTCTGATTTTCTGCTTCTGCCGCATGAAATGGTCTTGGCCATGCATGTGAAAGGTGTAGAAATTGACATTTGAAAAGATTTTCTATTGGTATAGCTGTGGAAAATTAGTTTTTTTGAGAAAACATACTTGATCATGAAGACACTAGGAGAGCGATGTGTGATGTATTATGTTTGGAAAGTATTTGTCATTCATTGCAAACAATGCATTTAAACAGTAATTTATCATGAAAGATAACGATTTGGTCTTCGCTATTAAATAGGCCTGTGAAAGGAGAGATATTAAAGAAAATGCCCGTGAGTCATTGGAGTGGTACACAGGAGCTCATTACAGGTCAATAAGAATGAAGTTATCATTCTGCAAGGCAGCAGATGGAAAACATCTCTCTCAGGGACCAGCTTCTTTCGGCGGGGACAGAATTAATCACATATATTCATCTAAACTTGCACCACCTATCTGATTCACATGCATACAAGATTTGTGATGCAGGCACCTTTAACTTCTTTTTTTTGTAAAAACCTTAATGCATACTCTCTAAAAAAATCCTGCATTATTTTAAATCAAGATTTAGGGACAAGCCAACCTGTTTTTTTAAACTAGTTTTTTCAAACCCAAATGCTAGGTTGTTTTAATTTAATCTGGGTTCATTTAAACCAATGTTTGCACTGCAAAAAATTATTTTCAAGAAAAAAAAACTTAGTATTTTTGTCTTCTTTTCAGTAAAAATATCAAAAAAGACTTAATTTAAGATGCTTTTTTTGATGAGCAAAACGACCCAAGAAAATAAGTCTAGTTTTTAGACCAAAACCATCAAATTTAAGTGATTTTGTGCATAAAACAAGCCAAAAAAAAAATTTGCCAATGGGGTAAGCAAAAAAATCTTGAACATTTTTCTTAAACACTAAATTCAAGAAAAATTCAAGAAAAATTTGCCTACCCCATTGCCAGATTTTTTTGCTTGTTTATGCACAAAATTACTTAAATGTGATAAATTTTTGGTCTAAAAACTAGACTTATTTTCTTGGGTCTCTATTTAAGAATTTAGATATTTTTACTGAAAACAAGACAAAAATACTAAGAAAACGTTTTCTTTAAAATCTTTTTTTGCATTGTAAGTTTGTTCTATTTGACACAAATCTGTGTTGAAATTAACCCCACATTTTTTTTTTTGCGTGTACATACTGTTGGAGAAACGGGAATATGAACCTTGAAATGATATTTATTATGTTTGTCATTTTCTGAATGCTTTACAATACAGAAAACATCAAAGTCTGTTTGGTTACGCAGGTTGTTTAGCTCTAATTTCAAGCAAGCGAGTCTTGTAAGGCCTCAGTTGTGCAAGCTTGCAAAAATGCAATGGAATGGTTTTATTACTTTGGTGGCAAAACATGTGTACTATTGACTTAGAAGATGCTGACATCTGAAATGTAAAGTCAAGGCTGCTTGTAAAATCAAAGAATACACTGTGTATACACATGCTCGCAAAAGCCGCCCTTGCCACATCCTTCCTTTATAGTTTCTACAGAACAATGGATTAACCTTGCCATGGGTTTGTGAATGTATTTTTATCTTAACCAGTAGGGTATGATGTAAGACAGCAAAAATGGGATAAAAGGCCTGTTTTCAATCCTTTGAACGTGGAAGTGGGGCAACAACCTGGCACAGACCCAGACCTATGCGGAGTTCTCCTTGGGAATGAGATCAGGTGGGTTGTCGTTATTTGCCAGGGTGATTTGCCAGATGATTTTACTTTTGATTTCCCTGTATTTGTACTGTATGTATGAAATAAATCTCAAAAGTCATAGAGAACAAAAGAGATATTCAAGACTTCCATTGTTATTCTGTAATGTCTTTGTCATTTCAGCCTTTGTCATTATGCAGTGTGTAATAAGAAAACTTTGAGACAGAGAGAGCAAACAATAAAGGTTTAGACAGCTCTATTTTTTATAATTAGAAAGTTATAAAGTCATAGACCAAGCATTGGGTCAAAAGGGGACAAACTCAGATTTTGGGGTAAATTAAAGGAATATGTCATTTTCACTAATAGAGGTCGCTAAACAAAAACAAGCGCAGCTGACATGCTAGACGTTATCATACACCAGGCGCAATTGCGGGGCAAAACCTGTAGCCTGGTAAGACGATTTTATTTGCTTTTAAAAAGTGCAAATATTGCATTTATTTTGATTTTTTTTTAATGCTACCCCATAGATTTATTATATATGATGACTTTGTAGCTCTGGATATGGGGAGATGAGAACCATTTTCAAGTAATCTTTTTCAAAACATTGATGGTGCTGTCCCAATTGAATATACAGTAAAGTTTAGTATCATTTCTTGACTTTTAAAATATCTTTTTTCTCTATGTGTTGTCCGTCTTTGTATATTGACTCAACATTTTGATGGCAATGATTAAAGTACTTCAATTTAGTCTACCATCTGTCTGTCTGTTACATGACCTTTGTCTGAGCAATGATGCTTTTTTCACATTTTCTTGTCTTTGCAGCTACTCATGGTATGATCTGGTGAATCCTGAGAGAGTAACACATGCTGTGTAAGGTCAACTGCTCGTACCAATCGACTTCACTGCAGTAATTTGCCCCAGTAGATTGAATAATTATTGAGCTAATTAGAGTTTAAATTTTTAATGCCACATATGTCAGCATTGTCGGTATAATATTCAATTAAATTTTATTTATATAGTGCTTTTCACAATTGATTAATTGTTCAAAAGCAGATTTACATTAATAAAAACAATATAAAGCATCACATTCTGCATAATTTAAAAACTGAATTGATTATCCAATATTTTACAGTAAATTGCTTTTACAGTAGCCTAGCAAACTTTTATATTCAGATGTCTAATTCCAGTGAGAAAATACAAGATGGTGTAAAAAAGAGTACTGAAGATCTGCACTAGTTATGCAGCTGTTTGCCAGTAACTTACTGTAGATTTCAATGTATGTTAAAGTTAAATGAACATTAAACATTAACAAGTCTTTGGGCTCTATCATACACCCGGTGCATTAGTGATGCAAGTGTTTATCATACAGCCCGGCGCAGTTGTCATTTTTTACGTCCAGCATCACGTTGTTTAAATAGCAAATGCATTTGCGCCCATTTGTGTGCCCATGGGCGTGCTGGTCTGAAAACAAGGTTTGTTCAGGCGCATTGTTGGCACGTTGCTATTTTGAGGCAACTACAATAGACTACATCTTTGACCAACCTGGTATAAAGTCTAAAGTCATTGGCACAATATTGTTTTTGTTATTTAAAAAGCGTGTTAGTAATATGTGCCTATAAATGAGAAAACAATGCGCATTTGCTTATTACACACATGAACGGCACACAAACATTTCTAAATATAAAAATTAAAATGTAAATGGTTATTATTGAGTGTTTATTTACAGTTATATTTACAGAATAAAACTATATAATAACAGCCTCATGCAAAGCATTCTGGGAACCAGAAATCATCATAAAACTTTTTCTGTTTTTTTGCTTCAGATTTTGTTTCCCAGAATGTTTTGCTTGATGCTGTTTTTCTAGTTTAATTCTGTAAAGACAAAGACTTGTAAATGTTTAATGTTCATTTAACTATGAACAAAATGTTGCCAGTAATAACATAAATTTAAATCTACGGTAAGTTACCGGCAACCCAGCTGCAAATTTCTACGGAATTTTTTTTACAGTGTACCCATACATTTACAGCAATAAAAAGCCTGCTAATTTTACTTCCATGACTGAAAGAAAATTATTTTTAAAGAGAACCGAAGGTTTTAATAAAAAAAAATTCAATACAAATAAAAACATTTATTGTTTTTCACATCAATCTTAAACTAGTGGTCTTCTTCTTCTGCTTAGTTTTTCAGTTTACAAATTACGCCATCTTAATCATCTAAACAGCGCAATTGGCTTTTAAAGGGGATGAGACCTGAGACTCAAACGCCCAAAACACACCCATTACTCATTATGAGAATAGGAACAGCCCTTTTAGACTGTGTGCTAGGCGCACAAACCATTTTTTCTGTTGTTAAATTAGCGCCCGTTAGACTGTGCACCGTGTGCTTTAGACCATGCGCTTAGATCATTAATATAGGGTCCTTTATATCTACATAATAAAACTAAAATAACAGCATCATGCAAATCATTCTGGGAACAAAAAATCCAAGAAAATCTTTTTCAGTTTTTCCTTCATATTTGCATTTTCTTCAGAATGCTTTCCATGAGGCTGTTATTTTATTCTGTTATTTATTGTATTCTGTAAAGATAAAGACTTGTTAATGTTTAATGTTCATTTTACTTTAAACAAATGGTTGCCAGTACAAAAACATACATTTAAATCTACAGTAAATTACTGGCCAACAGCTGCCAGTAGTACTGCCCTTTGTACAGAAATTTTTAACAGTGTGCTTTTGAGTTTGATTATAATCTTAAAAGTATACGCATCTAAACAAAATAAAAAATCATACTTGAGGGAAATGAAAAATGCAAAACTTTTCACAGTATTGTACTTTCCAGGTAGGTGGGTTCCTTGGGGTTTTGGAGATGTTGCAATAGTTCTTGACAGGTTTTGTTTCAGCAGTGTTTGCCCTGCCGGCTAAATCTGGTTTCTCGCAATGTTTTTGTATACAAAAGTGAAGTTTTGGTTGTAATCCATGGTATTATTGCAAGTATATATGTCATCTTCTTATGATGATGATTTCCATACACAACATGTCTAGGCACCTGTTATTCATCATGTTATCATATTGACTACATGTTGATAGTTAATGAGAAAGTATATACTATTTCTGTAGATTAAAATGTATTTATATAAACAAAAAAAATCTGCGATAATATTATATCTTTTTATTATATATACTTTATTTGTAATAATTTCCCTCCATCTTCGCTTTTTTTTCTTCGACTTTCTTGTAAAGCTGCTTTGAAACTTTATATGAAATGAAACATTGTAAAAAGCACTATAAAATGAATGTGACTTGACTAGGAAATACCATCTTTGGTTCGGATAAAAATCTCACTTGATCATATGGCCATGTCAGAGCTTATAATATGTTATGATACATTAAACAAAAATAATCATTATTTCACCATAAAACATTTATATATAAAACTAATAGCTGCTTGACTAAATTATATTTGTTCACTAATAAAACACCACTTGACAAAAATAAAGTGATCAGCTCCCAGACAGCAGACGACTCTGGGCCGGATCTGCACCGGATCAGCGCCAGAGCTGTTGACTTCGGCACAGATCCGGAGCGGATCCGGCCAGTATAAGAAAAAACACATTAAACTTGAACAGTAGTGTGGTGCATAAACAAACAGTAAATATTGAGTCTGTAAACGAAACAAAGCAAACATCTCTGTTATGATTCCTAGTAAAATCTTTGTTTTGAATGTTTCGACAAGAGCCTGGTGTTGAGCTGTGCAGTTGAGTTTGACGGGACAAATAACATCACCGCACTGTCTTTTTTTCGGTCACATGACTGGGATCAAATCCTAGTTGCTAAGACACCCTGAGAGATGGGTATGTGTAGGCGCAGCGCCTCCATCCAGAACATGTTGTGATCAACAGATAATGCCTTTCATTATGGAGGGCTCGGTGAGCATCTGATAATGTTCGCTAAGCCAGATGTTCCTGCCACAGCTTGTGTAGAGAATCCAAAAGAGCTTTTCACACAATATTATAAACCGACATCAATCTGTTTAATGCTAGCGGTAAGTCAACAGTTGCTTCCTTTTATGAGATTAAGCCACAGTATTTCAGAATACCAATTTCAAAGTGGTGAAAGATCGTATTTTACTGCGCCCCCAAAGTCGGCTATACGTATAAATTTTCTCACTGCTTTACTGCCTTTACTGTCTGGGTTTTGTCCAAACCATAATGCTCATTTCTCCATTTGATACTCTTTCAAGCCTTGATACACAGCTTAAATGTGATCATTTAAACACATTATGTATACAATTAAAACAGATGGCAATAGTCTTTCATTGGCATCAAATCTCTAAAACATAGACCAGATTCACCCAAGTGCAACGCAGAGTATAACAGCCCAGTAATGTGAACTTGTATATACACAACATGCATTTCTGCATCATTTTGTCATTGAAATCAAACATATTGGGCCTAAACCTGGCTTAAACTTTTTATGAGGCACTCAGGATTTTATAGTCAGGCCTAAATGTCTATGAGCTAATCTCTAGTCAGCCTGTTTAAAATCTTATAGTGAAGATGTCTCTGCTTCTTATCTTTCGTATGTCTCCTCCAGAACCTTTATATCTCAAGTCCACTACCATATCTTTCAACAACCTTATCTCATTTAAAATGATACTCTTTGCCTATCTTCAGCAAGATGAACTACAATCAAAAAAGGCTTTCATTGCATTAACCATTCAGAGTTAGGTTTTGTGTACTATGCTTTTCCCTAAGCTGCGGCTGTCCTGAATGATTGATCTGCTTTGTGAACAGGGTAGCTTTTGCAGTTTTGAAGGGCGACTTTGTTGGACTCGGTAAATATGCTGCGCAGATGTGTTACAAAAGATATACGATTCATCATCCTGTCACATTATGAAAATACCACATGGACATTGTCCTGATTCTCTGAAAGCATTGTTTAAAATACTATTTGGCTAATTTCACGATTTTGTGTTGGGATTCGGATATATTTAAAGGTTATTCGTGACAAGTTAATCCATACACACGTTTAACTTCACTTTAAATTCTGCTGGGTAATTTTTAACCCAATGCTGGGTAAATATTAGATAGAACACATGTTGGGTTATAAATAAACCTATGCTGGGTTGTTTGTTGTTGTCTGTCCGATATTTACCCAGCATTGGGTTAAAAAAACCCCAGCAGTGTTGGCATCTACGAATTCATCTCCAATGTTTATGGCATGTGGGAGAAAACCAGAGTACCCAGAGTAAACTCAAGCGGGCACAGGGCCACACAGAAATGCCACCTGATCTAGCCAGGGCTTGAACACTCCCTCCTCCTTTTTTAATCCCAATTAAACCATTAGAAGTGCTGATTTGATTCTCTTGTTAATGTGATGTCACACTAACAAAGCCCTGCCTACAGCCAGGCTTTACACAAAAGCGAAATATTTAGCTTTTAGTTTTCTAAATGTGTTAGCATGTTATAGCGCTACAGATAGTATTGTCCCAGATTGTATCCACAGGAATCAGATCTATTTTCAAACGAAAGCAATGGCTCATTTGCATTTAAAAGTATACACATTAAAACAACGCTTTTTTGTTGCCGCCAAAAATAGAGGCATTTTAGACATGCTATAATAAATGATCTGTGGGGTATTTTGAGCTGAAACCTCGCGGACACATTCAAGGCACACCTGAGACTTATATTACATCTTGTATAAATGGGCACGATGGCCCTTTAAAGATCATTTTATCTGGAATTTAAATGTGCTGCGTGTAGATGCTCTGTTTTAGTTTTAATGCCAGTGGGATTTCATTTTGTTTATGTTTGTTTCCCTTCACTTAATATTTTAAATTCTCAAAGGATTGATTTTGAACATGAAGCATTCCATATCGGCACACCTCGTTGTTCATATCCGGGGCACTTCACAGTGACAAATAGCCCAAAGAAAAACAAAAGACAGAAGTGCAAGGGAAATCTCAGAGGAATACACAAAAGGTACACATTGTTTCATAAGCATAATAACTGAACATTAGTAGATTAGTAGACTTTATAGTTTAATTAAATCTCTCCGTTTGGGTCTGAGGGACAGACCCCAACGCCCAATTAAACAAAAACATTTGACCTATTTTACCATTTACCTACTCTTTTAAGAACTTTAAAAACTCCATAGACAGATAGAAAGACATACAGACAATAGTTTGTTTTCAACACAATTCACTATATGACACATACCAACTGCTACTCGTAAAATGTAAAATTGCCTGAATGCATTAGTTAATGACTCACTTTTGCTTCTAATGTGTGATAGCCTGCTGTCACTACATCTCTTATTATTCTGTTTCCTGTTCTTCAGCTTCCGCTGACTATTTTTATTATAATTACTGTCGCACACTTGCTGTTCTTCGGGGCGTGAATACATCTGTCAAAAGTAATGTTAAGAGTTTTTAGCATCTATTCATAGCATAGCAACAATTTTTAATGTCCTAAGCTTTATTTTATCTTTATTTTGATTCTACAATGCTAGTATTTGTTTTTGTATGTTATGGTGATATTTTCTCAAAATGATTGTATTTATTGACTGCTTTTGCTGGCTGTTGAAAATGCAGACAGATGGACATGAATGCAGCATGCCATTCAGAAGAGTAAATTCTATCTTTTAAATCTGATATGACACGAGAGATGTTTCAATAGTGTAGACATAACACCAGAAGAGCACTTGGGCACTTACGGTAACTGTTTTGTATCACAATACGTGATAAAGTCTTCTTATTCTCTTCTGAAAAGGGAGTCAATTACAGTAACACAATGTACTTGTAAGGGTTCTGTGTGTTTTTGTCTTATGTTAAAGGGACAGTATGTAGGATTGTGGCCAAAACTGGTACTGCAAATCACACAACAGCTCTCTGATCTCTGCCAAGCCTTCTCCAATCAATTACAATTGCAGCTATTTCAAGTGCAAATTATTTAAGATATGCTTTTTTGGTGTTAAATAATGGCGCAAATACCAGTCATATCATTTAAAACCGATGTGTTAAAAAACAACACAATCAGTGTTAGTTTAGGGACAACACACTATGGGCCAGATTTACTAACAGCTTGCGCCAGTGCAAACCATCAGAGCCGGACATTACTTGAGTATTTTAAGTACATTTTAAGTACACTTGAGTGTTTGTCTTAGGAAAAAAATTACTTTATTAAATAATGTTTACTACATTCTAAAGCATAGAATCATACTGTGTGTTCCTTTTATATTGCATATTAAAATTGATTTAATACATAATTACATAAAAATTGTGTACTTTTAATTTTCTTGAGTAAAAGTACAAAAGTACTTTTTACTTAAGTAAAATAAATAAAAGTACTAGATGTTTAGAGGACGTTAATATTAAATTTAATCCAAAAACTTTATTTACATTTTTTATTTATAAAAATTATGAAATGTAGTGGAGTAAAAATTATATGTCATGCTTTGGAATGTATGTTCTCCAAAGAAAAACATTGATAAAATACGAATACTTAAAAATTTACTTTTATGTAGAAAGTAAAAATATTTAAGTAGTGTCCGCCTATGCAAACCATCATTTTGTCGTTAAATAACAACTGTCGGGATTGGATAATTAATGCTAAAAGACGTGGTCTAGTTTTTTTTGCGACTGACCTTATTGCATATGCATTTCTTGGAGTTTCTCTTTAAGATGCAAAATTTATGTGAGGAGATTATTTTAATTATTCGAGCAACGGGATTTACTAATGTTTGCATGTGTGATATGACTGCAAACGAAAAGTATGTCTTAGATCATTTTGCACATGAAATGGCTGCAATTGTTGCTAAAAGAAGAGAGCAGAGGCCGCGTGATACAAGAGATTTTTTTTAACATTAGTTTATCTGGAAATTCCAGAGGAACATATTATTCAAAAATATTGTTTGCAAAGCCATATTATTTTAAATTTGCTAAAGTAAATAAAAGAGGAGTCACTTGAAGTGGTCACACAATACCAGTGTAACCCTGACCTAATTTAGCTCAAGTTAAATAATTATTTTTCATATTTATATGTTCATGTTTTATAAATGTTCGTTGCATTTAATAAGTTGTAAATACATTTGTAAAGTGGGAAAAATTGTGTAAAAAGAAAAAATGTTTAATATGACGTAGCTGAGAATTGACCAATCAGATGAGTTCAGACGCTCTGTGTCGCGTGAGTCAGCAGAATCCGGGTCATACGGAGAGAAGAGCGCTGAACTTGAGTGTGTCTGTTTATAACTTGAGAAATAAGACTTAAAATGTTAAATATAATTGAAATCCTTTTGTAATCTATGAGGGGAGAACTAATTTGAACACATCCGTGTTTATTTTTGTTGGAGTGGATTTTATTTTCGTTTTTTACCGTGTTGAAGCATTGGATGTGGTGAGTAAATACTTTAAAATTGCTGTTTATTGAAAAATAATCACAAAACAATTGTTTAAATGTCAAATGTTTATTTAAATTGTTGTATGCATGTAATATTTGTCATGTATTTTGTACCATGTGTGTTATTTGACGACGCGATTTAATGCACGTGAGCCTGTGACTCACGTGGCCATATGGTCTTATACACGTGTAATGCACGTGAGCCTGTAATGAACAGAAATTAACATTAAGCAGTTAAATGATGATAATGATGTTACATTTTGGTTACAATGAGGTTATTGTGATGAAAAAAAAACAATACTTATCCGGAAGTTTTGTTAATGTTGAGATGAACATAGTTTAAAACGAACATTGTGTTGAATCTCTGGCTTATTTTAAATAGGTCAGGTTTTTTTGTGGATTCCATTGGATGTTCCTTTGATGGCGAGCTACCCAGGTGAATTCTGTAAAGGAGAAGAGGACAACAGTTAATGCAAGGATTCATATAGACTGAGACTTTGCCTTTTTCTAAAATATAGGAGTGGATTTCAGTAAGGACTGTGGCTAACAGCTCATTTGCATCGTTGGACTTGAGATAAGTAACGAATATCTGATATCAGAACTGAACTGATTTGAACTGAACATTGATTCCTGAGTTATGATTCCTGAACTGTGATTCACATCCTAATGTGAACGTTTGAATGTCATTGTTCAATTTGTACTTTGAATTTGAGTCAGTGCATAAGGGTTATAGCTCACTGTGATGGTGTATACCAGTGAGGATTGAGTACTCTAAAGAGATCTTTTATTCATTTTCTTTTATTCATTGATTTATTTTATTGGGTTATTTGGTATTTTTGCTTTTCTTTTTTTATCCAAGGCCTTTTTCTTATCCTGGGGAAATTTTATTAAAAGTGTTTTCTTACTATATTCCTGTGACAGCGTTTCCAGTGATTACCCATCTCCAGAGAGCCGTTCCTATAGTTTTCTGAGGTGTAATTGGCCTGTAGAGTCTAAAGGAGTTATAATTGATGCCTTGTAAATATAGTTTTACTCACCTGATATAATTATACATTTTTGATAATTATTATTATCATTATCATTTACTTACCTTATACATATATTTGTGTTAATTCTCGGGCATCAGAGATATTTCTAAATTTATTAGTCCAGAGGTTGTGTGAAGTGTTACACTTAAGTGGCGAGCCAGCCAGGAGGTGGCGCTGTGTTACTGGAAACGCTTTGAAAAAATACTTTAAGTAACCCAAACAGTCTGATGATAAAATGGAAGTAGTTGTCAACGAAGGCATTAAAGTCCCTAACTCTGTAGTAGTTAGTGGAGTAACTGGAACTGATGATGACGAAAAACTAATTGAGATTTTGGAGAAACATGGTTCCATATCTAAAATAGTGACAGTACAAGATCCCAAATCTGATTTCTACCAGAACCTGATTGTTGAATTTAACAGTGGGAATGCTATGCAGTCTTTAGAGCCCCTGTTACCGTATACTTACAGGTTGACTGATAATCCTGAGGTAGTGTATGTAGTGAAATCCTTGTCCACTGTTTATACTAAACAACTAGGGGGTGATGCTACTAGATCTTACCTTAAAGGATTGAGAGACATTGCAAACCTAAGTGGTGTTAACTTTGAATCAATGCTTAGTGAAATGCTAACAGAAATGAGCTCTGTAGTTCTTCCTTTGCCTGCTGAATCAGACACCGTGAATCAGAATCACGAAAATCTCATTGATCTGGATCAGCCTGAGAATAAAACTGTGTCGGAGACAAGTGAGCCGCGTGCAGTAAGGAAACAGCAAGCATCGTCTGCTACATATAGTGTAAATAATTCCATCCTTACTTCTCCTACTGTACTGAACCCGCCAGACGTACAGAGATTAGTTGTTGAGCATGTGGTGAGAACTGAGGAAGTAAATTCTCAAGCGTTTGTAACTACAAGGCTCAGAGCTTTTTCTGGGAGGATTCCCAGACCTGTAAATGAGATTGAGTATGATACATGGCGTACAAGTGTTGACTTTATCCTGAGAGATCCTACAATGTCTAGCTTTCATGGATCACGAAAGATTCTTGATAGCCTGCTACCCCAGCATCTGATATTGTAAAGCACTTAGGTCCTGAAGCTCTTCCATCAGAATACCTGCAGTTGCTTGATTCAGCGTTTGGCACTGTGGAGGATGGTGATGAACTTTTGGCTAAGTTCATGAATACCTTACAGAATGCAGGTGAAAAGCCTTCAGTTTATCTATCCAGACTTCAAGCTGCTTTGACTGTAGCTATTAAGAGAGGTGGTATCTTGTCCAGTGAGGCAGACCGGCAACTGTTAAAACAGTTTTGTCGGGGCTGCTGGGATAATAATCTGATTGCAGACTTGGCTTTAGAACAGAAACGTGACAATCCCCCTTCCTTTGCACAGTTGTTATTGATGTTGCGTACCGAGGAAGACAAATTTGCCGCCAAAGAAAAGCGCATGAGACAGCATTTAGCTGGTACAAAGCAACGAGTTCATGTACATACACAGAGAACTTGGGTCGCTGATGAGTCTATGCATCCAAAAAATGCTGATATGTTGTCAATCGCAATGGAGACCAAAGAGTTAAGGAAACAAATAGCCACTTTGCAGAGTCAGCTGGCAAAACTGACTCCCAGAGCTGAGGTTCCCAAGAAATCCATTTCGCAGACCAAAGCTCGTAAAAGCACTGTAGCACAAAACAAACCTCAGAATTCAAATGTTGAAGCCGCTGCAGCTGATATGAACAAACAAGTTGGAAAACCCAGACCCTGGTACTGTTTTAGGTGCGGCGAAGACTCCCACATAGCGGCTTCTTGCACCGCTGAGCCAAATCCAAAACTTGTGGCTGAGAAACGTAAGCTGCTAAGAGAAAGACAGTCCCAATGGGAGTCTCAGAACGCTGCAAAAGAGGTTTTAAACTAGAGCCAGTTCCTTTTGAGGGACGAATTGGAACTGAAAAGTTGCTAAGTCCCATAAAGACTAGAGTTTTTACTTGCAGCCAGAATTCTAAATGTTCAAACTTAAAAACTAAGCTGCCAAAAGGACTAATTGGTGCTAAGTGCATTGCAATAGTTGGCATCTCAGGGCAGGAATGTCGCTGCTTAATTGATACTGGTTCGCAAGTCACTACTATTCCCCTTTCTTTTCATAAGCAGTATCTTTCAGAGCACCCCATTCATCCTCTTGCTGATCTTTTAGAGGTAGAAGGAGCAAATGGTCTTTCTGTGCCCTATCTTGGGTACGTGCATTTGAATATGACTTTTCCAGCAGACTTCGTTGGTGCTGAAACTGAAATTCCCACCGTTGCTTTGGTTGTGCCGGACATCAAGTCTCATACAGAGCCCTTAATTCTTATTGGAACGAATACTCTGGACAATTTGTACGAGGAACATTTGAAAGCAAGACCTTTGTCCTTCTTACCTGCCCTGTATGGTTATAGGGCTATACTATGTACTCTTGAGCTGAGGCACAGACAGAGTGAAACGGGTACTCTTGGCTTTGTCAAGATGAAGAGCCAGGTGCCTGAAGTCATGGCCGCTGGTCAAACTGTTGTTTTAGAGGGTACTTTTCATGCACCAGGATCCTTGCTTGACAAATGGGTAGTAGTGGAACACCCTACTGTATCATCTTTACCGGGTGGAGTGGTAGTGAAGTGTTGTTTACTTACTCTTCCCACTGAAAAGTCAGGATGCCTTCCTGTAGTCCTCACTAACGAGACTGACCATGATGTGATTATTCCAAGAAGATGTGTCCTTGCCGAGGTTCATGCGATGGAGTCTCTGCTTTCAACTAAAGGAGGTACATCAAAATCTGATTCCCTCAGCATTGAACCTAAAATGGTTAAAGAATCAAGGGTCACTGTGAACTTTGGTGATTCACCATTGCCTCAAGAGTGGAGAGATCGGATTACCAAGTTACTTAATGAAATGCCTGAAGTCTTTGCTCAGCATGACTTGGACTTTGGTCGGACACAGAAGGTGAAGCATAGTATCAAGTTGAAAGATGAAACCCCTTGTAAGCAAAGAGCCAGACCAATTCACCCACAAGACCTTGGCGCCGTACGTAAACATCTCCAAGAACTCCTGTCAAGTGGTGTTATCCGGGAATCAGAATCCCCTTTCTCTTCACCCATTGTGGTGGTTAGAAAAAAGAATGGTGATGTCCGTCTTTGCATCGATTACAGGAAATTGAATTTGCAGACGATAAAGGATGCATACGCCCTGCCTAACCTTGAAGAGACATTTGCGGCCCTGAATGGTTCTAAATGGTTCACCGTACTTGACTTAAAGTCAGGGTATTACCAAATAGAAGTAGAGGAGGCAGATAAACCAAAAACTGCCTTTGTGTGCCCCCTGGGCTTCTGGGAATTCAACCGTATGCCTCAGGGGGTCACCAATGCACCAAGTACTTTCCAACGGTTGATGGAGAGATGTATGGGAGACATCAACCTTAAGGAAGTACTTGTATTTCTTGATGACTTGATCGTGTTTTCACAAACCATAGAAGAACATGAAAAGCGGTTACTGCAAGTGCTCACTCGGTTGAAGGAATACGGGTTGAAACTTTCACCAGAAAAGTGTCGCTTTTTCCAAACTTCTGTGAAGTATCTGGGACATATAGTGTCCGAGCATGGAGTCGAAACAGATCCTGAGAAAATTGAAGCCATTAAAACCTGGCCATGTCCTAAAAACCTTAAGGAACTAAGATCATTCTTGGGGTTTTCCGGTTATTACCGGAGATTTATAAAAGACTACGCTCAGATTGTGAAACCGTTGAACGAATTGACCTCTGGTTATCCTCCTTTGAGAAAAGGGAACAAAAAGTCAGCGAAGGAAGGTAAATACCACAACCCCAAAGAGCCATTTGGTGGACGTTGGACGTCATCTTGCCAAAAAGCGTTCGAAACCTTAATCATCAAGCTCTCTACTGCTCCTGTCTTGGGGTTCGCTAACCCAAAACTGCCTTATACTCTTCATACAGATGCCAGCACCTCTGGACTGGGGGCTGCTCTGTACCAAGAACAGGATGGGCAGCAGCGTGTAATTGCGTATGCTAGCAGGGGGTTATCGCACAGTGAATCCCGTTACCCAGCCCACAAACTCGAATTCTTAGCTCTCAAGTGGGCTGTAACGGAAAAATTTCATGATTACCTTTACGGTACTTCTTTCACGGTTGTTACTGATAGCAATCCCCTGACGTACCTGCTGACAACAGCCAAGCTGGATGCAGTTAGTTACAGATGGCTTGCCGCTTTGTCTACTTTTTCGTTCAAACTACAGTACAGAGCTGGAAAGCAGAACACAGATGCTGACAGCTTGTCACGCAGGCCACAAGAAGGGCTGTCCGAAGACCATCTGTCAACAAAAGAAATGGAGAGGATTGAGAAATTTGTGCAGTATCACACATCTGAAACTGATGTTCCTGGTATCACTGATACTGACGTGGTTAAGGCTGTCTGCGAAAGACACTTGGTACAGCAGAACAACGATCCTGCTGATTCTTTGGTTTTGTCTCTTTCCATTCATCCAAATGCGATACCCAGCTGCTATGAGCAGGAAGACAATTTTACTGGATCTTCAGTCTTACCTCACTTAACACGAGAGGAGTTGTCTGAAAAGCAGAAGTCTGATCCAATTATCAGGGAAGTTCTTATATACTTGGAATCTGGAGAGAAACCACCACCTGTTGTCAGAAAGGAAGTGCCTGATTTCATTTTCTACTTAAGGGAGTGGGATCGTCTCTTGATAAAGGAAGGAATTTTGTACCGAAGACGACAGGATGGGGACTGTATTACTTACCAGCTGGTCCTGCCTGAGGAGCTCAGATCCCTTGTTATGAGCCAGTTGCATGACCAGATGGGACACCTGGGCATAGAGAGGACCCTGGATTTGGTTCGGTCGCGGTTTTACTGGCCGAGGATGAGTTCTGAGGTAGAACAGAAAGTAAAGACCTGCAACCGATGTGTTCGGAGAAAAGCCTTACCTCAGAAAGCAGCACCGTTGGTAAATATCCAAGCAACAAGGCCACTTGAACTTGTCTGTATGGATTTTCTATCTCTTGAGCCAGATAAGAGCAACACCCGGGATATCCTTGTGATTACCGATTACTTTACCAAATACGCGGTTGCTATACCGACGACCAACCAAAAAGCTAAAACAGTTGCTAAAAGCTTATGGGAACAGTTTATTGTGCATTATGGTTTCCCAGAACGCTTACACTCCGATCAGGGACCAGATTTTGAATCGCATACGATTAAAGAGCTTTGTATGATAGCTGGTATCAAGAAAATCCGTACTACACCCTACCATCCCCGGGGAAACCCAGTGGAGCGATTTAATCGCACACTGCTAAGTATGCTGGGAACCCTGGAGGAAAAAGATAAAAGTTGTTGGAGAGAGTTTGTTAGGCCCTTGGTTCATGCGTACAACTGTACAAAGCATGAAAGTACAGGATTTTCCCCATATGAGCTGATGTTTGGCCGTCAACCCCGACTGCCACTTGATTTGGCATTTGGTTTGCCTACGGAGAGTAATTTGCAGATCTCACACTCACAGTATGTGCAACAATTGAAGTCTCACCTAAAAGAGAGCTATGATGTTGCTATGCGTAATGCACAGAAACTTGCAGAAAGAAACAAAGCCCGCTTTGACAAGTGTGTGAGTGAGTCTGTGCTAGAGGTTGGAGATCGTGTGTTGGTGCGAAATGTCAGAATACGTGGGAAACATAAACTTGCTGATAAGTGGGAGTCTAAGGTTTATGTCGTGGTGAAGCGAGTGGACAACTTGCCTGTCTATATTGTTCGTCCAGAGACTAAGGACGGTCCACTTCGTACTCTTCATAGAGACCTGTTACTTCCTTGCGGTTTTTTGCCAGTATCTGAAGCTGAAAGTTCAATTGAACCAAAAGCCGCTTCTAAACCTAAGACTAGGTCAAGAATTGAGATGCAAGAGTCAGAAGAACTGACCCTTAATCCAGAAATTGATGATGAAACCTCTGATCCTGTGTTCAGAATTTGTCCAGTTAGGAAAACGAGGTTTATAACTTATCATGACTTGTCTAGACCAGACAGTATCTTACCTGATGTAACTTTAGAAAGACCCTTACCTGTGAGTAATCCAGAAGAAGTACTTTCACCTGAAAAGAATAAAGAATACTTACCGGTTGAAGTTCCTGTTGAAAACTTACCTGATGTTGCAGAATCTGATGAGTTGACTTGTTCTCCTGAAATTCTAGTGAGTGGTAATGAAGTAGACAGTCCTGGAAAAGAGTGTAATGAAGTTAGTCATGCTTCGGATGAAGATGATAGTGTTGTCACTGAAACTCAAAAGTGTAGACATTCTACTAGAAAAAAAACTAAACCTAAGATACTTACCTATCCAAGTTTTGGAAATCCCTTAATTCAAGTTGCGCAATCTTTGTTTCAAGGATTAAATAATGCTTTTGTTACTGCCTTGAGTGGTATTGAGGGTCCTAGTGAGTTAATTGAAGAGTCTCAAATAAAAGTTGTGTAAGGATTTACATATCTTAACTTAGGATACGAGGACGTATACCTAGTTAGTAGGGGAGGTTGTAACCCTGACCTAATTTAGCTCAAGTTAAATAATTATTTTTCATATTTATATGTTCATGTTTTATAAATGTTCGTTGCATTTAATAAGTTGTAAATACATTTGTAAAGTGGGAAAAATTGTGTAAAAAGAAAAAATGTTTAATATGACGTAGCTGAGAATTGACCAATCAGATGAGTTCAGACGCTCTGTGTCGCGTGAGTCAGCAGAATCCGGGTCATACGGAGAGAAGAGCGCTGAACTTGAGTGTGTCTGTTTATAACTTGAGAAATAAGACTTAAAATGTTAAATATAATTGAAATCCTTTTGTAATCTATGAGGGGAGAACTAATTTGAACACATCCGTGTTTATTTTTGTTGGAGTGGATTTTATTTTCGTTTTTTACCGTGTTGAAGCATTGGATGTGGTGAGTAAATACTTTAAAATTGCTGTTTATTGAAAAATAATCACAAAACAATTGTTTAAATGTCAAATGTTTATTTAAATTGTTGTATGCATGTAATATTTGTCATGTATTTTGTACCATGTGTGTTATTTGACGACGCGATTTAATGCACGTGAGCCTGTGACTCACGTGGCCATATGGTCTTATACACGTGTAATGCACGTGAGCCTGTAATGAACAGAAATTAACATTAAGCAGTTAAATGATGATAATGATGTTACATTTTGGTTACAATGAGGTTATTGTGATGAAAAAAAAACAATACTTATCCGGAAGTTTTGTTAATGTTGAGATGAACATAGTTTAAAACGAACATTGTGTTGAATCTCTGGCTTATTTTAAATAGGTCAGGTTTTTTTGTGGATTCCATTGGATGTTCCTTTGATGGCGAGCTACCCAGGTGAATTCTGTAAAGGAGAAGAGGACAACAGTTAATGCAAGGATTCATATAGACTGAGACTTTGCCTTTTTCTAAAATATAGGAGTGGATTTCAGTAAGGACTGTGGCTAACAGCTCATTTGCATCGTTGGACTTGAGATAAGTAACGAATATCTGATATCAGAACTGAACTGATTTGAACTGAACATTGATTCCTGAGTTATGATTCCTGAACTGTGATTCACATCCTAATGTGAACGTTTGAATGTCATTGTTCAATTTGTACTTTGAATTTGAGTCAGTGCATAAGGGTTATAGCTCACTGTGATGGTGTATACCAGTGAGGATTGAGTACTCTAAAGAGATCTTTTATTCATTTTCTTTTATTCATTGATTTATTTTATTGGGTTATTTGGTATTTTTGCTTTTCTTTTTTTATCCAAGGCCTTTTTCTTATCCTGGGGAAATTTTATTAAAAGTGTTTTCTTACTATATTCCTGTGACAGCGTTTCCAGTGATTACCCATCTCCAGAGAGCCGTTCCTATAGTTTTCTGAGGTGTAATTGGCCTGTAGAGTCTAAAGGAGTTATAATTGATGCCTTGTAAATATAGTTTTACTCACCTGATATAATTATACATTTTTGATAATTATTATTATCATTATCATTTACTTACCTTATACATATATTTGTGTTAATTCTCGGGCATCAGAGATATTTCTAAATTTATTAGTCCAGAGGTTGTGTGAAGTGTTACACCAGACATTTCGAAACTTCATTGCAAACCTTCATCTTTTATCATCCAGTTGTTTAGTTTTCATTGTACTTGTTAGCTGGGATTACACATCTCAAATCCTCTGCTGTGCTGTCCGTGGTGCTGAACTCAAGCGCATCAGGTGTTAGTCGATCACCCGCACCTAAACAGCTCTGCTTATCTGCAAACTAATTTGTGTTGCTCTTAGTAGATTGTGTTGGTCATTATGGAAATTAGCTATTAGCTGAATTACCTTCATTCATATATTGCATGAACTACTCTGAGATAACATTACTGTGTAAAATGTATGTATACAAAGATCCTTGAATTTGCCAAATCTCTCTGAACAGTTCTGATCCATGCATGCTCGTCGTCTCTCCTCATCTCTAGCAAACCAAAACATTTTATTGTAAACAAGGTATTTATGTCAGAGATCATTTTAGTTAGCCAGACCAATAAATAAAATCAGACCGGAAGTTCCCTTTCGGGTTAGGCGTCTAACCTCGACAACACGCGTGCATCTGATGAAACTGTCTGTGTTTGCCATTGTGTCTTGTCGGTTATTGTTCCTTGTTCTTGTTTTGTTCATTGTTATGCTTTGGATTCATATTTCCATTTTTGGATCTATTAAAGTGGATTTATTAAAGTAAATCTGCACTTACTGTAGATCCTTCTCAAGCTTTTTTCACAGATTGCATGCATATTACATTCAATCTTAAATTATTACCTTCAGTTTAAACATTTCACTTTATTATATCCATCTGTATCATTATCTTTAATAGAATATGCATACGAGAATTTATGCATTTTTATATAATATGCTTTTCCCAGATGTGTAAAGAACCACCTAAGAGAATCATGGATAACTTTGGTTTAAATGCATTAGTTGATGATCCACTCCCCATATAGACGTGACAATATTTGCATCACTCCTTGTCTTTTACTCTATTCATGCATCAATAATAAAAAGTTCCCTTTATCCATTTTCACAAATGTCTGTTTCTATTGAACAGCGTGGCCGGTTCTGACACCCGATCTCGTAGCTGCCCACACATAGCGTAACATGAATTCACATGAATAATTGCATATTGAATTAATGTTATGAATTTGAATCACGCAGGGAACAACTATACGCTTAATTGCTTGAGAAGGTTTCCATTTCCAATGCTGTTTCATGTCTGTAAGGATGGAGATACATCATTATATTTTTCTGAGGTTTTCCCAGAATTCAATAAAAGTCATTTTCGGTAGCGAGACAAAGATTAACTACAAGTTACAGTTGTTGAAATGGGACAGAAAGAATAATCAAAATTAATAGAACACAATACATCATGTGGACAGAAGTTTTATAATAAAAATACTTCAGCATGGCACCTTCAAAATGAACTCTTGAAGATTAAGGATGATACAATGTAACCGAATGTTTTTAGGGAACCAAGGGAAATGGGGACATTTTGAACACAACAAGAGAAAATTGAGGTGGGGCTGTATTGAAATGGTGTGTTAAGTTATTGCTAGAAGTTGGATTTGTGTCGCTCTCTTCTTTATCATTTGTCACAGTGGCTATAGCCTGTTTATTTCATAGCATAAATCTTTGCATTTGTGCTGGTTCCCTACTGTATAGTTATCCTCATTCAATGCACAAATACATTTAGGGGCAGGTTTGAGCTTAATCCAGGACAAATCCAGGACAAATTTTAAATGCGCCCAAGAGAAACACGTACATGATCATTCTTTAAATATGGGTTCGACTTCATGCCCATCACTATGTTTTTTGGAATTACATATCTTGAGAGAACAAAATTCTGTTTTAGTCGCATAACATTGGTAAATGGAAATGTCACAATAGTATTTTTATCGACAATTAGAAAATAATGCTAAAGTTTTGTGCAAATCTTTGATGAAACCAGGCTACTGTTGTGCTCATTGACTTTGCTAGGGTGCTGTCCATGGTCCTGGATTTGGCTACTGCTGGTTTGTACAACCAGGCTTATGCAAGTTTAAATTTGGATGTAAACTTTATCCTTCTCATCTGTTTCAACTTTGTTAGGAAAAATCAGAGATCAAGCACAGATGTGAAGAAGCATTAACAATGTCTGTCCAAAAATACCATGAACTTTGTTTCCACACTGTGCTGCTTAACATCCTTGAACAACTGACAGAAGTCTCATTCATCTTTTTAATTTGATACAATGCAAGGACCATTTTAGAAGCTATTTCTCTCTTACACAGCCGGGGAATTTACAGTGTTAGAAAAATTGGAAACCCAACTGATGCTTCTGCTACCAACTGCTACTCCTTTAGAAAACGTTGACTGCCCCTTAAACCTGATTTTACAAATGCACTTATCCTTCGCTGAATGTTTTATTGTAGACTTTTCCAGCGAGGAATAAATTGTAATCTTTTGTACTTTTGGTATTTATGACTTTTGACGCTTAGTATAATCGTCTTTAAAATTAAGTAGACTGCATATAATATGACAAAGGATCATCTTTATTCAATCCAATTATATTTGTAGTCCTTGCCAAAACACATTTTTTTCCAAAGCAGCTTTACAGATGAGAAGAATGGTGTCTTACAAAGCCCCCAGCGACCAATCCAGAGGTAACAGTGATAAGACCTTAAGTAGATAAGAAACCTTAGAAAGAATCAAGACAATTAATCAGCCTATCTAAAAATTTTACTTTTATGGACAGGGATTAGCTTAAACCAGGACTAGGCCTTAGTTTAATTAGGAAATATAATTAGTTTTAACAAACATGTCTTACTAAAACATTACTGGCATGCATTTTGAGACAAAACTAAGGGCACTGATGTATTTTAAGATATGTCAGTGAAACTACATGTTTTGGATACACAATTCCCACATGGTGATCTTGAATGAATTTTACATGATGGATGGGAAAACTGCATGTTGCATAAATTCTAGACATCTGTGATGAATACAATGAAAAGGCATTCAGAACTCAAAGCGTGCATGCTCTCTAGATATGATACAAACATGGTTGCACTATTGTCACAGGAGCTGTGACCACCGGATTTCGGCTCAAGGTGGATTTTATTTTCCCATACGATAATCACAATTTTTGGTCTTGTTGGGGGTTTGAAACAGCTATGGAAGGTGTTGACACATCACATGAGGATGTTCTGCTGACTGAGACAACTGTTTCACCGTCCCTAAAGACACAGTAATTATGTGGGTTAAGGAAGGACATTGATTTTAAGATTGACAGTTTTGCAAAAACAGCAATATTGGCAATAATCTGCCATAATATAGCAATAATCTGTCAAGGTACCCGTACTGAAAGCATCTTGAGACTTGACTTTATTTCTAGGGGTGAAGATAAAAGCAAGTCAGAGTGGTTTTACCGTGGTTTGATTGGAAGACAAAAACTGCTAATTGTTCAACTAATGGAAAGGAGTGGCAGAGCAGATAGGTTAATCACAAACACACACAAACAAATGCACACTTTTTGTCCTTTTGTAATTTAGACTAGACAATAGTCTATTCCATTAGTTTCTTTCCAGAATTACATCAAAGATGTTTAATTTAACAAGATGCGTCACTGTTATTGCTTTGAATGCGGGAGATTGCAACGGTCAATATGGTTGCAATCTCCCGCAAGAGGAGATCTAGCAAAGGAAGTCCCGCCTTTTAGTAAAAAGAGACAATCATTAACTGGTAATTTTTTTTATCTTTTGCGTAGGGGTATCGTACAGACTCGCCTGTCTATTGCAACAGTACTCACCTATTGTTTGCGCAGTATCTGACAGGTCTTGCTTTAGCGCCACTGCACCGCTTTGCAAACATGGCGGCGCAGTGACGCAACTTCCTTAAAAAGACTGTGATGACATATTAAGTATAGCCCATCAAATGGTCTCACGTAGCCAGAACCTCAGACTGATGGCAGATGGTCTAGACTTCATAGTAGCTTTCACTGGCCAATGTCCAAGGACTGATGTAATCAACCAATTACAGTTCATTTTCTTCAGCCTCATGGCATGAAATGTAAAGTCGTTCCCTCAAGGTGTGTTCACGCCATATCGTAATTATTATAATTACAAAATTACAGCATTTAAAAAGCGTTCACGTACTCGTAGAGTAAGTACTGAAGGACTGAAGTTTTCTGAGTGCTAAAACTAGTACCACGTGACCGCTGCAATTTGATGTTGTTACTGTTGAAACTCATAATCCCCAGTTTGAGGATGTGAACAGAGTTGAAGGTCATCCATCAGTTGGGGTGTTAATCAGACAGTTCATTAAGATTCGATACAAAATCTATTTCTACGCCAATGATGCGATTTTTGCCAAGTAGTTATCTCTGGGTTATCTAAAATTATCACTGAGAGAGTTTAAGAAAAATTTTAATTAAATTGATAATAAATTCTAGTGATGCACCAATGTATCGG
Source organism: Misgurnus mizolepis (assembly GCA_025389145.1). Classification (NCBI taxonomy): domain Eukaryota; kingdom Metazoa; phylum Chordata; class Actinopteri; order Cypriniformes; family Cobitidae; genus Misgurnus; species Misgurnus mizolepis. The sequence continues at coordinate 2,896,524 of JAIFKI010000003.1, forward strand.
CCGATTTTTGATGAATTTGAAACCATCGGCATATCGGCAATAGCACGAAAAAGGCCGATACCGATTGTTTATTAACTGCATTAAGAAATCCATTATATGTAAAAAATTAGTTAATGTTGTTAATAAAATAAATGCTGAATAGCAAAAACCACCTTTGAAGGTTGTCATGTTGTCTTATTATATTTGTTTTAGCTTAATTTGTGCCTCTCTTATTATGTTGGTCAGTTGAATGTTAATTAGATCCAATCCATGTTCAGTAAAAATAATTTGATGCAGAAATAAACTAGCTAATAGACCAACTGTACAGTATTGTATACAAGTGTTTAATATCGGCATTGGTATCGGCCAGAAGTTGTCTGTTTAAATCGGCCCAAAAAATCCTATCGGTGCATCCCTAAAAAATTCGTATAAAAAATAAAGCTGTTAAACTTAAGCATTTGATCTGTCTACATGAAATCTAACAGTCAAACAAGTGCTGCAGTGATCTCTTTTAAGAGATTTTTCTTTAAAAATAAATGAACTGATCAGTATGTTCAGGAGAGAGGACACATTGGTTTTGCATGGACAATATCACCTGCAGTGCTAAACACATGCTCGTCTTCTGTCTCTTTCGCTGTATTTTTGCTGCTACAATCGCTTTGTTGCTGCATAGCATTGACTTGATGACGCTAGAAGATGAAAACAAACAAAAATGTGCACAAAAATGCGTACTGTATGGACGTTAAGTCAATTACGAATGAGGACGTGGAGAGTGTCAAAATAAAGGTATCTCAAATCTTTTTTTACATGTGGCATCGATACATCAGATTATTACAAATAAAATCGATGTATTGTTATGCCCCTATTCATCAGTACAACATGCATCATCAGTGTCTTCCCAGAAAACCAATTCAACCAATCGGATGACAACTTCAAAACTTCTGAAGTTTTCAATAAAGGGCCAACAAGTATGATTTATTATATCAGAAAAGAATATCAAGTGGATCATATTTACACAAATGATCCTCTACATTTTCTTCTAATTTTACTATTTGATCTATAATTATTTTTAATCTCTCAAATGAATAGTTCACACAAACAAACAAATAGGCTTATGAAAACTGGTTCTTGAGTGTCTTGTGAAAGTAAGTTTCTATGGATACAGTATTTGTTGTATCACTTGCAAAATAAGCTCAAAATATTAATCAAATACTCTCTCAAACATATAATTTTGCTTCAGAAGACACACATTAAAGGGGACATATCATGAAAATCGGACTTATTGCATGTTTAAGTGCTATAATTGGCTCTACAGTGCTTCTATCAACTTAAAAAATGTGAAAAAGAACAAACCAGTAACTTATTTTTGGTAAACCATTCTTCGCAAGCAAGTGGTAAAATAGCTTGTTAAAATTTGGCTTCCCTTGTCTTATAATAACAATCTAGAGATCAGCAGAGATTTGCATTTAAAAGGACATAAAAACGGCACATTTTTGCTCACACCTACAAAGTGCAATTTTAACATGCTATAATAAACTATCTGTGGGGTGTTTTCAGCTAAAACTTCACATACACACACTGGGGACACCAAAGATTTATTAACATCTTTAAAAAAGTCTTGTGAAATGTCCCCTTTAACCCACAGGAACCATCTGGATTACTTTATTGATGATTGCATGTATTTTCTGGAACTTGCCATGTTGAGCCCCATATATATATTGTTTGTTCCCAAGACGAGGTAAAAGGCAGGGGTGATTGTGTTTTTGCACCAATTGCTCTAGACAGGTGTTTCTGTGAAGCTCAAGGGTAAAGCATTGCGTTTGCAGTGAAAAAGGTACCCAGGGAACACACATACTATTATACTGTATACCTTGTAATGCACTGTAAGTCGCTTTGGATAAAAGTGTCTGCCAAATGCATAAATATATAAATATATCTATAAATATGATCTGCCCTTTTTTATGAGAACAACTTAATCTGTGGCCATTTTAAGGCTGGTTGAAGCACTCTTTTTTATCCTTGTTTTATATATTTTATATATTGTTGTATGTTAAGATTTTTTTCTCTTCTTTGTTCTTGGTTTTATTGTGTTTATTTGTCATTGTGTTATTGATGTTTTTTAGCTACTGGCAATCACGCGTGTTTAGATTACGTTTGACGTTACCTTTTTATGAAGCTGCCGTCTTCCTAGGCTATTTGTATTTTGAATTAGTGTTGTTGGTCATTTTGCCAATCCGCTTTTATTGCAATCCATTCAACTCCGCCTTCTCTTACTGTACCTGTGCGATGCGCGCGGAGTCTGTGGCGAGAGATCAGGCTGAACTCAGTCGCGCTCTGCCACTGACGGTACCGGAGCAACAGCTATAAACTGCATTTAAAGTTAGACGAAACGTTACAAATCTAACATCCTTTGATATCAATATACACAGAGTCGGTCAGTGTTGCTTCACTGAAGTAGATTCAATGGTTTTGTTTTCTTTCGGCATCGTGGTAAGTTTTCGCACGCTGACTAAAACGCGTATGGGTAGTTTAATACTGTTGGGAAAAAGGATGCTAAACATTGGGAAGTTGTGGATATAAACGAGAGGAATCTTGTACAACGCTCATCGGTACTATCCTATGGCTTGAAGGTAAGATTTATGTTTTTACAGTTTGAAATATTGTGGTCCTCACAAACGCGTAATTGAAGTGCTTTGATTGTGACCTCTGAGTTTGGCACACAGAGAAACTAATGAGAGTTTTATATTTTAAGTAAAAGGACAGCTCGTGGTCTAGTTGAATACTTTTGAGGAGAAGTGGAGCTCGTGTAAATAAAGATATGTATGAGGGGCGTTTTTCTAAGCTGAATAAATCACGCGCTAAATGCGTAATGGGTTGTTTTTGTTTTTATAGCCTTAATAACTACTTCATCTTATTTAATAGGACATAATGCAAGACAAAAGTGCATTTTAATAAAAATATGGACTATGTAACATAAAAACTTTTAGGGCTTCATATGGTTAAAATAATAGTCTGCTCTTCCATCTGCTCTGTTAATACAGCATATAAAAGCCTTTGTGATATACATCTGGCAACCTTTATCTTAGAAAATAAGCTCAATTTGAAAACCAAACCTGTGCTATTAGTAAATCGCTAAAATAAATGAGCATTTAAATGTTCTTATAGAGAGCAAAGATTTAAACAGAAATACTGTTGGCTCTGGAAATTTATACTTTTTTATTATTATTTGTATTATTATTATTCTTATTTAATTAATTACGAGTTATTATGTAAATATTAAAGTGGATTAGACATGCTTTTACGCATGTGGAGAGATGAATGGCAAACGTCTTCCTCCCGGGGCTTCTTGCGTAAAGAGGTGTGGCCTTGAGCTTTTTCTTGACATTTAATGGAGGAAGAGACAGACACCTCAGGTGGCCCTTTTGCTATTTAACTCAGCGTGTTTAAGGGAGAACAGGGGGCAGTGTTTCACAACGACGTTCCCAAAGCATATCTTAACAAACCACTGGCAACAAAAAAGGCGCACTTAATGAACCATAATACTGTGGTGACATTTCCTTATATTGATCAAAAGTTGTTAATTGGTAGCCATTTCAGCTAAATGAAAGAAATGATAACAGAGGGGCATCACAGGCAATGAGGCATGTTTTATATCACAATGCCAGATGCTGGGAACTGACAGCAACATTTAGTTTTTGTGAACAAACAATACTAAAATACTCATTTTCTCTGTGATTTTACAAACGACAAGCAATTGCAATGTATATTATCTATTTTAACATTTACATTGGAGGCAATTACTGTAACACAAACAAGCAATCATAAAAAGGCAGATTTTAGTGTATAATAATATTGCCTGAATGTTTTTTTGGTAACAGATGGTCGAATAAACAGTAATGCTGAATAGTAGAAAGCTGTGTTTAAGTGGTCTGAAATGTTCCTACAGAACAACCGTACAGAACAGTAAGCAGTGGATCTCAATCATTTTGACATCAACTCCCCCACCAGCCATTGTCCACAACAAAATTTAAAGGCCCTCCTCACTCAATGGGGAAGGTTGGCACAACATTTATACCTATGTTATAAATATTAGAGGTCGACCGACAGTGGATTTAACAGATAAAGTTATGAATGAATGAATGAATGAATTCATGAAATCTTTATTTCGAACAATTAACAATTAAAAAAATTGATGTAAAAATGTATTACAACCAAAACAACAGTACTGAAGCATAAAAAGTTGCTAAATTAAATGAATGTATATAAATAAAAATATATTAATTATATTAATAAGTATTGAAGTAAATACTTAAATACTGAATTCAGATTTTGAATAGTTGGATATATTAACGTAGCTGACGGCTGCATACATGTATAGTTCGCTTTCTCTTGTTATTAACTTAAAATATGGATAAATAATGGATAAAAGTAACCAGCTGGATATAAACTACACAGTAAAAAATTAGCTGTAATTATGCAGCTGGTTGCCAGTAAGTTACTGTAGAAGGTAAAAACTTAACTTTGAACAAACTTTTGCCAGTAAATAACATAAATGTAAAATCTACAGTAAGTTACTGGCAGCAACTTGGCAGTAATACCCAGTAATACTGTAATTTATACAGATTTTTTCTACCCAGTCTCACAAAATTACGTACCTATAGTCACATAATTTTTGATTCTTTTTCGTGATATTTTCACGAATTTCCGCGTTTTTACGTGATCGTATCACGAATTTCTGTTTATGTGTCATTGTCACGTATCGGTTGCTCAACTGCTTTTTCCTATTTTCAAACCATTTTCGCTTCGGTTAAGGGTTAAATTTGGGGTTTGCATTAGGATGTCACTTTAAGTATTGGTTTATACTGTTTTTCAGATTAATTTTTTATATTTTCTCAATTTTAAACCATTGTCACGTGGTGTTGGGGTTAGAGTTGGGTTTGGGTAAAGATGTCATTTTATGTAGGGATGCACCGAATATTCGGCCACTGAAAATTTTCTGCATCAAATTTCGGCCGAAATAATTTTATCACCGAAACAATACGGCGGAAATGTTGTGATGACGCAAACAGATACCGCGACCTGCACGTGCTTGCCTGAAGCAACATGTATGGGGTGTGGGTGTATTAATAACCGCAAAAAGGTGCTAAAGAGAGCAATTGTCTCTACGCACAGAGGCACATGCGATCCGCCGGTCCAGACGTGATCATCACAGTGAGTACGCCCTTCAAAGATCAAAACTCTTGGTGTGTAAACTTTAGAGAAAGTCGCGCAAATGTGTCTCATAATGTAGTCCATTAGCATACATGTGCCGAATAAAGCAATGAAAAACAACGTAACGTTTTCATGCTGCGCTGTTTAGGATTTGCCCTTGGTCTCTGTGTGCGTGTGCGTTTAAGTGCCCTCAATAGTGCACACACGAGTGAGACGCAAACAAGCGAACGTAAAATCTTTCTGTTATTGACAGGGCACATATAAACAAAATTATCTCCAAAGTATTCTTTTTCTTATAAAAACATTCGTTTATGTCTTAAGTGTATAGATTACAGTCATAAACCAGTCTCTGCTTATTTAAAGAGACAGTAACCTCAATTAACCTACTTAAGTCTGTGTCATTAATGTTAATCAAACAACCCAAGACAAAGAGAAAATCACTTCTGTACAATAAAGACAGTGTTATAACTCATTTAATTTGATTTCTGTATACCTACAGTATACCTGCTAATGTTAGCCCTTATTAATGTGCAACTTTGTTCTTTTTTATAAATGTTTTCAATTTCTTTATTTGTTATTAGATTTTCCCCACCCCTGAAAAATAATCCGATCCGTGCCTCAAAAACTGTAATGTGATCCGAACCGTGAGTTTTGTGATCCGTTACACCCCCCTAGTAAAGTTAGAACACAGTGATAGCCATAAATGCATTTGTACTAATAATTGGCATAATAATTTATTTCGGTGTTTTGGTTTCGGTTTTTCGGCCTTGGTTTCCTCTTTTTCGGTTTTCGGCCAAGAATATTCATTTCGGTGCATCCCTAATTTTATGTAAATCTAACACTAAACCGAAGCGAAAATGGTAAGAAATTAGGACAAAACAGTTGAGTAACCATTACGTGACAATGACACATAAACAGAAATTTGTGATAAGATCAAGAAAAACACGGAAATTCGTGACAGTATCACGAAAAAGAATAAAAAAAAATATGTGACTATAGGTACGTAATTTCGTGTGACTGATTTTTTACAATGTAATGCAAATTGATGGTAATAATCATGACATTAAACATTTGGGTTGGATTTATTTTTGTGTATTTTTGTGTTTGAGGTACTACAAATATTATTGCCTTGAAGACAAACGTAGGTTCCTGCTGTTGTTTTTCTGTTTAAGCAGCATCTACTTTATTCAACAAAGTTTACTTCATAATGATTTGAAGCAATGAACACACTCTGAAAAACTATCAAAATGGATTGTTTGCCGATAGCCAATTGTTCCACCATTTAAAGGAAAACACCACAGTTTTTCAATATTTTACTAATTTCTTACCTCAACTTAGACAAATTAATACATACCTATCTTTTTTTTCAGCGATACCTATCTTTCTTTTTACGACACGCTGTACAAAGATTAAGTGCACACAAAAAAGCTACCCAGTCTCACGAAATTTCTTGATATAGTCACGTACATTTTTTATTCTTTTTGTGATATTGTCACGAATTTCCGCGTTTTTTTTTTTTTTGTGACCATATGACGAGTTTCTGTGTAATTGTCACGCATTGGTTACTCAAATGCTTTTTCCTATTTTAAAACCATTGTCGGTTCGGTTTAGGGTTAGATTTGGTGTTTGCGTTAGGATGTCACTTTAAGTATTGGTTTACTGTATACTATTTTTTGTGATTTATTTTTTATATTTTCTGACTTTTAAACCATTGTTGCCTGTCGTAAGGGTTAGAGTTGGGTTTAGGTAAGGATGTCATTTTATGTCAATGTAACCCTAAACTGAAGCAAAAATGGTAGGAAAATAGTACAAAGCAGTTGAGTAACCAATACGTGACAATGACACGTAAACAGAAATTCGTAATACGGTCACGATAAAACCCGGAAATTTGTGATAATATTACAAAAAAAGAATTAAACATTTATGTGACTATAGCATAAAATTTGGTGAGACTGGGCTGGAAAAAAGATAGATATTAATTTGTCTAAGTTAACTATCGGTGCAGATTAATCGGCAAAACCGATTAATCAGCAAAACCGATTAATCGGTCTACCTTTAATAATTATAATCAAACACCAAGAAATATCTAGATTTTTTGTCGTTTTAGCTTATTTTAATGTTTGTTTTTTTAAATAAATTAAATAATCTTGAGGTCCCCATAGAAGTTTGTTGAGTCCCCCTAGTGGACCCGGGCTCTCTGATTGAGAAACACTTCACTCAAAGGCTAGTTAAACACAAGGTGCAGTGAGGCTTGTTGTGGTGTTGTGCGAGACTACTGTTATATTTTTCTTCACAAAACTTGACCTCTGGCTCATACCAACTTTTTTATAAAAATTTGACCCAAAAATAATCTGTCTGTGATTATCTGTTTATTTTTGCCCACTGCCTACTACTGTTTGTGATTCTGTTTTATTTAGAGGGCAGGACAGAGGCGTGAGAGGCTATAGACCATAACTAATGGATCATGACCGTGGGGAAACTTACAAATATATTGTCTCTACAATTTTCATGCCTCAGCAGGTGCAGGACCATCTGGATAACGGTTCAGACATTGTAAAACCATTTTAAAGATGCACATTTTGAGATGCGCAATTCTGGACAAATCTTATTCAGAATAAGATTTATTTAGGAACCAACATCTTTCAAAAGGCACAGGACATTTTAAAGTTCTCCAAAACTTTAATGCATTTCAAATTAAGAATAAAGCTAATTGGGATATAACAGTGGGATATTGTACATTGTAAAGATGTTTTGTTATGTAACATAAAATATTTAACATCTGAATGCAGTTTTTATGCCAAAATTATAATTTAATTTAGCTTACTCACCCGTGAGAATAATGTTCAAAGGAGAAGTGCTAACGAAAATGAAATTAGGTACATTTTTACTCCATCTGTGTTGTTCAACTTTTAATGAAAAACAAAAGGGGACTTTAAAACATTTTAACAACAGTTTCTAGTGATCACGTCTACTGTACCTCCAAAAAGGACCAAAATTACCATAACAAGTCTTTGATAGGCACGTGTGAATTCCAATGATGTTTTTAATATAATTGACAGGCATATGTACTGTACTGTAAAATGTGGAATCAGATTTATCATGCATAGGTCATATGGATTGCGTTATGTTGCGTAATAAGGCTTAAAACAACGCAACAAGTAACCCAACAATGTAAGGAATAATTAATGAAGGTCCGTTAAATTATTCAAAAATAATGCACACCTTATTAATGTGGCACAAAAAGGAGCCTATATACACAGCGAGTGTGCATTATTTTTAAATAATCAATTCTTCCTCTTATACCACGGTTACCACAAACATTGCTCTGGTGCCTATTTTTAAGACGTTTAAAAGGTTAAGTGTGCAGTTTACAGAAAAATAATCAACACTCATGCAACATTTCTCAGCCAATCAGAATAAAGCATTCAATAGGCCCGTGGAAGTGTTATGGCGGTTTTCCATTGCATAGTACCCCACGGTTTGGTTTGGGTCAGCTTACTTTTGGGAGCTTTTCCACTGCAGTACCTAGTACCCGATACTTTTTTATTACCACCTCGGTTTGGGTTCCAAGTGACCCGAGATGATACCGAAACGTGATGCAAAAACACTGTAGATCACTGATTGGTCTGAGAGAATAGTCACTACCAGCGTCAACGCTATAATGTAAAAGATTAGTTTTAACCTAATGCTAGTTTGTGCTGTCTTAGGAAAACCTGTTGTTGGACAGTAAGTCCCCAAACTCCCTTTTAGCGGTGAAAAAAACATCCACAGGTTGTGAATCAGTAACACCGTAACAGCTTTCCAGACTTGCAGTTTGTGGCAGCACATTTGCGACACACGCACGTCCGCATATATACTTAAATGCACTGACGCCACATGTGTTTGTACAGAAACTGTCATGTGAGACACAGGTAGTGATAAACGCGATGTGCAAACATCTTTTTGTGGTGGTCAATTAATTTTAATTTTGTGGCGGACTGAGAAATAAATGAATGTATGGGAATGTACAACGATGCTTTCACTTGTATGTCACAGAAGTAGGCAGCGCAAATATAACAACACGCCTACAGTACAACCCCTCCCAATCCAATTTGTTACTAAACTCGATGGAAAAGATTTTTGAGATCGTCCTATCGTCAGCCTGTGAGATTGCGATACACGATCGTATCAGGGTGCGGGGCAGTAGTTTACTCATTTATTTATTTGTTCTTTTTTTACTCATTTATTACAAGTCACTTGATTGGTGACAAAAAAGAATCAAGGACAACAGGCAACACTATCATGACCGCAACCTTCTTAACTGATGCCATTAATCCAAGCGCGTCATTGCGCTCTAAAATTTCCTGCGTGCCAGGGAGCAGGAACAAAACACTCCTAACAACTTCTCTAGTGCAAGGAAATGTCAGAGCCTCGCGTATTACAAGCTAAGTGTGCAAGGAAGTGTCAGAATCATACGCATTATAAGTTCAGGTGCCAAAAGGAGTCCATGCCACATGCATTCAGGTCCTAGCAAGAGTCCAAGAAATCTGCGCACGTTAAAAGCTCTCTGGTGCAAAGTGAATCCCACAAACCCTTTCATGCGAGGAAAAGCATGCAATACGCAAGTTAATGTAAAAACTATGATGATGATAATAATAATAACCATTGTCAATTAGCTTAACGAAAGCCTGCTATTTGCGATATGTCTGATTATCGTCGATACTATCGTCTATCGGCACAACCCTATTGCTTACTCTGTATCATGACAGAATATTAGATCTTTTTATAAAAAATTAGGAGACCTTTTCATTTTTGTGATTATTTTGAGAAATAATGAGGCATAACGAGGGTCTGATAAATAAACCTATGCTGGGTATTATTTTGGGTATTAAATTAAGGATACAGTGTTTGAATCTGTGTTTGGGGAGTGGGTGCAAATAAACATGTAATTTACTTGGTCTATTAATAAGTCATTAGGGAATGTGCTGATTGCATCTGACTATCAGACTTATTCATTTTCTATTCTCCTTTTTTAATAACACACATTCGGGCACTAAATAAATAAGTCTTGTCTTTGGCCTTTTAATTTAGCAGGCTGTACACAATTGTCACTGTTTCCCATAGAGAGACAGACAGACAGAATTACAGTGGTGTCAAATGTTTAAATAAAAAATCATTCCCACATACAGTAATCATTTGTTTTAGTATTTTCATGGCAGGAGTGGTCTTGCTTGACCCTCGAGGTTTGGAAAGACAACCTCCTATATGAAATAGGCAGTAGCTGCTCAAGACATGGTTGTTAGGATACAGCATTGACTCACAGTCCTAATGAGCTCATCTGAGGCTTGTTATAGCGCTTCTCTGCTGCTGCTCTCCAAGCAGAAGACGTTCTAGAGTTTCCCTAATGGTTGCTTCGGAATGAGTGAGTGCTGAAACAGACAGAACTGGAACACTGGAAAAATGTGGGTTTGACACACGGCAATAACTGCATCGATGTTATTTGCATCAAGGTTATCCGGTATTGCTCTGTGTGTGTGTTTGTTTATTTATTAAGATTAGGTAAACAAGCATCTCCTGTGTTCCATTGAACCTTTGGTAACCTAAGGCTACATTGATTTTATCCATAATTGAAATGCCGCAGAAATAATTGTTAGGGCTCTGATGGTGGCAGTATTTTACCACTGCGCTGGTAATGTACTAGTTCACCACAGCGGTTATAGCATGTGTGTGTGGGCGTGCATGCGCGCACTGATGCATATAAGTTTTTATATAATGCATGCATATATTTTGAAATATAAAAATGTAAATGAGGTTAAGATATTCCTTTCTTAACAAACGTGCGTGTTCATAGGCGCCGGTTTCTTTTTCCGCCGGTGGGTGCTCGTCACAACGTCAAGCAATGCTTAGGTTACTTAGCAACAAAAGACGCTCTGGAGCACTTTGAAAAGGAGGAAAGCAGCGTGGTCAAATTTTCCGTGTGGTTTTAGACTCGAAATGTGAATCAAATAAGCATGTGTGCTTGGCCATTTCGGTGGGTGCTCAAGCCCAGCCCTGGAGCACTCACGGGATCGGCGCCAGGTATGTGCAGCACTTCCATCCGTAAAACAACACTTGGTTTGAGAAATCTTTTTGGGGTTAAATAACAAATGTTTTGGTTTCTTAAAGACAATGGGAGATGGCGATCATGGATCAACGCTATGTGAAGGTTTGGCAGCCGATCTGTAGTTAACATTTTATACATTATATAGTACACTTTTTACACAGTAACGTTAGCTTAGTGTAGTGTTTGATACGGTTTAGCTATGATTTGAACTAAGGTAATCTACTTGCTATTTATTTTGCTTGTTATCAAAAATAAAAGGGATGCACCGAAATTAAAATTCTCGGCCGAAACCGAAAACCGAAAATGAGGAAACCAAGGCCGAAAAACCGAAACCGAAACACCGAAATAAATTATTATGCCAATTATTAGTACAAATCCATTTATGGCTAATACTGTGTACTAACTTTACTAGGGGTGTGTGACAGATCACAAAACTCACGGTTCAGATCACATTACAGTTTTTGAGGCACGGATCGGATTATTTTTCAGATCAGCAAAAAGGAGGTGGGGAAAATCTAATAACAAATAAAGAAATTACAAACATTTATAAAAAAGAACAAAGCTGCACATTAATAAGGTCTAACATTAGCATTAGGTACAGAAATCGAATTAAATGAGTCATAACACTGTCTTTATTGTATAAATTAAATATATTATTATTTTTAGAGCTATTTGTCTCTTTGTTAGACTTAAGTAGGTGAATTGAGGTTACTGTCTCTTCAAATAAGCAGAGACTGGTTTATGACTGTAATCTATACATACACTTAAGACATAAACAAATGTTTTTATTAGAAAAAGAATACTTTGGAGATAATTTTGTTTATATGTGCCCTGTCAATAACAGAAAGATTTTACGTTCGCTTGTTTGCGTCTCACTCGTGTGTGCACTATTGAGGGCACTTAAACGCGCGCGCACACAGAGAACGAAGGCGAATCCCAAACAGCGCAGCATAAAAACGTTACGTTGTTTTTCATTGCTTTATTCGGCACATGAAGTGAAGTGCCGAATAGACAAGCAGACAAGCACGTGCAGGTCGCGGTTTCTGTTTGCGTCATCACAACATTTCCGCCGTATTGTTTCGGTGATAAAAGTCTTTCGGTGGCCGAATATTCGGTGCATCCCTAAAAAATAACGTGCTCTAAAATGACTTTGTTGTTATTGATTCTTTGTGAAAGCTTACCGGAGGTTATGTTTGTTTAACAAAAGCTGTTTGTTTATGTTGTTATCGGTTAGAATTTATACATCAACTGACTGAAAGCTGAATAAATAAGATTTCCGTTGATGTATGGTTTGTTTGGATGGGACAATATTTGTCCGATATACATCTGCATTTGAGATACAACTACTACTTTATTTGAAAATCTGGAATCTGAGGGTGCAAAAAAATCTAAATATGGAAAAAAAGACTTTCAGATAAAGTCCTTAGCAACACATATTACTAATTGTAAATAAGTTACTGATATATTTACAGTAGGAAAAATATTATTGTATATCTTCAAAATAACTTCATTTATAATGATATGCACAAGAGTTTCTTTAAATGTTTTTTAAAAAATGTGTGTTTATAAAAGCAAAGTAAAGATGAATGTCCATGTTTACCCATAGTAGTGTTTGGTGTAACTAGTTACTTAGTAATTAGTTACTGTAATTTAATTACCTTTTAAGTAAGGGATTACTCTCATTTTTTTAGTAAATTAATTATACTTCTGATATAATTGAACTAAATACTGTGTATGGACTGTAATTATATATACACTGAAAAAAATTATTCATTGAATTTAATCAATTTTTTTAAGGTAAGTGTTTGCGATCAATTTATTTAAGCTACATTTAAACAAAAGTTGTATATTTTATTTTACTTTACTAATCTTTTTTGTTTAAATGTAGCTTAAATAAATTGATTGAAACCACTTACCTAAAAAATGAGTAAATTCAATGAATAATTTTTTTTAGTGTAATACAATAGTGGATTTAACATCAAATTTAAAGTCTAAGATTAAAATGCATGTTTTTTATTTATCCTTCTCACTTCAAATACTTTTTACTATTAACTGGTTATCAGCATTAATATTACTGAGATAGTGGCTGTTTATTAATGCTTCAAAGGCACATATTAATGCCTGATTCTTCAAAACCTTATTCTACATCCTTATACCTTAGGCAGTGGTAAGTTACTCCAAAAAAGTAATGAATTACTAGTTACCAATTACATCTTCAATCATGTGATTAGATACTGTACAAATTACTCTCTCCAAAAAGTATTTTTTAGTTACTTATTACTAATTACTTTCCAAATCGTATAGTAATGATACAAAGATAGGCATGAAGTGGCTCGTATAAATCATATAAAAGTACATAAATTATTCTGGTCACACCTTTTAGGGTCCAATTCTCCAATTCTACTTTTGCATCAATATACACCTAATTACTGCTTATTAATACTTAAGAATAATAAATAAGTTGTTAAGTTTAGGAATTGGGTAGTAAATGTGTTACTGTTAAATTCACCTATATGTGACCCTTCACCTGTGTTTCTAAACCTGATGTGGCACTCGAGTAAAAATGTTTGTTAACGCTGTCAGGTTTAGAGAGGGTGATCTGTGATCATGACAACTTTGATTAAATTTTACTTTTGATAAACTTCTGGAAGTGTAAGACGATTTGAGATGCAGTAAAACTCTGGACGAGTCTTCTTGTGTGAGTCTTTCCCACAGTGTGACATGGCTTTTAGCTGGGATCATGTTCATACAGTGTGACAACAAGCGCGTACAACTATTTAAAATCACATTGTGTGCAGCTGGTCTAACACTTGATTGTCGGACAAAATGGGGAATAGCAACGGGGCTGGCACATAATATCAGTATTATTTATTTATAAATTATGTTATGAAATTTCCTCTCACCTATGTTTATTTATTAAACATTATCAGATATCAAGAATCCTTCAAAGATGTTTCTGAGCAACAGTTGATGCCCCACTTATGTATTTTATAAGGCTTTGTAATATGACTGCTTAATGACCATGATTATATTCTCTCACATTTTCAACAGCTTGTTCAATGAGAAAGCCATTTATATTAACTTCTGCACCGAGGTTGCTGAGGCGAATCTGGTAAAGCACCACAATTTCTCAACCATTTCAGAAAACAATTTACCTACATGAAAGCAGAGGAGAGGAGAGAGTCATTATGTCTCAGCGTACCGTGCAGCGGTCTTGTATTGAATCAGGCATTCAGGTCTTATACTCCATGGGGCCGTTAGTCCCAGACTAAAATGCATGTTTGAGCTGCTTTAATTTAAAAACACCTTGTCCTGTTTCATTTTAACACATATTGTTTTGTCTTAAGATGCACAACTGTAGTGTTTTTTGTAAGGTATGTTTGTAAAAAAACTTAAATGTCCAAATATAAATATGGCCAGTTCTGGATTAATCTAAACCCTGTCCGGGAAACCGCCCCCGTATGTTGAATTCTTTACTGTAGCTTAAACATTCAGGGATATAAATGCAGCCACACTTCCATGTCTTGTATAAATGTTTATAGATATGATTTGTGACAGAAGTGCAGACAGTTTTAGATTGAATTTCAAAATCTGTAGGTTGTCACTTTGTGTTTCGTCATTTAAGAGAGATAAGGGTGCAATGTTTTCTTTTTTTTCTTATCGCTTTTTTACACATTATTTTGCAAATAAAATTGGAAACATTGAAAAATGTACATAAAGTATGTATAAGAACAATAGGGTTATATACAAATGACAGGCTTGCATGCACACACTCAATTTTGTGCTCTATGATTCAATAAAGACCCTTTAACATCCAAATAACCTTTGTTCACCACAGAAAACCTTTTTTTTAAGCAGAATGTTAATGGATGTTGAAGGTTCTTTATGGAACCATTTTGTCAAGAAAGGTTCTTCAGTGAAGCACCTTTATTTTTAAGAGTGTTTGGGGAACCAAAAGTTGTTTTTCAATATCGCTGAAAAAAAAAACTTTTTTATTAGAAGTGCAGAACATACAATTTACAATTAAACAGAACATAAAACAAAACAAACAACTAAAACATCTGAGCCCCTAAGGTGACATTGGAGTAAAACAAATCTAAAGTTTAGTTTCATGTGCTCACATTAAACTTTTATGTGCTCAAGCGAAACCTTCATGTGCAGAATAGTTTTTTTAAAGTTTAGTTTTGCTTGCTCAAAATGATAAACAAATAATAAAAAAAGTATTTACGTAATAATAATAATATGTATATTATGTAATAATAATATGTAATAATAATAATAATAATAAAAACTAGGGGTGCAACGGATCACAAAACTCACGGTTCGGATCACATTACGGTTTTTGAGGCATGGATTGGTTTATTTTCGGATCAGCAAAAAAAAAGTATGTGAAAAATCTAATAACAAATCAAGAAATTACAATTATATTTAAAAAAGAACAATTTCTATTATGCAACAAAAACTGACATTATCCCAAATTAAATTTTACAGTATAATTGACCTTTTTACTCTGAGAATTATCTTTTGTCCTGTAAATCTTTTATATTTGTATAAGTTTTATAACTTCTCTGTCAATTTATGGGCCGTGGTCATGCATGATCATTTAGTTTGCACCGTAGCTAATTTCTGATTTGTTATGCAGGTGGTGTAACACGCAGAGATCTCCCTTATGCTTTCTAATATTTTTGTGTATATGTGAGTTCTTAACAGAAAAAATGTCTTGAAGGTTTGTCATTTGCTTTTGGATCAGAGTCAATAACACACTTCTTAAGATGTACTTTATCAGCTAAAAGCAGGAAAAGAACTTGGCAGAAAAAAGGCTGTCAGTCAGACAGGTTTAAATATTAAACAGACAGGTAACTTAATCCACCCAGGATCTACAGGGGGAAATTGTGCTGTTAGTACTTTTTTAGAAAAAGTATTTCGATAAAGTACAGTACAATAGAGTATTTATTAACGGATTATGAAGACTGATAGTCCCCATTCATATATACAGTAATTTTTTGTGTCAGGTGGTACAACCAATCATTGTCAATTTGCCAGATACATTTTAATGAGCTCCCTGTTTGTTTATTTGATAGTGGCATTTAAATTGATAAAATACTGAAAATAGTTTGAAAGTGTAAAACAACTTTACCATAAAACTAACATCTGAGAATTTAAGAATAATAAAAGTTATAGACAACATTGGCTTGCATTTATTAAAACAAAAATAATTATTCAAAATGTATTCAAATTATTTAACTTAATGTTTTTTTATTTCTTATAGGGGAATTCATTTGACAGACTTCTACTTGGATGTTGGTTATAAACATACTTTTTAAATTATAATTAAAATATGTTTTGTACCATTTTTTCTAGTTTTACATTGGTTGTACCACCTGACACAGAAAGTGGACCAGCCCATTACATTCAAGTAGCTATTTATTCAGTAGCTATGTTCAGTTCAAAGACCACCTGAGGATCACTTGATTATGTGATATGATGTTTACTGTTTTACTTTATACTCTATATATATAAAAGCCCATGCTTGCGGTTACCTTGATATTTAAAAACATCCATATTGTTGGACAAAAGTTTTTCAAGTGCCCCAACATCCCAACACATAATAATAGGAAAGGTTTTCGAACATAAAATAATGCCAAAGTATCTTATTTAGAATTTTTTATAATTTAACACAACAGCTGTTTGTACGGACAGTTGTCCCCATGACATTTTACAAAAATTTGTTAAGGCTATTTATTATAAAAAATAATGAAAATGAATTTAAACTAGGGCTGTCAATTGATAAAAATATTTAATCTAGATTAATTGCATGATTGTCATGAGTTAACTCCCGATTAATCGCAAATTAATCACGCATTTTTGATCTAAATTCACCTTAATTTAACACTTTTTAAATGTTATCACTGAAGACATTACAGATTATATCTGCGTGAATTCTTGTCAAAACAGCTGTATATTGGGGTCATGCGTTTGTGTGCATGCGCTTCAGATGTGTCAGTCAGCATGTTTTTGAGTCTTGTCGCTCTTAATAACTTTTTTAACATCAATCAGGTCACAAACTTTATCTCTCTTAATAATTATTAAAACATCAGGCAAGTCCTGCACTTTATTTTCTCATTCCTGCATGTTTTAAAACCGAAACGAAAAGGTCTGACGCAGTGGCGAAGCTACGGGTGGGCCTGGCCGGGCCTGGGCCCGCCCACTTTGAGTTGTGGCCCATCCAATCAGAAGGCCATTTTCCAGACAAATGTGTAAATAATTTAACAAAAATAAATAATAGTACTACGAATAGACGTCTTATCACACTATAATTTCATATGTAATACAATTATAAATATAATTAAAATATAAAATATAAGTGCAAGTTTGCATGTTCAAGCAGTTTCGCAGTTTTCTTTTACCCTATTGGTGCACACGCTTGTCAACATGAAACGTTGAATATGATTCGTCAGTCATTGTTAGTTCCGCCTACGCGCGATTGAAATGAATTTGAAAATAGCAAGTCGCAAATCACCGCGTTTAACAGCCTTTCCACGATGACATCTGCTTATGCCTGTTTACTTTTGGAGACAGAGACTATACATCACTCATGGAAATGTTGGATTACTGAGGACATCTTTTCAAACGTCGTCAAAATGAAACGAGCACTTATTACTTTGATAAGACGTCATGCTGTGTCAAAGACTGTTCTTCACCACATAATTGTACAAAAACATATAACGTTACGCTCATCGATGATAAATGCTCGTCTGAGAAATGTATTTCTGCTTTTCTTTGCGCGAAGGGACATATTATGATCAAAGATATTGGACTTTGTTATTATGATCGAGACTTTCTCCATCTTTAATCAGAAGCTCCGTCTCAGACTAATACAATAGGACATCTAAAGGTGAGTTCAGACATTTTCTTAATGTTAAATAGTGGTGTCATTATTATTTACAGTTTATAGTCAGGAGTATTACTCCAGTCAACTATTTAAGGGGGCAGACTCTGTGTTGTGTCATAGGCTGTATGATTTACTGTTGTTGGAATAAAATGTACACTTAAATGACAACACATGCGATTTTGTATTGCGCCATGTTGTTTGATGGCCATTTTCTCATTAAATAACAATCTCTCAAACGAGTTCTTTAGTAAAATCAAATCACTAACGTTACCTGTTGAATCTGTCGTATCCTATGACGCTTTCACGTCATGCATTTTGCTGACGAGGAATGACAAATCATTGAACGGAACTATGTTCACGTAACGTAAATAACGTAAAAACTAATTCCTTTACTAATCCAGTTTATATTGAGTTCTGTGTTTTCAAGTGGATTAATAATTTGGTGTGGCACTGCCCATAGACTGTATAAAACAGGCACAGCCCCACCTGCCCATATACCAGGGGTTCTCAAAGTCCGGACTCCGGTCCGGATCCGGACCCGACGGGAACTTGATCCGGACCCGCGTCCACTTCATATTACAAGTGCATTAATTTCTATGTGATTGATAAATGTGTGCATTTGCTACTTTAAAAATGCATATTAAACTTGTAAACCATTCGTTTAGTTTTGTTTCTTTTTAGATTTAAGAGTATTCCTGGTCCGAAAATAAAACGAGTTATTTAAAAATTTCCTGCGTGACGCTGTAGCCATCACACCCAGATATTATGCACAGCTACTTCATGTACTACGGCTTTTGATCATTAAGTCCTTATCAATCTGAAATCACTGTTGGTTTGAGTCGTTTAAAACATGCATTTGAAAAAGCAACACTCGTCAAACATAATCTGTATACATATTCTTTATTATCATGAAAATACCTGAAAAGGTTTGAAGAACAGCAATATAAATATATCCTTAAGAAATTTCCTGGAGCTGCGTGTGTCTGGTTCTTCGCATGTTAAGTTTCTGCCCGAGAGCGCCCCCTGACTTTTGGATGTAGCGGCATTTCACCGTTATTCATTGAAAAGCATAGCAAGAATCATAAGCCAATTTATAGGTGCACCCCTAATTTTGGTCAGTGTCTCTGCATACCAACCACACATTTTTTATGTAATTAGGTTGCTCTGTATTTTTCACCTGGTTACTTTTGGCATTATTCTTGTGTTTATGTTTAAAAAAATTTTTTTACTTTAAATGCAAAATACACTAATGTTTTTCCCAAACTATTTGTGTTGATTTGTTATATAAACAAATGATTTACATAAAGTTTTTCCGGACCAATGAAAATGATAAGAATTCATATTTGGACCTTTGAATGTAAACTTTGAGAACCCCTGCCATATACTGTAGACAAGCTACTGTTGGTTATTTATAAGTTGTTTTATAATTTTGGCTGCGTGCACACCAACGTTTTTAAACGCGGCTGAAAACACCTGGAGGACGCCAAATACCAGCTGTTTTTTCAGCCTAGCGCTTTGGTTGCTGTGATACTTGAGCTGTGAGCCGGTTGGTTGTTGTGATATTTGTCCCGCCCTTCGTCCACTGTGATTAAACGGCCGTGTGAGAACTTACATTGACGAGCTGAGCTTTTTCAATAAATGGACAGCTGCTGGCTGTTTGAAAAACACCATGCTTCCATTGGGAAAAAAACATACGCCCACCACGGGCGTAAAAACTTTGTTGTGCACGCCCCCAGTTTATGTACATTCTATGCTTTGCCCACCCTGTTTTATAAAGGCTAGGGCTGGGCCGATCCACTTTTTCTATTACCGATACGATTTCGATACCTGTATTCTGAGTATCGACCGATCCCGATCCAATACTAGTATTTTTCTTGATCCATTTAGAATTGTGTATGTATAAACACATAAATATACGCACACATATACACACAAAACATGTTACACAAAATCAGGAGTATATCATGTCAAGTGAATTTGAAAAAAAATGAGATACAAGTTAAAAGAATGTAAGTGTTCTTATTAATTCACGCTACTCCAGTGTATTAACTCGGCGAGCACCAAACTATTCAGTTTTTGTGATCTTAAAAATCTTCATATATGCATTTGTTTTTGGCATAAGGCTGTTGAATATATAAGGAAGATTTTGAATATAGTGTATAATAACATTTATGGTGCTTTTATAATAATTTGACTTTTCTGTAGCATGACAGTAACAACCACAAGTAACGAACAGTATCGGATTTGGATCGGCCCCGTTTTTCCGATACCCGATCCAGCAAAAAAGGTCCAGATCGACCCGATATCCGATCCAAAGTATTGGATCGGCCCACCCCTAATAAAGGCCCACCCACTTAAACATTTCTGGCTTCGCCACTGGTCTGACGTGCAAGTGGATGGAGATGCATCTTTGTATAAGTTAAGCATTAAGGACTATACACCTCTTAGAAAACGTACAAAAAAGATAATCTTAGATAATTTAAAAGCATTTGATTCGCTAGACGACAGCTTAAATGTTCTTATTTTTGAAAACCTCGGACTCATTTAGACAGCACGGGTCACATTTACTGTCTAAGGGCTGTATGGGCTATCCAACTATGGGCTAGACCAAGGGTCAAACAGAAATTGCACGTTGCATTTATCACCCGATAATAAAAATTGGTGCCGTTAAAATTTATTTGTGTAAACGCTTTAGTAACGCTTAGGTTACTCACGTAACCCCGGTTCCCTGAAATAACGGGAACGAAGCATTGCGTCAGTTAGCTGACGCTATGGGGGAAACTCCTGTTTACTCCGTGACTGAAGCCTATTGGTTAACGTCTGTACAAAGTACAGACCAATGACGTTTGAACCCGCGCGCGGGAGGAACGCGTCCCTATATAAGCGCGGTTCAATCGTCAGGAGCTCATTATTATTCGACTGAAGCGCGCAGCCGAATAACACTCGCTGCGTAGACGTTTGTAGCACGGCAAGAGACGCAATGCTTCGTTCCCGTTATTTCAGGGAACCGGGGTTACGTGAGTAACCTAAGCGTTCCCTTTCAATACGGTTCACTTCGCATTGCGTCAGTTAGCTGACGCTATGGGGGAACGTAATCCCATCACGCCGTGCATACACAACGTACTGAAGTGCCTTACCGGAGAGACACTGCGTGTGGCCCTATACCCGGCATATTCACAGCTTTAAAAGCAAATGTGTAAGCACCATATAAATTGTTGACGCGCACACGGTGGGGTTTTAAACGCACCGGGGGCACATAACATAGCACAAGACGGCGAGGTACGCGCCGCGGCTGTGCGAGATAAGTAAATTCAGAGTCACGTTGGTGAGCTCGCTGAGCGCACCGTGGTGTACACATAAAACGCATGAGCGTGCATGATTGAGCCGAGAGAACCTGCGCTCGTAGGGCAGGGACGTCTAAGCTGTACAATCTGACAACGTAGACGGCGAAGACCAGCCGGCCGCGTAGCAGATATTAAATATAGATATAGATACCCCTGTAGACCAAGTTCATGAAGAAGCCAAACTCGCACAGAGTGGGCTCTATATAGGACATAGCTCATAGAGGGGCGTGAGCCAGTGCGATGGTTTCAACGATCCATCTAAATAACCACTGTTAGCAACAGACATACGTAGTGAGTGATCTGCGAAGCTCACGAACGGCCGATCTGACTATAATATGCGGCAGAACGGTTCGTAGCGTGGGATTATACAGATACCACAATAGTGTGAACCCCGGTGCACCCTCGAGCGCATCGGGATGCATATAGGTAGTATTATAGTGCACAGATCGGTGAGCTTTCCAAGCGCGCCGTAAATGTGTATTGACTATAAATTGCACGGGCACAGGTGAACACTTGAATACATCGTGAATGCATATAGATGAATCAGAGTGTTATAATGCACAGGCCGGCAAGATTCTCGAGCGCGCCGTCATGTGTTCTGATAATAAATTGTGCGCACACGGGTGAACTCTTCAGTGCACCGTGAATGCGTATAGATAAATCAGTGCACACAACGCGCCGTGAATGTGTACAGATATGATTGATGAACGTAACGGTGGGCACCCAACGCACCGTGAACGTACACAGATGAACAACAATGTATGTGTCACAAAGCATAACACAGCTGTGTATACAGGTGAGCTTTCCCAAGCGCATCTTATTGTATACCAAAATGTTATAGCGTGTACATGTGAGCTTCTCTAAGCGCACGGTGGACGCATATAATTAAAACCCATATCGTGCATACAGGTGAGCTAATGGGCGCACCTTTAATGCAACAAACCTCAGTAGTGCGCGAAGCAGGGATGTCGAAGCTGTAAACTGACAACGTGGACGGCGGGGACCAGCCGGCCGTGTCACAATTGTCAAATGAGAAAACTCTAAGACCATGCCCATGCTCTAAGACAAGTGAGCATAATTGTCACGGGAGGTGATAACGTCAACGATCCATAAATAGCCTGTATTGACAGGTGCTCTAGTGAGTGATCTGTGACGCAGATAAACAGCTGATCGTCTGATGTACGTCAGACGTATGTGTCATACAGGACCTTGGACAGTTCCAGAGCGCTGTGCCTCGGGCACCGTCCGCATCTGAGAAATGACAGGCTTATGAATAAAGTGAATGGCCAGCCGTAAAAGCATGGTTCGCTGTTACCGCCGCCGTCCGCATCTGAGAGATGACAGGCTTGTGAATTAAATGAATGGTCGGTCGTAAAAGCGTGGTTCGCTGTTATCACGGCCACATAGATATAGGTAGGGGAGAGAGCCGCCGTGCCTCTGTAGTGAGGAGAAAAGTGTTCCACCGGCGATTCGCGGGGGGTTTTGACTTTCAAATGTCACTAGACAGAATGGATCAGACTTTGCATAAGGACGCCTCGTGAAAGGGGTCCTAGCAGCTTGTGTCAATGTGTCATAAGGCACGTAATGTAGGTCGTGTCCCACGGATGCCATCTCCGCACGCCCATCGTAATGGGTTAATATTGGTAGTTTAAGCATGAGATGCGTATCACTCTGATTGAACATAGCTTATAAAGCGATGCAATGAGTTTATAAAGGAGATGACTCGTCAGCTTGTTCAGGGGGCGAGATCTCAGTCTATTTGGGTAAATAATGAAACCACCGTAGATTGCCCGACCGCATTATCACAATAACACGGTCGAGAGTGCTGCAGTGCTAAATCATCCTCATAATGTACCGTATTCACAGTACAAGGTGATTTATATGAGACAAACGGCGTTCCACGCGCCGAAGGCTGATTGCCGTCGTAAAGCGTGTTCAACCCACAGGAAATGCTGGGCTAGCTCGTAATGACAGCACTTCATGCAGCCGTGTGTAACTTAAGCAAGCTTCCCGGCCGTCAGCTCGGGGCGGGACCTTTGCTTAGTCAAACTGAAGTGGACTTATGAACAGAATGCCACGATATTCAGCTTTCTGAGGCTCGTTAGAGGGGTACGTGTGCCCGTCTTAAACGAGATGCCGCGCGCGTCTGACTGTGCGCGCGCTTTAAGCTTTGAAACTTATTGTGGCGGGTAGCAAGCTCACTTGAGGTTGATATTACCCTTAATATCTCCGAGTATTGGAGCGGAGGTGTGAGCGTCTTCGGATCCGCTAATATAAATCAGCTATATGGCCGAAAAACGTCATAAACCGCTTGGCTGTAAGCCTTTGAGTGGCCGTCCGGAGAGGGCGCGATTCAAACGCTTGGAGCCATGCAAAAGTCTGAGGCTGTCCTTCCTCTAGGAAGAGAGAATAACAGCCGTAAGACCGTGCTCGTTTGCGCCATCAGCATCGTAGCGGAGAAACTGAGGTGGGCTGCGAGCGAATTTGGCAGAAAGGTGTTAGAGACACCGTACAGTCGTGGGGTGTCAATACACAGTATATGGCCAAACCGGGGTTTTTTCGGCTAGCGTCGATAGAATTATGGACAGCGGGCCGTGTGTGCGTATTACTGATTGCTTGTCAGTAAGGCGATAAAGTGTTTAGAGACACCGTACAACCGTGGGTGTCAAAACACAGTATAGTAAGCACGGAAATTACTCTTTTTAGAGGAATTAAATACCGTTCGCCACTATAGTGAGGTCGCATAGCCGACAGTATTACACAGTATGTTTGGATAAACAGCACACAGAAAACATTACAGGGCAGTCCAGCCGAGGCGCGACATAACCCCTTTTCTCCCAGACAGTTTCGTTCTCTGTTGATGCAGCTGTGCTGCGGAGACCAGAGCTCAGCCGTTCAGGTGCACAAGCCTCAGTAGTGACGGTGACCGAACGGCTCACGGAGCAGAGCAGTATGTCTAGGTGGTTTAATGTCAGACTGAACCCATCGCAGAGAGGAAGTCTGCCGTGAGGCCCGCGGTTTTGCCGTTTATTAAAAGGGCAGAAAAACCGGGTATATATATAAGAATGTACCAATATTCAGCGCACTGATATAGGACGGGACTGAATAAAGGGAGGTATTCGGGCCTCAGTATATTATAAACAAATTCGTTCTGCCTCTGATTCCGTCTAAACCAGAGAGAAATTACCAGGCAGACGAAAAATGAGCTATCTGAAGTGAGATCGGCTCAGGCCAGTAAAGCTCTATAATAAGTGTTTTAGCGCTCCAATAGAGGCGTGTCCGCCTTATCGAGCAGACGAATGAGATCGTGCCGCTCCAGGAGGGGAGGGGCATGAAGCTCTCTTATAATGAGTGTTCTTGGTGCTCCAATAGCGGCGAATCGGCCCTATCGAGCAGACGAATGAGATCGCGCCGCTCCAGAGGGGAGGGGCATGAAGCTCTGTAATCGTTGAACACTGGACAGCTGCATTTAGAGGCAGCGAGCCGTAATACCGCGTGCTAGCTAAGCCGTTAAGAGACCTTACCACTGTGGGGAAAGGAGCGAGGGACTCCGCGAGCGTGGAGCACGAGTGGCTGTGCTATGACAGAGACAGGGGCAGACCGCCCGTGTTTGCTTGTCGTATGCATCTATCCAGGTCTACGGTTCCCCGATTGTTCATCTCAACAAGAGAGGAACGGCAGAGGGGAGCAGCAACACAGACAGAACAGCCATGCGTCGTGACGGTATCACCCGATGCACTCGGGGGATTAATATATGTGCCAGAGATCTCGCCACTGAATTTGAGAGGAGCGAAGGGACTCTGTAAGCATGAACGGTTGCGGTGTGACAGAACACAGGGGGGGTTAGTCCGTGTGTGCTTGTCTATGCATCCATCTAGTCTCATGGCTCGCCGTGTGTTCATCCCGGCGAGAGAGGAACAGCAGGGGGAGCACGAAACATGGATAAGACAACCAAAGCATAAGCGCGGTCCCGGCGTGGGAGGTGCCAGACCGGTAACGCGCTCGGAGGAAATTCATAGCAGAGAGGCTCACCGAGCCGCTGTGCTGGACGCTATTACAACAGCGCCTGCTCTTTTAGCTTATAGCTTTATATTAAAAATATTGATCTTACCGGGCGGCCGCAGGGGAGACCTCGTCAGGCGTGTCCGCTGCACAGGGCTCGTACCACGGCAAGCGAAGGCTATCTTCGGTTCTCGGCCGGAAAGCGGCAGGGGAAGACGCTAGACCTGGACTCTGCTATCTTCGGTTCTCAGCCGGAAAACGGCAGAGGAAGACGCTAGGCCTGGACTCCGCTGCAGGGCTTTTGTCAACGGCGAGGTAAGGCTTCTTCTTTTCTTCGGAGCAGCGAGAGGTTCGCGCTGAAGGAGAAAATAATGAGCTCCTGACGATTGAACCGCGCTTATATAGGGACGCGTTCCTCCCGCGCGCGGGTTCAAACGTCATTGGTCTGTACTTTGTACAGACGTTAACCAATAGGCTTCAGTCACGGAGTAAACAGGAGTTTCCCCCATAGCGTCAGCTAACTGACGCAATGCGAAGTGAACCGTATTGAAAGGGAACACGTTAATCTTGAAAGCCCTAATTCAAACTAAATAGGTTTTCTAGAATGAATTACACGTCATAAATCAAGTGATTTTATTTTATATATAATGCCCCCAGACACAAAAATATGCATGCCATGTTATTGACCCATATCTCTATATTAAACACTAAAGGAAAAAAGTAGCTTTCTCTTTTTCACTACATATCATTTTAATATTGTGAAACATTCTTTTATTCTGTTATTGTATGCTAATAATGTCTCTTAAATATTTAGTTTTTCTTTTGTGGCCCTGGATTTATTATTATTCATTTTTTTTAGTGTAAAGCACTTTGGTCCATATAGTTGAATTTAATAGTCCTGAATTTAAATAGAATTGAAATTGACTTCTAGCGACACAAGCGACAGTGTGTGTCTGGCGACAGGAAGTGGGCGTGTCCAGTAACTTGACAAAGATGAGAAAAGTTCAACTTTATGCAAATTATGAGTGACTTTCAGGAGCGACTACCAATGAGAGTGAAGCAGTTGAGCTTATCATCAAAACATGAGTAGTGTATTCTATGTATAACGGTATATAGAAAAAATTATAGGGAAAAACAAGTACATTATTTAAAAAAGCCTGTCTAAAACTGACTTATAGATAGATGTGATATTATGCAGAAAGACAATATCAACACTGATACAATGTAAGGCAATGTAAAATCAAGGTTAATCTGTGTTGTGACCTTTGCTTAGGTGAATTCCTGTTCAGTGTGTCGGACAAGGTGATGCATTTCATAACCTGCTTTAGTAATACAGTATAACTATTAAGCTAGATGTTTTATCACAAACTCACAATGAAAGCAGCGATGAATTGCAATCCAGTGTTAAACTTTATCATACGGTTGCTTTGGACGCACATGACAGCATCTCAGTACGTTCTTATCTGTTCGGGTGAAAACCGGCTCGGCTGTCAGGGAGAAAATTACAGTTCGCCCGCAGAGATGGGTTGAATAGAGTTGTTTTTACCGTTTGTTTTATGATTGTAATTTCTCTTGTGTCATTCGACCACGCACCCAATTTACAATTTAAGATTACTTTGAGTTTCCCTTGAGTATATAGTCATTTTAAGGCTGATAAAAATTTAAAGCACCTCTTTTGAACAAGATGAATTGTCACTGAGTCTTCTGTTTAAATATTGCATTTGTGCTAAATTAACTTTGGGGGGAAAGTCGCCTCTTGAATAGCTGAGGGGACTGTAACCCAGTACATGTAGGGAACTATCCTTAAGGATTCCCATTCATCTCAATGGTAGTTGCTAGGCTTACACGTATACTCCTGAGAGTCATGAGCTTATTGGCACTCACTTCTAGGTACATCTTATGAGACAATCACCTGACGTGACCCGAGGCATAAATGTCATTTGACTAATGAGTATAGACCAGCAGGAAAATTATGTTCAGCAAAATGCTGATTGGCTGATGGTACGCTTTTCCCAGATCTTCACTGTAACATCGTGAGTTGTAACATTAAGGGCAACAAATAAAAGGGCAAACAAAAAATAGGGAACACTTTACAATAAGGTTGTATTTGTTAAAGGATTACTTCACTTTCATAATAAATCTGATAATTTACTCACCCCCATGTCATACCTATTTTAACAATCTAAGCGCATTGTCTAAAGCGCATGCCGCACGGTCTAAATTGGCGTGTCCGATGTCACTTTTGCTTATTTAACGACGGGAAAAATGGTTTGTGCTCCGAATGCAGGGTCGAAAAGGGTTGTTCCTATTCTCCTAATGAGTATTGGGTGTGTTTTGGGCGTAACGTGCAATAAACCAATGAGAGTCTTATCTCTCATCCCCTTTAAAAGCTAGTTGCGCTGGCACTATGTCTAATCCCTATTTAGATGACGGACTTTGTAAACTGAAAAACTAAGTGGAGGAAGAAAACCCCCAGTTTAAGAAAAATGTAAAAAAATGTGTTGTTTTCATTTTTATTGAAATTTAATTTTTTTGGATTAAATCCTTTAAAAGCCTTTTTCTTTCAGTTATAAAAGTACAAATAGCAGGCTTTAAATTGCTGTAAATGTCTTGATATCCTACATAATCATTGTAATCTCATAAAATAATTTCCAAATATGCAAGAAAAGGTTTGTACTCTAAAAATACAAACAAGAGATGCAGGATTTACAAATGTGCGGAGAGCCGAAGTGTTTCAGCACTCGGACAGCGGGATGTTGTTGTTTTTTTAAAAAGCATTTACTTAAAAACGGTTCTCATCTCACCATACCCACAGGTACAGAGTCAAGCAAACCCGCGTTGTCATCCCGTTTATAGGCGCATATTACTAATGCGCTCTTTAAATAACAAAAACACTATTGCGCCATGGACTTTAGAGCAGGTTTTTGTTGGTCAATGGCGTAGTCTATTTTAGTTGCCTCAAAATAGCAACGCGCCAACAATGCGCCTGAACACACCTCGTTTTCAGACCAGAACGCCCATGGCCGCAAAATTGGGCACAAATGCAATTGCTATTTAAACAACGCGGCGCTAAATGTGAAAATGTTAATTGCGCAGGGTTGAAAATAGCAAAAGACACTTGCGTCGCGCATTGCGCTGGGTGAATGATAGAGCCCTATGTCTTTCTTTCTTTCTTCAGTCGAGAAGAAATTACGTTTTTTAAAGAATAA
Organism: Misgurnus mizolepis; assembly: GCA_025389145.1. Lineage (NCBI taxonomy): Eukaryota > Metazoa > Chordata > Actinopteri > Cypriniformes > Cobitidae > Misgurnus > Misgurnus mizolepis. The sequence continues at coordinate 2,925,243 of JAIFKI010000003.1, forward strand.
AATTTCAAGATTTTTTCCATAAAGTGGACTTTAGTGGACCTTAGCAGTTTACAGTTTCAATGCAACTTCAAAGGGCTCCAAACGATCCCAACCGAGGCATAAACGTCTTATCTGGCGAAACGATTGTCATTTTCGGCAAAAAATAAAAAATTAAATAAGGCTACGGTGGCCTTAAATATTATGTTATGACAAGTGTGCGTTTCACATATGTAATGCGTGACCTTTCGACATTACGTAATACATAAGGTCGCGCTGGCGCATCACACAGCAAGTGCCAAATGAGAAGTTGGAGTTTAAACAATCTGATCTCACAAATTTATGTGAAATAACCATGCTTTATTTTGCTCAGTTTTGCGTGGCATTGTCACATATTTCCACCACTTTACATGCCCGTGCCATGACTTTCTTTTACGTGTCAGTTTTATTGGTTACTCAACAGTTTTTCCTATTTTTAAACAGTTGTCGCTTCAGGTTGGGGTTAGATTTGCTGTTTGTGTTAGGATGTCACTTTAAATATTGGTTTATACTATTTTATCGTATGCTTTTTAAACCATTGTCGCCTGACGTTATGGTTAGAGTTGGGTTTGGGTAAAATGTCATTTTATGTAACAGAAAGTTGTTCTAACCACAAACCGAAGCGACAATTGTAAGAAAATAGGAAAAATTGTTGAGTAACCAATACGTGAAACTGACACGTAAAAGAAAGTTGTGGCACAGGCATATAAAATGGTGGAAATACGTGACAATGCCACGCAAAACTGAGCAAAATAATGCATGACTATTTCACGTATTTTTTGAGATCAGGCTGGGTTTAACTCTTTCACCGCCATTGACGAGATATCTCGTCAATTAAGAAAAAAACGCTTCCCCACCAATGACGAGATTTTCCGTCTTTCCGCAATACCGCTATTATCCACCAGGTGGCCACAACTTTTTAAACCCGGAAGTATTGCCCTATGGCAAGCGGCTGCATGTCCGTGTCTGTTTTAAAGATCGCTCTGAATGGGATCTCTATGAAAAGTCTGTCACAAAAATTGAATTATCTCTGCTTTTTGCTCAAAATGTGCTGTTTTTGCAGAAACCTACCCATATTCAAAAGCTGATTACAAAAGAACCACTGAAGGTAGGATGAAACGTTTTTTTTTTTTGAAAGCAGAGGGTCTGTTCTTTCATTTGGTATATTGTATGTTGAGATATTTAAAGAAGAACATTTTCTGGAAGGCATTAAACTTTGGTGAAAATCATGAAAAGAGTTAAAAGTAGTGGTGGGCAAAGATTAATCTAGATTAATCGCATAAAAAATAAAAGTGATTTTTTACAAAATATACAAGTGTGTGCTGTGCGTTATTATTAAATAAATACACACACACACATTCATGTATTTATTTAAGAAACATTTAAATGTGTGTATATATTTATTTATATTTTTATATATTATAAAAAAATTATATATAAATAAAAAAATTAAATGTTATGTTCACATATATATATAAAAATTCAAATTACAATAAAAGTAATTTTTTGTGTAATATAAATATATATATTAGGGATGTGCATTTATGTCATTTTTTCATTTCGATTAATCCATAGGTCTGAAGAACGAGTACTCGATTAACTGGGGGCGGGGCAATCAACGGGGCGGGGCGTACACGTCATAGTGAAAATGAAAATATTTTTATTAAAAACACTCAAATAAAACTTAATTTCGAAGAAACTATGACAGAACAATGAACACATACAAGAGTTTTAATGAATTAAATGTTTTTAACAGAAACCTCTAACAGGAAAAGCTGCGTGATGGAATGAAACTAAAGGGTTAACAAACACAAACCGAAGCCCTTTCTATATGACGCACTATGCATAATATTAAGCCTTTATACAACAAAAATGTACAACGTCCATCTATCTGCATAAATGCAAGACTTCAACTAAGTTTTCAACTAAGTTATCTAAAAAAAAAGAAAGTTTAACTCCCTTTGTGGATGTGCATCATAAACAGCGCCCTTTTAAACACCTCCAGTCAAAGCACAAGCTTCATAACATTAAGCAGCTTTAAGTGTTTTGCTATCATTTTAGCATTTAGCTGTGTCGTGTCGTCCTCTTACCTCAGTTAAGATGTAATGTAAATGCTCATATGGCTCTCTGGTATCTCTTGACATTTGATGTTTAAATATGAGATGATAACCCATTGAACTTTTGACGGCGCTGTACATTTTGCAACTGACTGACTGTATTTCCGAAGATCACGGCATCCTTTTAAACCATAGTGCCTCAGTGATGTGAGGTGTGACCGGCTTCGCGGGCTCGCGGGCTGCCGCGCATTCGCAGACTGGCGGGTTGCTGATGCGCGGTCGCGCGGAATCTGTTTGTTTTTGAATCACGCATGGTAATGCTACTGATGTCATACGTCGGTCTGCATAGTTCGACACGACGTCAAACACGCATCTCCAGACCCAGTCTTTACTACCACATGCGCTCGTAACGCTAACCAGATACCCAAATGCCGCCATATCCACAATAAATAAATAAATAAACCCACATGATCATCGTTTTCGTGATCGATCATCGATGCCACGTTCGAGTACTCGAGCAATCGAGTACTCGTGCCCATCCCTAATATATATATATATTTATATTACACAAAAAATTACTTTTATTGTAATTTGAATGTGATTAATCTAGATTAATCTTTGCCCAGCTCTATTTAAAAGTATTTAAAAGTTTTTTTATTTGTTTTTGGCGAAAATGATGATGGTTTTGATAAGACTGTTATGCCTCTTTGAAGCTGCACTGAAACTGTAAACTGTTGAGGTCCAATAAAGTCGACTATATGGAGAAAAATCCTGGAATGTTTTCCACAAAAAAACTTCATTTCTTTTCGACTGAAGAATCAACATTTCGGATGACATGGGGGGGTTAAATTATTGTGATTTTTTAAAATAAAAGTAAAGTAATCCTTTAACAAAGAATGCATTAGCTAACATGAATTTACAATCAACAATACATTTACAGCATTTATTATTATTAGTTCATGTTAATTTCTTCATTTACGATTACATTTATAAAATCAAGCAATGTAACTGTTAACATTAATTAATGCACCATGAACTAAAATGAATACATGTATTGACATTAAGTAATGCAATTCATTTAATTAATGCATGCGGAAAAAAATATACTGCTCATTGTTTGTTCATATTAGTAAATGCATTTTAATAATGTTTACTAACCTTTTTGTAAAGTTATACCAAAAAAAAATCCTCCAAGCTTATGTTGATGTGTATGAGACCATTTAGCTCGCTCCTGTTGTATAATCTATATTTTAAGTAATGAATTGGACCTGATAAGATTAATTTATATAAATCATCTATCAGAAATAATGGGAAACTGACAGTGATATATTTTTGATGGTGAAACAGACTTCATGCATGAGAGGATCTCAGTCAGAGAGTGTAGGGTTGAGCAGTTAAGCATAGCAGGACAAGATTACCAAAATATGTTCCTAGAAAAGCATATTTCTTTTTCCGTTTTAACATGTCCCTCCTCTCCATTTCTCTCCCTCTTTACTTTCTCTCTCCCGCTTCCCAGTGCATTTGAATTATAGTGCATTGATGAGAGCAGACAGTGCAGTGCATGGGTGTCAGCGATGCGAATCCGGTGGCCTGCGGCTCTGGAATATTCTAAACATACTGTACTGCTCGGAGAGACATTGAGAGGAAAAGACAGAGAGCGATGTGATGTGTATTTGATGTTTGATATTTGCTGACCAAATATACAATAAGGCATAACGTGAACAAACACATTGCAAATATTGTATTTTAATTACATTTCTGCTTTAAAGTTCAATGTGCTGTGCGCTTTGATATTCTGCATACCTTGGTTATAACAAGTGGTTATTAAAGATACTGTTGCCTTTCTATGATCTTGAAACAGTCCTCTGATATCGTCCACACAACTGCCGCCCTTTGGATATTTTCTCTTATTTAGACCATTCTCTGTAAACCCCTAGAGGTGGTTGTGAAGGAAAATCCCAGTAGATCAGCAGTTTTTGAAACTAGTTTGGCACCGAAGTCACTTAAATCACCTTTCTTCTCATGCTGATGCTCGGTTTAAACTCCAGCAAAAAGCATTGAGATGCTACTATGTGATTGGCTGATTAACAATGTATTGAAGCAATTAAACAGGTTGGTGAGTGTATATTACTTTAAGATGATTCTCGCGAAATTAGATTTGTGAGGTGTCATGAAAGATTTTGATAATAAAAGTAAATCCTATCAAAATAAGAAGCATACAGTTACAAAAATCTCTTCATGTACTATTTTGCACTATTTTCATACAAACCAATTTTTTTCCACATTTAAGGGAAAAATGTTCATTACCGCAACGTGTCCATGACTGGATTTTAGTTCTTAAGAAATATTAATAATTAAAAAAATCTAAAAAATCTAAAGCTTTAGTGCATGTTAGACTATAAACATTTCCAGTAAAGAAACATGTGGTATTTGGTGATCATTGGTAAATGTAGAGACAATAATAAGGAATATCAATGAGTCCAAGACCAATTTTCTCATCCTCCGCAACAATTTTCAATCATTGTTTAACCCCTCAAGGAACTAACATAAAAAAAAAATGGGGACATAATTGACTGTGACACTCAAGATGGCCACCAGGTTAGCAGTTCTTTTTAGTTCTCATTACCGAAACATGAGTTTGTTAATGCATATATTTCATGTAATATCATGTTGCGGTAATGATAATTTTTGATAATGAAAATCTAAAAATGTAAATAATTCTATAGGAAATATTTTTTAAATCTTCTAAAAATAATGGTTATAGTAAGTTCAGACCTTAATCTTATATCTGCCAAAAAATGGCTTCAGGGCTTTTAAAAAAAAATTATTATGCTGGACACCTTCTAAATCTGGATTTCGTAAGAATCACCCTTTAAGGATATCTTCTATTTAATCTATCTAGAGGGTTTGTCATCATCATATTCGGAGGACTGGGTTCCTTAAATATATTGTAAATTTCCTCCATAATGCAAAAGAATATGAGATACAAATGCACTAGATATTTTTTTTTTCTGTGTTGACCTTAACTTCTCTGAGAGGAACATGAAAGTTGCTCTTGAGTCTTTATTCAATAACATTTTCATATACTTATGACTTGCTTTAGGACGCAGATTAAGCAAAGGTCACTGCATTGTTACACAAATGTGCCCTTTAAACAGCAAACAATTAACAAACTGGGTTTAAGCTTGGGTTTTCATTTAAAAAAAAAATCTTTCTCTTTATACATAATTAACAAAGCTATTTAACACGAGCATGGATATCTCTAAACAAGGGTAGGAAAGCAAAAAAGCTAAGACCTTTACGATGGTTTAAAGTTCAGCTTGTTATATTTCTTCCCTGTTTTTTGTAGGTTTTAGAGGTCCTTTCTCTTTTTATAGTTTTGCCTGCAGCTATATCCTTTTCAGCTTGTTGGAATGCTCAAAGAAAGGGCAATGTTTTGTAAGTGCCACAATGTTTATATCTTTACAGAAACTTAAACTAAGAATGGCATTGACTGTGCATATTAAACTGGTATATATTAGTAAATATCTAGTATATTAATATAAGAAAATTACATTATCTTTAACCACATCACACAAACATTCGACATGGACAAGACTGACATTATCATAATTCCTCCCACTTAGCATTGAGTGAATCTTAAAGAGCGTCACATTTACAGCTGACGTCAAGGGTATTCAGGCCAATCACAACGTACAGGTTAGCCGGCCAATCAAATCTGTGCGTTTTAGGAAGAGATTAAAATCTTTTTTTTTAAACCATAAACTACGCGAACATATTGTATTATACAAAGTACACAAAATAACCTTGTTTTTAGCAATAAAATAGCTGCTCTTTAAATGTCCCATACCAATGCCTAGTCCGGGATTAATCTAAACCCGATCGGGGACACCCCAAAGTGTCAAGCGATAGCAGAGAGGCAGGCCAAACACAAATAATGTCTTTAATCATCAGACAGAAATGCATCGCAAGCAAAACTGAGATACGACACAGCTGGTCCGGTTGAAAGATGCAAGTTGTAACATGATATTGATATTTCAGGGCTCAAAATTAACGTTTTTATTTGGTAGCACTGGTGCTCCCAACTTTAAAGAGTTAGGAGCACCAGCAAAAATTTAGGCGCATCCATCCAAAAATTAAAAGGCAACAAAGCTACAATGTATATGTTAATGGATTAATTTTATTACAAATAAATGGCCAGCATTTAAAATTTGGTCTTCTATTTATTTTATTTTATTTTTTGCTGCATAGATTCCTAAATTAATACCCAAATGCTGTTGAAATAGTATAGCAATAATAATTTAACAATTACAGGTAAAATGATTAAGATTACAATAGAAAATCTAGCAAACACGTAAAACACTGATTAATTGTGACATTACAAAAGTGACCTTAATATAGAAGGCTAATATATATTGGTATTGATAACTGCATTATCAGGATGCTATTACTACTAAATAGGCAATGTTTTAAAAAATACTATAAAAACATACCATCAGCATTGTCGTGTTCCACATCAACGTGGACCACAAGGATGTTTGTCGGATGTCCATTCACCAGCGCATGCGCACATACACTATCAAACACTCTTTGACAGACAGGTCGGTGTCTCCATCAATAATGAACACATTTGTCATGACACTACTTATGTTTTTGGCACTTTCGCCATGTTTAAGCAAGGTCTGGCGCTAAAAATGTTTTGATTCCTTCACCAACGCCGTTTTATAGGATTTACAGTAAACACAGTAAGTTACATCGAGCCATTCTCATAGCGGAGCCGGAGACACTCAAAATCTTTAAGCCACTATCTCTGAAAGGTTTAACGTCAAGTCTTATCTTCCGGTGGTGGAGTCGCATTTGAATCCGGATCGTCGTCATTAATTAGAGTAGTAACATTGGCTGTAGTCGGCTCGTTCTCGTCATGCTCGCGGTTCGTCTTTCACATTTTCGTGCTTCACGTTCCAACGTAGCACGGCAACAAGGAATGACTGACGCTCATATTAGCCAATCTGCGGTCTTCATTAAAAGTAAGAACTTAAGGGTGAAATTTGATTGGTTATGTAACGTTGGAGAGAACACTGAACCTGGGACAGCAGCACGCAGCATCACAATCGTCGCACCACAACAAAATGGGCAGTCGCACAAATGCTCCCAAATATATTTTAAGGTCGCACAGATTAAATTTCGGTCGCATATGCGACCAAAATAGTCGCAATTTCGAGCCCTGTATTTTGTATATCTAAGATGATTAGTTTGCTGATTCAGTATTTCTAGATGATTTTTTTTCATGTTTTTATGTTGTACTGGAAAACAGTGATAGGCATATCAAATGTTTTAAAGGCTGATATTGGCAAAACATTTAAAATATGCAAAGAGTCAATATTACCCTTGTTTTCATAACCTCTGCAATTAGCTTCTGGGGCAAATCCTGAGTGATGGCGATCCATTCTTGCCTTATTAGTACTGCTTGGAGTGGATTACAATTTGGGGGCTTTTCCACTTGCCTTTTAAGGATTGAACCTAATTTTCAGATTAATCCAGGAATAGGCCTTAGTTATATTGGGAAATGTAAAGGATTAATCAATTTTCTTGATTAAAAATTATCCAGATCATTTACTCATCACCATGTCATCCAAAATGTTGATGTCTTTCTTTGGTCAGTCGAGAAGAAATTATGTTTTTTGAGGGAAACATTCCAGGATTTTTCTCACTTTAATGGACTTTAATGGTTTTAATGCAGTTTAAAATTGCAGTTTCAAAGGACTCTAAACAATCTCAAACGAGGCATAAGGGTCTTATCTAGTGAAACGAAAAATAAAAAATATGCACTTTTAAACCACAACTTCTCGTCTTCCTCTGGTAGTGTGACGCGCCAGTGCAACCTCACATAACGGTTGACGTATCGAAACTACGTCCCAATTAGGGATGCTAAACAATTCATCGCGATTAATCGTTAGCAGAATAAAAGTTTTTGTTTACATCATATATGTGTGTGAACTGTGTATAATAAATTTGTATAAATAAATGTACACACATGCATGTATATGTTTTAGAAATGTTTACATGTGTATATACATTTGTATATTTATGTATAATTTATATTATATCTAAATATAAATACTTAATATATACATTTTTTTTTTCTTAAAATTATACATGAATGTGTTCATATTTATATATATATATATATATATATATATATACATATTTATTATACACAGTTTACACACATATGTGATGTAAACAAAAACTTTTATTCTGCTAGCGATTAATCGCGATTAATTGTTTAGCATCCCTAGTCCCAATCTTTACAAGTGTGGAGAAAGAGGAGCGTTCAGACGTTGTTGTATGTGGAATGATACTAATTAATGCCTTTGTGTCAATTTATTGTTTAAAATGGTCCGCAAATGTGCATTTCCACGTCATTACGCAATTACGCAATTACACAGCCTGGGGAAGAAGACAAGTTACATTTTAAAAGTGCATATTTTTTATTTTTCGTTAATCGTTTCGCTAGATAAGACCCTTATGCTTCGTTTGGGATGGTTTAGAGTCCTTTGAAAATGCAATTTTAAACTGCATTAAATCTGTTAAGTGTTGGGGTCCATTAAAGTCCATTAAAATGAGAAAAATCCTGGAATGTTTTCCTCAAAAAACATAATTTCTTCTCGACTGAACAAAGAAAGACATCAACATTTTGGATGACATGGTGGTTAGTAAATTATCTGGATATTTTTTTAAAAAGGACTAATCCTTTAAATAATTTTAACAAACATACTGGTGTGCATCTTGAGACAAAACAATGGCACTGACATGGTTTCCCGCTGAAAATGTGTTAGTTAAGGTGGTTGTGGGGGGAGGGCGTGATAATCAAATGGGTGGGGCGTATGCGTCACAATTAAAATTAAAATATTTTAATAAAATAAATAAATACAATATTTCTTTTTAAAACACTCAAATAAAACGTCATTTTGAAGAAACTATGACAAAAAATTAACACATACTAGATTATTAATGAATTTTAATGTTTTTAACAGACACCTCTAATGGGAATAGCTGTGGGATGAAGTGAAACTAAAGGGTTAATAAACGCAAACTAAAGCAGATGTTGTAGAACGTCTGGCGAACGATGATAGATAGGGCAAAAATTGTAAAAACTGATTATTTCCCACTATTAATTACATTATCTTAAAGGAGTGTAACTACTGTAGCATGTAAATAATGCACATAAATAAAGTGAGCAAGAGCGCTCAACAATTATATCTAATCAACAGGCACGTGAAACCCTAGCAAGGTTGCTCAAACAATAAAATCACCAGCTAACTTACTTTAAATTTGCAAGAACTGTAGACTTATACAATAACAGGCTTAAATAAACCCAAAACATAAGTCCACTTACAGTTCTTACGGACACACGGGTTTATCAACTGGCTATCCTCCAGACGTGACGGACCACGTGCACGCTCGAGGTGTGTAGCGCGTCTGCGCTATTCTATGAGATGTTTTATCAACTGGCTAGTTATCCTCCAGACAGTGATGGTCCGGACCACGTCTTTCTTATTTCAGCCGTGTGGCGCTTGTCTCCGCTCGCGGTTTGATGCGCTATTCTCCGAGATGCACTTGACGGCCTTTTGTGCAGCGAATTATATATTTTTTTTGGACGATCTAGTTAAGGCAGTAGGGTTTCCAAGCTTAGGCGGGCCGCCTTAACTGAAATATGCTGCGGGAAACCCTGACTGATATGTTTGAAGATATGTCAATGCACGCAATTTAGTTTTAGACTAGGCTTCAGCCTTGGCCGAAACCGCACTATAATGTCCTGAGAAAGAAATGTCACAGATTCAGTTGAATATAGCCCTAATAATGTATCGATGTCTACATTTTCTGAACCTTTTAGGGGCTTGAAAAAGCATCATTGTTTTTTTTTCAGAACCCAATAAATCCCCATTCACTCTTGCAATAACATACCCTCCCTTGGAGACCAATGCTACTGACTACACATATTGGTTGGTGTGAGTTGAATGATGCTTGCCTGCAGAAATTGCGATAAAATCTTTCTCCTTCATCATACGTATAAGTGTGTATCACAGAAAGACTGCTTTTATTTTGGGTGTGGGTGGATATGAGGAAAATGACAAAGAAATTGCTTTTTCATACTTTTTAGTCCCAGTACTGTCCTATTACTGTGTTGAGGTCCACTGTGCTTTTTCTGATATCTTACTAGCTGGTGGTTTATCTGGGGTCAGTAAAACCTTTTTTGAGATCTGAATCAGACTGCCAGTAACACGTCTCTTCAGCTATGGAAACCTGTCACATGCTATTTCCAACAGGCCAATCAGAAAGGAATGTAATATCTGAGATCCTCTGTGCTGAAGGAAACCAACCTTCATTAAGTCAAATCAGAGTGTCACATGCTATTGATCGGTCCGAGATGTTTGAGGCTAATTGTAACCTAGCAGAAGCTGGAATCACCTTGTTTCACCCCAGCAATAGGTTTAATTCAAAAGCTTAATCCATCTCTGCCCTGCCCCTGATTTCCCATGAGGCAAAGTAAAAAGAGGCAGCAATCGTTCGCTGATAACCGAACACACTTTTGGCCTGGAGCGCTGACACACACCTTGCTGTCAGTCACACATTAGATCAAGGGCACTCATGGCTTTGCATATATATGTATTGTTAATGGGTCATTCTTTATTTTAGGTGGCAAGTGGTCCCTCTACTTTACAACAGTTGAAATAAACTGTTGAGAGATTGCATTTGTAACAATATATGCATGTTCCCGCCATACCTCATAAAGGTATCATGGATTGTAATTGCAACAATATACAATTTATATATATATATATATATATATATATATATATATATATATATGTGTGTGTAAGGGATAATGTAGAGGCAGCCGGTAGTTATTGGGAAATAAGCCCAGACAGTGTGATCAGGCGAAGCGGAGGGTCTTGTATCACACTGATGGGGCTTATTTCCCAATAACTACCGGCTGCCTCTACATTATCCCGCTTATTACACGGCTACTTGCCACATAAGAAAAAAAACTGGACATGAATATGAATTTGAATTTTAAACGTTTTATTGGCACATTTGTTTTAAATTAACATTTTTATCCTTCCGCGAAACTTTGCACAGATGCATAAAATGATCGTTATACCTTATTAACTCTTTCACCGCCAGCGTTTTTTAAAAAAAGTTGCCAGCCAGCGCCAGCGTTTTTCATGATTTTCACCAAAGTTTAATGCCCTCCAGAAAATGTTCTTCTTTAAATATATAAACATACAATATACCAAATGAAAGAACAGACCCTCTGCTTTCAAACAAAAAAAACCGTTTCATCCTACCTTAAGTGGTTCTTTTGTAATCAGCTTTTGAATATGGGTAGGTTTCTGCAAAAACACCACATTTTGAGCAAAAAGCAGAGATAATTCCATTTTTGTGACGGACTTTTCATAGAGATCCCATTCAGAGCGATCTTTAAAACAGACAAGGACATGTAGCCGCTTGTCATAGGGCAATACTTCCGGGTTTAAAAAGTTGCGGAAGGGCGCCACCTGGTGGATAATAGCGGTATTGCGGAAATACGGAAAATCTCGTCATTGGCGGGGAAGCGTTTTCTCTTAATTGACGAGATATCTCGTCAATGGCGGGGAAAGAGTTAAGATCCTCTGCTTCATACTTGTCTGTCTCCATTTTTTCTCTTTTAGCCAGTCTTTGAGAAGTTTTAATGCCCATTCTGTATTTTTTTGTGTGTTGGCTTCGTAGCTGTCATGCTCTATTTTGTCAAGTTCAGTTTCAGTAAGCTGTCTGTGTCTTGTCGTGTCCAGTGTTTGTCACAAGATGGCGCCAAACAGACAGTAATCTTTATTGATCTTTATTGGCGCGGAGCGATTTTACTCGTGCAAGTAGTCCGGCTATGCGTTATTATTTGAAATAAACGAACCTGCAAATGTCTCAACTGACCAATCAGAATCAAGCATTCCAGAGAGCCGTGTAATATATATATATATATATATATATATATATATATATATATATATATATAAATATAAATATATATATATATATATATATATATATATATATATATATATATATATATATTTATATTTTGTAATATTTAAAAAAAGTAGTGTCCCCCAAATTCATGACTGTTCAGTTGAATTCAATTTTATTTATATTGCTCTTTTCACAATTGGTAATTGTTTCAAAGCAGCTTTACATTAATAGAAGCAGTGAAAAGCACAGAAAATCGACAGATAGCACAACATAATACACGATAGCATAAGCAGCTAAATTTGCTGTGGCTATGAATCAACATTATAAGCGAGCTAATTACTAATGTAACGTATTGATGAGGGTGCTAAGTTAAGCCCAAGAAGGCTGCCTCCCCGGGTTGAAAAAAACCCTAGGAGAAAAAAAACAGACTTTTTAGCCGGGGAAATAAAAAAAGTCCTAGGAGGGAAAAACCCTTGGGAGATATATATATATATATATATATATATATATATTTATATATATATATATATATATATATATATATATATATATATACACACACATATAAATGGATAAGGAGATTAAGCGGGTTCTGCCGGTGGTCGATATTTCAGGCATCAGGTTAAAGAATGGCCTGTAGATCAGAGGTGTGCCAACTTTCACATTTACCGGAACTGAGTCTGTTTGTCTCATTGTCCTCGGGGTCGAGGACGAGACAGGGAGAGAGAAACAAAATTCTATTAGCATAGGGGCCGTTCACATGTAATGCAAGTGTCACACAGTGATGTGGTTAAAATCAGCTTGGTTCCAGACAGGCTAACTATTGCGGCATAAGTATGTTACTTTTTTTTAATTACTGTTTAATCATGACAGTCCGGCATCAACCAATTTAAGAAATGAGGCGGATAGGCTACAACAGCAGAAGACCCCACTGGGGCTACAATTTGCATGAGCTTACCAAAATTGGACAGTTAAAGACTGGAAAATGTTGCCTGGTCTGAAGAGTCTCGATTTCTGTTGAGACATTCAGATGATAGAGTCAGAATTTGGCGTAAACAGAATGAGAACATGGATCCATCATGCCTTGTTACCATTGTTAAGGCTGCTAGTGGTGGTGTAATAGTGTGGGGGATGTTTTCTTGGCACACTTTAGGCCCCTTAGTGCCAATTGGGCATCGTTTAAATGCCACAGCCTACCTGAGCATTGTTTCTGACCATGTCCATCACTTTATGACCACCATGTACCCATCTTCTGATGGCTACTTCCAACAGGATAATGCATCATGACGTCAGAGGAATTCAGGCCCATCATAACATAATTAGCTGGCCGATCAGAGCTTTTCAAATCCATGCGTTTCAGGAAGAGATTGAAATCTGGAGCTACAGAAATGTACGGTATGTGGAAAAGAATGTTTTTTTTTTACTATAAACTACGCAAACACGTTGTATTATACCAAATACACAAAATAACCTTGTTTTTTAGCCATGAAATAGGTGCTCTTTAAATGATGTGATCTGATGCGTTAAAGGAGTAGTCCACTTTAAAGATCGGGCCCATTGACTTACCATAGTATTTTTTTGACCTACTATGAAAAGTCAATGGACCCCATCTATAAAGTGGACTACTCCTTTAAAAGCTCCTATTACTCTGTTTGTTTGTTCCACAATTGCTGTGAGCGCAGATGTCTTGCATCTTTCTCCTGGGTCATAAAGTATACCCGAACATACACAGACATATGACTTGCAGATTTGTCCTGTGTTTATATGAAAATCTGATTTACTCACTTGTGTTTTATCTGAACCAAATAAACATTTATCTCACGACCCAAATGTGCCATGATTAATGTTAATGTTATTCATTTGATGTTTATGCAAACAAAAGTGCACTTACATCTAAAATTTAATTTTAAATTTGGTTTGCATAAGTACTTTTTTATATTTCTAGAAATTGCTCACAAAACCATGATAATATTGATAATTGTGGTGATTTTTGTGACTTTAACCATGATGTCAAATTTTCATACGGTTTCATCTCTACCATAGATGTTGGAATGGCGTAAGGAATAAAGACAGAATGTACTGTATATGCAGATCTATGAATATGCGAATGAGCTCCCACCTCTACTCAATTGCAGAGCTCGGACCATAGATATATGCAAATCGATGCTACATTCTGCAGTTTCAGAATAATGTAACTGCTAAGTTTGGGTTTTAAACAATGCAATCGTAAACTGTGCCTTTGCGGCACAATTTTATAGCTCAGGTTAGAGCTAAATAACTAACAGCAAATGTACTTTGCTTGCTGTCCTGAGGCCGGCCCGGGCTAGAGCCCCAAGTTCAAGTAACAGAACTAAAGAAATAAATGAGCAGTGAAGGAGGAGATGGGGAACAGAAGGGATTCCAAAAAAATAGTGCTGAATGCAGAAGCATGGAGACTGCGGCTTATGCTTTTATAATTGAAACATTATGTTTCTGTTTCTCCCGAACCTATGCTTAAATTGTACCCGTTAAATTATGGTTACTGCAGTAAGAGAGTTTATTTTCATCATGGTGCCGCTATCGCTACAATTTTATATTCGTTTTTTTCAGAAGCCTGCAGAGGTTCAGTCATTTACGATTTCACAGAGTTACACGTCTATAGTGGCATGTATGATTTGCGGGGTAGCCTACATTTGCAAATGTTTCATGAAGCCATACCTACGCAGTTCTTTGATTGTTTGTGTTTTAGAAGTATGTGACAACAATCCTATGTGATCGCAGATGCCCAGAGAGAGAGAGAGAGAGAGAGAGAGAGAGAGAGAGAGAGAGAGAGAGAGAGAGAGAGAGAGAGAGAGAGAGAGAGAGAGAGAGAGAGAGAGAGAGCAGCCTGGTACAAAAGTGGAAACGATCAAGGTTATCTGAAGTAGGCTTTTAAAGGGCAAATTAAAACACCCAATAAAGCTATAACATAGCTATTATACAATTATTTCTTTCGGACATTCTGGTGGCAACTTGTCTATGACCTGGTACTGGGTCGTGGGACCCGGTCGTTGGGGACCTCTGGGTAAAAGCATTCACACTGCACATGTGAGCAGAAGTATACAAATAGACAAAATACATGAAAGTTTCACGTGAGCACATGAAAGTTTCACGTGAGCACAAGAAACTAAACTTTAATTTTTTTTACTCCAATGTCACCTTAGGGGCTCTGTACATTTGTTATCCCAGAAGAACATATTATTCAAAAATATTTTTGTTAGTTTTTTGAGAAGTCACAGCAGTCTTTCAAAACTCCTTGTAAATTTTTATTTGAGGGTGAGTACATCATGGGTAATTTTGCTATTTGGCTGGAGTATCGTGTTAATTATTTGTTACGCCCATTGTAAATACTTTTTTGATTGATAAAAAGTCCACCTTTAATCACAATCTGAATGTATTCACTGGAGCTAGCCCTGTTCTCAACTACTGTATACACTCACCTAAAGGATTATTAGGAACACCATACTAATACTGTGTTTGACCCCCTTTCGCCCTCAGAACTGCCTTAATTCTACGTGGCATTGATTCAACAAGGTGCTGAAAGCATTCTTGAGAAATGTTGGCCCATATTGATAGGATAGCATCTTGCAGTTGATGGAGATTTGTGGGATGCACATCCAGGGCACGAAGCTCTCGTTCCACCACATCCAAAAGATGCTCTACTGGGTTGAGATCTGGTGACTGTGGGGGCCATTTTAGTACAGTGAACTCATTGTCATGTTCAAGAAACCAATTTGAAATGATTCGAGCTTTGTGACATGGTTCATTATCCTGCTGGAAGTAGCCATCAGAGGATGGGTACATGGTGGTCATAAAGGGAGGGACATGGTCAGAAACAATGCTCAGGTAGGCCGTGGAAAGAAAGAAAACATCCCCCACACCATTACACCACCACCAGCAGCCTGCACAGTGGTAACAAGGCATGATGGATTCATGTTCTCATTCTGTTTACGCCCAATTCTGACTCTACCATCTGAATGTCTCAAAAGAAAACGAGACTCATCAGACCAGGCAACATTTTTCCAGTCTTGAAATGTCCAATTTTGGTGAGCTCGTGCAAATTATAGCCTCTTTTACATATTTGTAGTGGAGATGAGTGGTACCCGCTGGGGTCTTCTGCTGTTGTAGTCCATCCGCCTCAAGGTTGTGCGTGTTGTGGCTTCACAAATGCTTTGCTGCATACCTCGGTTGTAACGAGTGGTTATTTCAGTCAAAGTTGCTCTTCTATCAGCTTGAATCAGTCAGCCCATTCTCCTCTGACCTCTAGCATCAACAAAGCATTTTCACCCACAGGACTGCCGCATACTGGATGTTTTTCTCTTTTCACACCATTCTTTGTAAACCCTAGAAATGGTTGTGCGTGAAAATCCCAGTAACTGAGCAGATTGTGAAATACTCAGACTGGCCCGTCTGGCAACAACAATCATCCCACGCTCAAAATTACTTAAATCACCTTTCTTTCCCATTCTGACATTCAGTTCAGGAGATTGTCTTGACCAGGACCACACCCCTAAATTAATTGAAGCAACTGCCATGGTTGATTAGATAATTGCATTAATGAGAAATTAAACAGGTGTTCCTAATAATCCCTTAAGTGAGTGTATAGTATAACACAATATTAACAACTATCACTGTTTAATTTCCTTATAATTACAAACACTATAGTGAACCAATGGTTCAGATGAGTAATCCTGGGCAAAGGTTCAAAGTCATTTATTGATTCATTGGTTAGTCATAGCAAAATGGAGAAACCTTTCCGCTGCATGTGACACAGACATCATTTGTGTGACTCCTTGCATCAATCATTGGCTTTCACTTGCTCTGCTAGGTCCGTGTCTACAGACTCACACACGCATCGAGGTGATTCTGGGCATGGACGAAAGACAATGAATATAGATTGTTGCTATAACGGGACCACTGAGATTGTTTTTGTAAAAGGCCATTTGTTTTGCTTTTATGTTTTTTTATTTGTACCTCGATGATTGAACATTTGTGTTGTCCTTGGCTCGTTACGCACTGTCTCATATTATTTGTGAGTGTGCTATACTTTATATACTAACTGTGGCATGACAGGAAAGTATTTTATTATTGATAAATGTAAATAAATTGATAAATAAAAATTATGAAAGCAGTGCCCTATTCAAAGAATTAGAAAAAAAATGCACAGCAGCTATTTATATTAGATTTAACAAGATAAGATAAAAATTGAAAATGTGCATTAAGATGGTAACATTCTGAATTAGATAAAATGATTTCCATGAACTTCTGGGCCTGTGTTCATACATTTCAAATGTGGCTTTAAGCAAAAACAGTTAAATAGTCATAATACCAAAATGTGAAAAGATAGCACATGTAAATATTGAATGTTTATAGAAACATTCAAACGCACAAATTTCTTACATAAAATAATTGTTTATAAGCCCTGTCTGTATCCTAAAATATCTCTCAGAATTTCCTGTCACTTTGAGATGTTGATTTTAAAACAGGAACAGATCTTGCTGTGTAAATTTTAGATCGATACAAGACAGCTATCATGCCACTATTCACAGAGAAAATCAATCCGGTTTCTGCAGCCGTCCACTGTTATGAGGTTGGTGAAAGGGTGGAAGATGTATTCTTTAATGCACGCGTCTCAAGTATTAAACAAAGAAAATGAATATGGGTGGGGAGTCTGACAGTGATTGACCAAAATGATTGTGCCGTATGTACAAAGCTCCATGTCACTCATATTGTGTCAGTATGCCATTTTCATTCAGCTACCCACCTACCTGCTTCATACTGAACCTGTTCTTATACATTTATAAACCAGTAACATCTGTGTGACTAGAAATGGCCTCACATCAATTAAGTGTTTAATATTTAAATAAGGGCTGGACGAAATGTTATCATATTAAATTTCGGTTGATAAGATATAAATCCACTAACGGTATGAATGCAGCCGAAAATAGTTCCCTGCTATTGAAAGTTACTAATGGGACTATTTTCGGGCACTGCGTAATATCATTGCGCCTCCTGCAACCATGCTACAGCAGCAAAGTCCTACGGGAGCGCACTTTGGAAGGAAGAAGCACCTTGACCTGAGTTTAACCCTCTGGGGTCCGACCATTTTGGGACACTGTCAGAGATTCTGACATGCTCTTATATTTGTTTTTTTTTTCAGTTGCTTTAAATATAATAATGGCAAGTGTCTCATAACACTGCATTCAGCACAAACTGGACTACAATATTATCTGAGCTATATGTATGTACATATTGTATTTTTGAGAGAAAAAATGTTTATGCGTGTTTTTTAAAAAAGGAACATTTTTAAGTCACTGATATAAGTCCACAAAACCCTTACTAAACATGTTTTAACAAGACGTTTCTAAACAGAATCTAGTTGTCTAGAGTTTTTTCTTTAAAATGATGTGAAAATCATCCTGCCTACTCATTCACATAAAACAATATATTGATTTAGAAATTGTAAGACACTTTTTGTTTAGAGGGGCCGTATGCGAGAAGGATTGATTGACAGCTAGCAAACAAAAGACTCGCATAATGAGCTGCATAATGAGGCAGTAATGTGAGAGGGAACTACAGAAAAGAACGTGAGGACAAATAAATGTATACATGTTTGTTTGAGGTTTATTAAGAAGTTAACAATATAATCTAAATAGAAATGAAGGTCAGTGGGACAATTTCAGTTTATTTGGAAACAAACCCTATTCAAAAACTTAACTTGTATAAACTAAGAAACTGATAAACAACAGAGCTGTAAACATGTGGCTCATGTTACCATATAAATTTATGTCCAAAAAGTGTGAATATGTTTTTCCACATCATAGTTTTGTACTGATGAGAGGGATGCAGACCTGTAAGAGAGTTATGAACAGCTTTTAGCATAAATTATCCACAGAAATACCCTTACATACATAACTGATGGGTAAATGATAGCACTCAGATAAACTATCATGTACATAAACTAAATTCAGAACATCCCACGTAAACAACGCAGCGCTCATAAAAAACGGTGTCGCGTGTCAAGCGCAATGTATGGAATTGCGTTGCATGTAAACAATTTGGAATCATATTACAGCACACACTAAAAAGATCCAACAGTGCAGCCTTACTGAAAGTTGCCATGAACGATACGAAAGTGAATTACTGTGTCTAACATTGTACCGCATGTAAGAGTTATCCGCCATTACACGCCAGTACACGCATCCTCGTTTGTAAACAAAGCGAAAGTTTTTCAATCCGAAGCGTGCAGTCTGCTGAGGTCGCTTATGTAGGCTGAACTGCACAAGCCAGTTATAATTCGATTATTTATTAGCTTGTTTAAAAGTAGACATTTCAGGCTTTCTTTGGATATGTGTATCATGTTTGTGTGACGAGTATTCGCGGAGTTTCAAATGATTTTTGTAACGTGTTTTGAGAGACAGCTGACGGAGACAGAAATGTCTGAATTTTTTTCCTATTTCGAATGGGATGAACGATAGCGGCACAGAAATTACACGCTTTGGCTTTACGTGAAACATTACTTAAAACCCCAAAGCAACATCTGACCAGTATAATATCCCTCTGGGTCAACCTTACTGTTTCTCGGTTTTATATACCCAATGTTTCGGCTTCACTGACAGTGAATTATGTCTCTCAGTTTCAGGCATCTTCTCCGGCCACACAGCTAATGGATTTCCTCACGGGGTATCCCTACAATGACTCCTATTTTGACAACGGGACGGGGATCCTCAACAGCACGAGCTGTGAGGCCAAGCATCAGTATAACTACTATGCCATGCTCCTGACTCTCCTCATCTTCGTCATTGTGTTCGGCAATGTGTTGGTCTGTATGGCCGTGTCCCGAGAGAAAGCGCTCCAGACCACCACTAATTACCTCATTGTCAGCCTGGCGGTGGCGGATCTTCTCGTGGCCACATTAGTCATGCCCTGGGTAGTTTATCTTGAGGTAAGAAACATTAATTGTGTCAAGTGGAGCCACAAATGCGGGTAGTCGAAAATAACCCGAGACTGCGTGTCATAACGCTGACTTTTAAACACATTGAGGATATAAGGGTATGATTCAGCTGCCCTATTTTTTAAATATGTGCCATTGAATAATTTAATTGGATGATGGGACGACAAGCTAACAGCACCTCAGGGACACATCACAGGTACTCCTGTAAGCTGGCACCGCATGGCTTTGTGCTGGCCGTGTGATTCACGACTACCTGATCTGTGCTTTGTCCTTGAAACATATTGCATCTCCGACTTTAATATGTGGCTTCAAAAGTACTAGAAGGCTGAATAAGATGCGATAGTGCCCGGGGGATTACAGTGAGCATTTTCTCGTTTCTTTAAGTTCCTACATAAAGAACATTCTGTGAAAATATAACCTTGATATTTTTAATATTGCCTAAGGCAAAAGATTAAAATGAGTAAAATTTAACTTTTATGCTCCTTATCTCATAATTAGATTATGAGACTTTAACCTTTCACAGAAAGGCACAATTGATTTAACGGCAAATTAATATACTCGTATATTCCTTCCCGAATCACTCAGGTAATCATTCAGGTTACGTTTATGCATTTGGCAGATGATTTTTATCAGTATGTGTGTGCCCTATATCAAATCCATGACCTTTACATTGCTAATTTATTTGTTCAGCCGGCTACGCTACAGGAACATGTTATAGTATGCATCACAACAAATCATTTAGTATTTTCTTGAGAAAGAAAATGTTGTTGTCCATGTTGTTTCCTTGTTTCCGATTTTTTAAGATAATTACCTCTTGACATTTATAGCAGATCATTGTACATTAAGGCTGATGCAAACTGTTTGAACGTCCTTACATTTGAACGTTTGTGCTCGAGGCATTATTACCTCAGCTCAGCAGGATACAATCACACTGTTGGCATTCTCTGTTAAAGTGCTTTGGCGACACTATCAGCTAAAAATAACGAAAATAATGCGGAAAATGTTGTGTATTTTGTTTTGCAGGACATACACTAAATTTAATTGATGGTCTTTTAAATGTGTAGACTCTAAAAAATGCCTGGTTGTTTTAAACCCAGTGTTGGGTCAAATTTCCAGTAAATGTTTTTTTAGGTTAAAGTCACCATGAAAATAAATTGAATTTGTTTTGTAATGTTGTATTTTTTACAAATGACTTATCTGTGATCTTCATTATTTTTTTAAAATTCATGTGCCCTCATAATCTTTAAACAAACACGCAAATCTACTCCTCTGCTCCAAACGATCTCTCTTTAATTCCGGTCATATGGTATGGCAGGTGGGCGGGGTCCCGGAGAAGATCGCTGCGATTAGCAATTAGCGACACGGCCCAAAACGATCCAATCAGATCTCGATGGACAAATTCAAATCCAGCCCTGCCTTATTTCATTTCAGAAGACGGTTCACTCGGATACACGTCACAATGGGGAAAATTAGGCAATCGATACTTCAGTTTCATGGCGACTTTAATTTAACCAACAACTGGGTTTGTCCATTTCCGACCCAACACTGGGTTGAAAATAACCAAGCAATTTAAGTTTTATATATTAATGAAAACAATCCCGTCATACAATTCGACCTGTTGAAAATATGATCAAAGTTATTAATTGATAAAAATAATTAAAAAAATGTATGGTGCGCTCCTTTGCGCCCCCCAAAATTATATTTATGACAAATTTGTTCTAAAACGTAACATTTTAATTAAACAAAACATATTAATTTATACAAAGTAGTGCTTTTGGTTAGTAGCCTTATTTTTTTTTAGGTTTAATTACACAGAATTCATGATAAATTAATGTAATTTATAAAATGTCATAAAACTGCACCCCCCTGGCACCATCTCGCGGCCCCCAGTTTGAGAAACACTGATCTAAACAAATTAAAATTTTATCCATGACCACATCATGTCCAATAGCATACTGTATGTTATTGAAGTGACAGTACATGGAAAAACTTGTTATGGTTAAAGGAAAACACCGGCTTTTTGTGACTTTAGCTCATTCATCGTATCCCCCAGAGTTAGACAAGTCCATACATACCCTTTCATCTCTGTGCATGCCGTAACTCTGTCTGACGCACCCACCGCTAGCCTAGCTTAGCACAAAGACTGGAAATAAATGGCTCCAGCTAGCATACTGCTCTTATTAAGTGACAAAATAATGCCAACTTTTTCCTATTTATATCTTGTGATTTGTATTGCCACAGCATGTACAAATAACAAGGTCATATGAGACACTGTAAGCGTTGCAATGCAGGCGCATCTTCTGCTGAGATGCGAGTATTTATTCAGCACGAACCCTGGTGGATGACTAGCGGCTAGCTGTGTACATTGGTTGTACCTTCATTATTGTGGTGCATTGTGAGGTTGGATGTGCACTATTTACGGGTATAGTGAGCTATTCCGGACACAGCCCTTGTCTTATGGCATTTTTTTTTCATTTGGTGGTTCGAAATTTTGCGAAATGGGCACCATTAACCATCAGTTACTCTTTTAACCTCTTTGAAAACATGTGATTTACAGAATTGCTTGCTTACGGTGAATAATTCAATTATTGGATGCATTTTAGATTTTATGACGTGTCTTACGTATTTCATGACGCTGCTTCAGAAATATTCATTAGATTTTAACTCTTGGACAGGGAATGAAGCTGAATTTACATATGAAAAGACTAAAGATAGATTATCATACACAGAGAAGACTGTGACGTTCCCTTTTTATGGTCACTGACTATGTTGTCACAAGAAAGCCAATTTAATTAAACAGCCATTTAAATAACTTGATTTATTGCCCAACAGAAATAATTTATCTTGCAAGTCGCTTTTGTACGCTATGTAATAACATTGCCATTGTTTCTTGAAGTACTGTTGATAATTTTACCTTTTTAAGAAAGCCCTTGTTTGAGAAGGCATTATTTTATAATAATAAAACTAGTACTAAGCAGCTGACCACTTGATCTGGGTACACTAAACTTTTTGTGCGGGGCCTTTTCTATTTATACCAAATGCAAATAGTCTGATAAAGAAATATTTAAGCAAATGTAGTAAATTTATGGCTGTTACATGAGAGAAAGAGGTCTTCAATTGCTCCTTGCTGAGTTTCATATACGCTGTATTCGCTATAGCCATCCATGAAGATGAAAATTCTTGCTGTATAAAAGAGCAGTTGTCCTGTCCTTGTTTTACCTTTAAATAATTAATGGCTACACAAAAAATGTGCTGGAGTAGACATTCTTTCAAAGATGTGATAAAAAGCAATGAAAAGTAAAAGCTGATGATTTATAGTTAATGGGATTTGTTTTGAACACAACCAAAGATTTACTGACAAAAGTGACAGAACGCAGTGCAAATGAATGCTGACTTATGCCAACAGTTTTTGACAGGTTGTGATTTAGTAAAAATTGAAAGTAGAATGATGATATTACACAAAGTGCACATTGAAACCCCTTTGGTTATTTAAAAACATTCACAGCTGAGGCAGTAAGATAATGTAAAATCAATGACCCCTCCCAAATGTAACACAAAATCATTTGCTTCTCTCGGAAGATGACAACCATCACAAATATATATATATATATATATATATATATATATATATATATATATATATATATATATATATATATATATATATATATATATATATATATATATATATATATAAAACTTTGAATAAGGTAAAGTGTTTAAGTAAATGTGATGTTCATAATAAGCAAAAGATATAAGAATATTCAGTGCAATGAAAAGAAAAACGCCTAGCTTTCAACTAAATACAGTATATAGTGAAAAAGGCAAATTCACAAAACACTTACAGTAGTTTATCAGTCACTAACCACCTATTACTGGTAATGCTTTTAAAAAAGGTCTTACCTTTGAACTAATAAAGAAGTGCAGTCCAGGGCTCACAAAATTTCTAAATCCTTGGTAGCCATTCGGGCAGGTACTCTTTCAAAATAGAAGACCTGAAACAGAACATGATGTCAAAATAAAAGACCTTATACAGAACAAACAGAACACAAGACAAAACCCTTACACTCTTCAATTTTTGGTAGCCCAAAATGAAAATAAGTAGCCGGAATAACAAATATTTTTAATGTAGAATATTGACAAATCCTAGATTTCCATGCCACCCAACTCTTCTTGCCCATCTCCACACTGGATCTAATCACCATTTAATTGTGATTCAGTGGATCACAAGACTTACAATTGGGATCATATAATGTTTTTCCAGTCGCAGATAGGATAATTTTTCCGATTTGAAAAATAGGGGCTACTGTCGCTTTAAGAACGAGTTTTTGAAGGAACCACATACAGTAGGGTCTGTCACAAATGTCACAAATCAGATTTCTTTCTCAATTGATTATTTTCACTTCAAGACATTCATAATTGTTTTTACAAGAATGCATGCCGAGATTGCTTTGTGTTTATGTGTCCGGTAAAGACACGAGAGAGAACTGAATTTTGTGTGCGCATTGTCAGAAATAATACTCTGTTTGCAAACTTCTGAACGTAGTTTGCCAGTACCGAAATACTCAATCTATACTTCTAATGTTGGGGATATATTTTTGTCATAGCAATGATATTTGATTTACCTTGAGCTTGTACTTATATGCTCTCTGTTCAGATTTTTGACAAACATGTCGCAATTCCCTAAATCACATTTAAGCTTGCTGCGGGACATTTTACTTGTTACGTAAGAATAGTAATGGAAAAGGAAAATTGTTCGCAACGGGGCCAGAGCATCAATGACAAATCAGTACTCCTGCTCCCTGTACAGTTTGAGCGATCACGAATGGAAAGTGAAAGTAAACACGTGCACGCATTCAAACGCGATTTTAATACCTAATGCCCGAATTACATACAATATAAAAACTAAATCTGAGAGAAAGCAAAACATAAAAAAATCCTCCCTAAGATAGCCCAACGGGCAAGGCGGAGATACATTTTGGTAGCTTGGCAGAAAAATTTGCAATAGCCCCGCACTGCAAAAAAATTATTTTCAAGAAAGTATTTTTGTCTTGTTTTCAGTAAAAATATCTAAAAATTCTTAAATTAAGATGCATATTCTTGATGAGCAAAACGACACAAGAAAGTAAGTCTAGTTTTTAGACCAAAAATATCAAATTTAAGTTATTTAAGTGCATAAAACAAGCAAAAAAAAAATCTGCCAATGGGGTAAACAAATTTTTCTTGAATTTCTCTTGATTTTAGTGTTTAAGAAAAATGTTCAAGACTTTTTTGCTTACCCCATTGGCAGATTTTTTGCTTGTTTTATGCACAAAATCACTTAAATTTAATAATTTTTGTCTAAAAACTTACTTTTTTTGGGTCATTTTGCTCATCAAGAAAAAGCATAATTTTTACTGAAAACAAGACAAAAATACTAAGATTTTTTTCTTGAAAATCATTTTTTTGCAGTGCGGGACATCAAGGTAGCGATTTTGTGAGCCCTGCACTCTTTAGTACCAATATGTACCTCTGAGAAACTACTATAAACTATTTAGGTGCAAAGGTGTACTTTTTAAAAGTGTAACCCCTTCAGATAAGGACCACTTTATACCTTACCATGTTTATAACTGGTATTAAGATGAATTTTGGTCGATTGGATCACAAGTGGATGAGAAAGGGTTACTTCAAGTGGATGGCCTATGGGCGAGTCGTTAAACCACGAGTAGGAGAATTTATTTAAATTTAGATTTTGTTTAAATTGATGCACACTTACATTATGTACTGCTGTTTGTGTTGTTAGTAAACATGCTACGCATTGTTTTGTACAGGCGTATGGAAGTGCTTTCTCCAAATTTTCAGAGCAAATAATGAAATAATCTTGCGCAACTTTCATACACTCGCAAAATGAAACAAAAAATGAAAGAAGCGGAGAAGAGACGCTGTTGTTTTATCAACGACACCCTGAAGATCGCGGCGAACAATGTGGGCAGGACTGATGGGAAAACATTATGCTCGTACATTAGTACATTAGATCAATAGGCACACATTGTACACATAAGACAACATGAGTCAGTGTCTACACCAAAAAAGCAATCGGGTCAAATGTAATTTCGACTACCTCTGAATGTGATTAAAAGTGCATGAGCTCAAAACATTTCACACCCGATTACACTTAAATTTAGCACTGTCCACTTGACCAAAATGCACCTTAACTCTTTCCCTGCCATTGACGAGTTATCTCGTCAATAAAGAGAAAACATATGCAATAATAAAAAGTGATTAATTTTTATGTTAATCTGCAATAACGCGTTAACCAACTAGATGGCAGTTACCCAATTTACGAAAAACTGAAGCCAAAACGCTATAGACGGATTCATCGGACGCACATGCGCTGACGCGATAGACGTCTGGTTACTAACTTTACTTCTGGTTTCGTTTTTTTTAATGGTCTGACTAGTTGCTAAACTGATCTCTTGAACAAATGCCTCGTCGAAAATAACAAATGTTTTGGTTTCCTAGGTAATCTATGTGTTGTTTTTTTTACTTGTTATATAAATAAACTACGTTTAAAGAATTTGTTGTTATTTATTCTTTGCTGAGTTTACCGGAAGTTACGTGTTGACCACGACAGCGGCTTGTTTATGTTGTTACTTCTGAAACCGTCCGTCTATATACTAATTTTAAACCCTGTATATGTTTTGATAATTTTTTTTGAATGTGATCTCTAACAAAATCACAAAAAATGCACAAAAATGCATATTCATCCTTCACACAAAAGGCTTTTTGCTAAAAAAAATTACCATATTTAAGAGTTTATAAGCAGAGAAAAAAAAATTGATTGGATGAAATGTTTTTTCCCGCTTTGTTTGTTTGTTTATTGTTTGTTTGAAAGCAGAGGGTCTAATCTTTTTATTTGATATATTTGTATGTCTATATATTTTTAGAAGAAAATTTTCCTGGAAGGCATTTTGTGAAACTTGTGAAAATCACAAAAAATGCTGGTGGGGAATGAGTTAATACCAGATGTAAACAAGATGTGTTCATACTTTTAATTCAGTTCGTTTGGTTCTTTTGGTCCGGACCAAAAAACGTATTTAATCATGGTTCGCTTAGCGTTCACATTTTATCAGCTAGTCTAAAGATAACAAAACATTAAGAAGTTTATCAACAGCTGAAGATATTTTACTATCACCAAACATTTTTTAAACTTAAGCATTTTGTGTGTTTTTCAAGCATACTGTATGCTCGATGGACCAAATGTTAATGAGGCTCTTTACCTCTCCGCTGCTCCACGTTAGCCCTCTGCTCATTTTGTTTATGGATACACCGCTCATCCCGCTGTAAAATCAATGTGATATCACATGCTGTTTTTGCTCTTTCTCTGGTCAATGTGCGTCCACATATCAGTCAAACCACACCGGAATTAATTTTGAAACCTTTCAGCTGTCTCGGTTTGGTTGTTTAGTGCGCACCAAAGTTTAGGGGGCAGCATTCACATTTACTCAAAAGAACCGCACCATCCAATCACACCACACCATAGTTCGTTTTAATCAAACCAAACATGTCAAGTATGAAAACGCGCTTAGATTATTGGTCAAGCAATAACTGTAACTTTTATATTTAACCATTTAGTAGATGCTTTAATGCAACTTTTTTAAGTTAAGGAACTTTTTCTTTGCTCTCTCTGCAACCTGTAAAAGTGCCTAACAATGCCCAAAATGTTAAATTTGTTTTAACAGACACATTCGCATTTGCTTCTGACAACCGTTTCTCTAGTAATTCATCAAATGTCGATCAAGTGCGATGTACAAACAAACTCTCAGCATTTTAAAAGGCTGATTCAGCCTGAATTACAGTGTTAAGTGATGTATGTACAGTACTATAGGTAGACTAAACCTATATAAAACTGCAGCAGTCTGCTAAATCCTCTACAACTAACCGTTAAGAAGCATCAAGTAAATTGGGGAACTGCACCGTTCAGATTTGCTTGTGCACAGTTTTTGGCCGTGCTAGCACCTTTAATCGATTTGCATAATCTTTTGTGAATCAGGTGCTAAAATAACACATGCACATCAAACGTTGCATGAATGACAATGGTGTTTAGAGCCAAATGCAAGTCTATAATATTATTTTTTGTGGAGACAGGAAGACTAAAAATAAAGTCAGATTTGGGGATTCTGGACTGACAGTTCACTAGATTTCCTTGTTGATAGAAATGACAGGTAGATCAAATTTGAGATAAGAGGTTGAAAATGATTCTTTAATGTCTCCTGAGAGAATAAAAGCACACACAGACACTCCGAAGTCTCTCGCCTCACTGAATCGCTTGCTTATTATTAGAGTTGTTTTGGAAAATCTGCCTGTTCCTTTTGGCTCACTCAGTCTTCCTTGCTTGTTCCCTCGGTACCAAATCCAATACGAAAACAATTTCTAATGAGATTTATTTAATATAACAAAAACACATTTCCATTTCTAGAATAACATTTGTGATTCACTGTACATAGCCACTTTTTAAACAATGATGGACTATTGTCCCTTAGCATGGAAATGGCGACCGTAGACATTATTGATACTGTCATTTAAAGCATAAGCATTAAAAAAATCACCAATATTCACATTAGTAAAAAACAACAACTAGTGACTGAGTTATACAGCCCATAAGACTTTTGCATTTACTAATGCTAACTGTATTAAAGGCTCCTCTGAGATGCAGGGCTGGCCTGAAGAGCTTGCTTCTTTTTGTTGCGCAGTTTTTCTGCGCCTGTCTCTCTCTTTCTCTCTCTATTTTGACACGTGAACTGACCGACGATGCACGCTCGCTTGCACAGAGTCCAAAGCGGTGATTGGGCCAGCTTAATGTTAGTGGGCCGGTCTGTCTAGAAAAAAATACGCTAACTGGGCTGCTCAGACACAGATAGTATGAGATGTATCGGCCCAAAAAGTACGTCGGCCCACCGGGAAACTGCCAGATGGCCAGTCCGCCCCTGCTGAGATGGACTCATTAAAACCATCATTTTGTCAGACACAAGCTTGTTGACGCAATCATGCATCTGGAAAGACATTAACTTCCAGTCTCTGTGTGTTTAATGGTCTGGCTAGTGACCAAACTGAACTCTGGAACAAATACCTCGTCGAAAATAACAAATGTCTTGTTTTCCTAAAGGCGAGGGGAGACGGTGATCATGTATCATTGCTATGTGAAGGGAGATTTGGCAGCCGATCTAGGGTACACTCACATTATCCAAACCAAACCGTGCCCCAGTGTGATTGTTCCCCCTCCCTACTCCCTCCCTCATTCACAATGTACTTTAATCCTGAACCCATGCACGCTTTCGTCAATAGTATGCGATTTAAAAATAAAAAAACTATATGTAAAGCACTCTCTTATCACTGGAACCCATTATAATGTTAAGTCTTTGTATTTTATTCTGAGTTGTTTGGTGCACGATGACACACCGCCCTCTCACATGCCTACACTGCAAAAAATTATTTTCAAGAAAAGAATTCTTAGTATTTTTGTCTCGTTTTCAGTAAAAATATCTAAAAATTTCTTAAATTAAGATGCTTTTTCTTGATGAGCAAAACGACCCAAGAAAATAAGTCTAGTTTTTAGACCAACAATATCAATAATCTACTTGTTATTTATTTTGCTTATTATCAGAAAAAAATACTTTGAAAGGAATTTATTGTTATTAATACTTTGTGAAAGTTTACCGGAAGTTACGTGAGTGCCACAAAACGTCTCGGTTACTATCGTAACCTCGGTTCCCTGAGAGAACGTGAACGAGACATTGCGTCAGTTAGCTGACGCTATGGGATTGATCCTTCAATCACGATAACCCTGAAGCCTTATTGCACAACGCCAGTGCAGTTGAAACTCGCGCTGGCCAATGACGCTCAAGACGGCAAGAGAGGGCGTGGCCTTCTCACTATAATAGCAGCCGTCCTGAGCGAATATCTTCAGTAAAAACGACTGAACGAGCGTACAGCCTACGAAGCCGTGAGCACGGCAGCTAACGCAATGTCTCGTTCACGTTCTCTCAGGGAACCGAGGTTACGATAGTAACCGAGACGTTCCCTGTCGAGAACGTTCTCTCGACATTGCGTCAGTTAGCTGACGCTATGGGAGATTGTATAGAACCGCGCCGTGCATACGGCAGGATAGGCCAAGCATAACGAAGCAAACAGCATGCAACAATCTCAATGACCAGCCGATAGCGGCATATCGTACTAATCACCAGCCAAAAACCATAACAGGGCCAGTAGCGTACTAGCGTAACACCACATTAAGCGGGTAAGAAGTAAACGCTAAAGAATTAACAACATACCTAGCGAGCGGACGGCGTCCGGCGCACAAGTTGTAGAAGTGTTTAGATCATTGGACTAGCGGCAGTGAACACAGCACTCTTGCAGTCACCTGTTGACATCCCCAAACGGCGGACGAGGTCCGGCGTTGAAGTTTGTAGAAAATAATCCACATGCAATATTCATATGACTCAGCATCCAGCGAGCGGGTGATTTCCGGCGTCCGGAATGCAAGTGATAATCCGCAAAAACCAATACATGGTGGTATTCTCGTAGTGAATAAACCGAATACTCAGCGAGCGAGCAGCGTCCGGCGCTAAGGTATTCTCAAGTTGGCGTCGCAGTAGCGCCGCCCCTTACACACGACCTGATAGAAACCATCAGGTATGTCAGGCACTGGAGGTGGAGGCATTGTTTACCGAAAGCACTCGGGAGGCCAATGAGGAGACATCCAGATTATAAAACCTAGCAAAGGTGTTCTGAGACGACCAGCCAGCAGCCAAGCATAAATCCTGAATAGATGCGCCTTTATACCAAGCCCATGACGATGCAATAGCTCTCGTAGAATGGGCTCTAATATTCAAAGGGCATCGCACTCCTTGGCTAGAGTATGCCAGTGAAATAGCATCAACCACCCAGTGCGAAAGTCTTTGCTTGGAAACTGGGCGTCCTTTGGTGCTGCCTCCAAAACAAACAAACAGCTGTTCCGCTGCCCGGAACGGTGCCGAGCGATCAATATAAGCTTTTAGCGCTCTTACCGGGCAAAGCTCCCTCTGGACGATCGCGTTAGTAGTCGCCGCGTCATCCGAGGAGAAGGCGGGGATAGAAATAACCTGCGCTCTAAATGGCGTGGATAGCGATTTAGGCACATAACCCGCTTTGGGTTTCAACGTGACATTACAGTCTCCTGGTCCAAATTGTAAGCATTCAGCGTTCACAGAGAGAGCATGCAGATCTCCTATGCGCTTAGCTGAAGCCAAAGCCAGCAGAAGCACAGTTTTTAGAGAAAGCTCCTTCAAACCTACCGTTAGAATAGGCTCAAACGGAGGAAGAGTTAGTGCTTTCAGGACCAAGGCCAGGTCCCAAGACGGTACGGTGGGAGGGCGAGAAGGTCTGAGGCGCCGTGCACCCCGTAAAAACTTCGTTATGAGCTCGTGTTTGCCCACCGAGCGCCCCCCAATATTAGCATGAAAAGCTGCGATAGCAGCAACATACACTTTAAGGGTGGAGGGCATGCTTCCCGTATCCATTCTGTGCTGTAGAAAGGATAGAATAGCTGACACGGAGCAGTTCACCGGGTCAAACTCTTTTTCTTTGCACCACGCAGCGAATACCGACCACTTAAGGGCATATAACCGTCTTGTAGCGGGGGCACGCGACTGCATCAGCGTATCGAGCACACTCTGCGGCAGCGCCGCGTCTGTCAGCGGTTCCCACACACCTTCCACGCGTGAAGTTTCCACTTCTCGGGGCTGGGGTGCCAGATTGATCCGTTCGCCTGAGAGAGCAGGTCTCGTCTCAACGGGATCGGCCACGGGGGAGCCGTTGACAGTTCCAACAGCTCGGGAAACCACGGCTGGTTCGGCCAGTACGGGGCGATTAGTGTCACTGTTGCTTTTTCCTCTCTGATCTTGTGTAAAACTGACGGCAGCAGTTTTATGGGGGGAAACGCATATTTGCTGGCTCTCGGCCACGGCAACGACAGCGCTTCTCCGCCCAGAGGAGAGCTCGTCAACGAGAAGAACAGCGGGCAGTGTGTGTTTTCCTCGGACGCAAACAGATCCACTTCTGCTTTCCCGAACTGACTCCAGATCAGCTCGATAGATAGGGGGTTCAATCTCCATTCCCCTTGGGGAATGCCGTTCCTCGACAGCATATCCGCTCCGCAGTTCATGCTGCCCGGTACATGCGTCGCTTTTATTGAAAGGAGATGACGATCCGCCCACAACAGTATCGCTTCTGCCTGCCTGAACAGCGGCCTGGAGCGCACTCCTCCCTGGCGATTTATGTATGAAACCACCGTAGTGTTGTCCGTCCGGACAAGAACATGATGGCCCCCGATCAGCGTCGCAAAGCTCTGCAGTGCTAAAAAGACGGCTTTGAGCTCTAGACGGTTTATATGCCATAACCGCTCCGACTCCGGCCAGGAGCCCGAAGCCGGGACGCCATCGCACAGGGCTCCCCAGCCCGTTAACGACGCGTCCGTTGTGACTACTTTCCGTCTCGTAACCAGCCCGAGTGGGGCACCCCCGCTGAACAGGTTGGGATCGAACCAGGGTCTCAGCGCTCGCATACATCCGTTCGTAACTGTAATGCGCGCTCGTCCCGATATCCACGCCCTGTTGGGCACTCTGGATCGTAACCATAGTTGCAACGGGCGCATATACAGCAGACCGAGTGGGCAAACCGGTGAGGCTGCCGCCATCAAGCCTAAAAGTCTCTGAAACCGTTTCAGTGGCACAGTGCCTCCGTGGCTGAATACATTCAGAGCAGACGTCAGATCCCGTTTGCGCTCCTCTGATAAGAAAGCCTTCATTGAGACTGAGTCGAGACGCACGCCTAGAAACGCGATCTCCTGCGTTGGAGATAGAGCGCTCTTCTGCAAATTCACACGTAGACCGAGGCTGTCTAAATGCGAAAGTACTGCGTCCCTGTGGCTGATGAGCACCTCTCTGGATTGTGCTAAAATCAGCCAATCGTCCAAATAATTCAGGATGCGAATGCCGCTCGCTCTCAGCGGGGACAGCGCCACGTCTATACATTTCGTGAATGTGCGCGGGGCGAGCGCCAGACCGAACGGGAGGACCGTGAACTGGTATGCAGCATCCTTGAATGCAAATCTCAGAAAGCGCCTGTGGTGCGGGGCGATCTGAATGTGAAAATAAGCATCCTTTAGGTCCACTGAAATAAACCAGTCCCCGGGCCGAATGTGGGCGAGGATCTGTTTCAGTGTCGTCATTTTGAAAGCACGTTTGTGTAATGCTTTGTTGATTTGTCTCAAATCCAAGATCGGTCTGAGACCGCCGTCTTTTTTCGGGACGACAAAGTACCGGCTGTAAAAACCGCTCTCTCTCTCTTGCATCGGAACTGACTCTATCGCTTGTTTGGCGAGGAGATTGCAGATTTCCTGATACAAAATCGACTCGTCCTGAGCCCGGACCGTTGACGCTATCACACCGTTGAAACGGGGAGGTCTGCGTCGAAACTGTAGAGAATATCCTTTCTGAATAATGTTCAGCATCCATTCCGATATGTTGGGAATGGCACGCCATGCATCTAAGCGCAGTGATAGCGGTTGAATGACAGGATGACCTGACCGCTCGTTGCCGCCGAGCGTCTCGTGCGTGACGGGTAGCTCGGTTCTGGGGGGCTGCGCGTTGCTCGCCGGATCGCTGCTCGGGGGCGAGTGACCCAGCGGGACTAATGAAGACCTCTCCGCTCTGTGCAGCGTGTGTGTTACGGGCACAAGAGAGGACGGCCGGGGGGCGGCTGACGCCGCGATAGACAACGGGCTTTTGTGCGGCTCGCTGAGACCGTGCATTAACCCTTCCCGTCCCCGCTTTCTCTGCGACCCGCGCGTCGCGGGGGGGTTCGAAAGCAGGGAGGGTGCGCTGTGCGTGTCTATATGAGGGTGGGAGCTGCCCTGGGGCGAGCGACCCGAAACCAGATAAGGAGGAAAACGCTCTTTTTGTGAAAAAGTAACATTTTTTATTGCATTCAACACAAAAACATTTAAAGAGACAGTCTCTGCGTCGCCCGCAACTTTCGTTCTCTTGGCGGCGGGCTCGCCGCTCGGCGTTCTCTCTCTCACACCACTCACGTCAGGAACGCGGCTTTGCTCCGGACTGCGGTCCCCCTGGACCCGGTTTCTTGCGACGCTTCCTGGTGGATTCGTGCCAGGGGCTCTTGTGACGCACCACCGGTTCAGGTCTCACTGTCGGGGGCGTCGCCGCGGGGGGTTGCGCTGCCGGCCGGCGTGGCGCAGACTCGGAGCGGTGTCTCGGCGGCGGCGGACCCGCCGGCGCATGAGACATAGGGCGGCGAGGAAGAAAGTGACTCATGGCTTTAGAACTCTTCACCGCCTCCGAGAATCGCTCCGTGATGGTACCCACGGCGTCACCGAACAGGCCAGATGGGGAAACGGGAGCGTTAAGCAGCGTCTTCCTGTCGGCCTCCTTGAGATCTGTGAGATTTAACCACAGCTGGCGCTGCATCACCACCATGAAGCCCATGCTGCGTCCGATAGCCTGCGCCGACTTTTTGGTGGCTTTCAGCGCGAAGTCCGTTGCCGCCCTCAGATCCCTGAAGGTACTCAGGTCCGTGTTGCCCTCGTCCAGCGCCTTTAGAGCCCGCGCCTGGAAAATCTGGAGGACCGCCATGGTGTGTAGCGACGACAGAGCCTCCCCTGACGCGGCGTAGGCTTTATCAGCCAGGTGCGCTGTCATGCGGCACGCCTTAGAGGGTAGTGAAGCCTCACCACCCAAGGAGGAGGACGACGGGCAGAGATGGGCCGCCACGGCTTCCTCGACGGGGGGGATATGCAGGTATCCACGAGCCTCCGCCCCGTCCACTTTAGAAAACAGCTCAGACCCGCCGGCGCGAGCGCGGACGCCCTGGGGGGTCGCCCACGCTTTGGTGACCTCATCGTGCAGGTCTGGGAGGAAAGGGGCACTTTTCCTCGGAGCGGCGGCGCGGCGGCCCGAGTCAAAGTACCACGAATCGAGCTTGCTCCTTTGGGGTTCTTGCGGGGAACTCCACTCGATCTCTAAATCCTGCACGGCCTTAGAGAGAATGCGCACCAGCTCTTCGTGAAAGGAGGGGGGGTGGGCGTCAGCCTCCGACGCGGCAGGCGGAGATTGGTCCCAATCTCCGTCAGACGCCGTCAGTGACATCTCATCCTCCTCTGCGGGGACCCCAAAGGAGACAGACTCGGCAGCTCCCGGTTCAGGACGCAGGCTCTCGGCGACGAACTGAACCGGAGAGCGACGGGGAGGGGAAGCGCGGCGTTCCGGCACGCGCTCGCTCTCCGTCGGTGGCTGAGCCCCCACCAGCGGCACCTTGGCGGCAGTGGGAGGCTGCAGCGAGGAGCTTTCGAGAGCGATGTTGAGCCGAGTCCTGAGCACCCTCATTGTGAGCTCATCACAATGAGGGCACTCCGACCCAACCAACGCCGTCTCTGCGTGGAGAAGCCCCAGACATACTATACACAGTTTGTGCGAATCGGGCGGGTCGATAGGACCTCCGCACCGTGAGCACATTCGCGACATCTGGATCGCTAAGAGGGACGTCCGTCTTATCCGCGTACTCAACAGATGTCTTCGTTGCAGGGTAAAACTTGCTCGTGAAGGAGAAAATACTGAAGATATTCGCTCAGGACGGCTGCTATTATAGTGAGAAGGCCACGCCCTCTCTTGCCGTCTTGAGCGTCATTGGCCAGCGCGAGTTTCAACTGCACTGGCGTTGTGCAATAAGGCTTCAGGGTTATCGTGATTGAAGGATCAATCCCATAGCGTCAGCTAACTGACGCAATGTCGAGAGAACGTTCTCGACAGGGAACCGGTGCTGTTACTGCAACCATCTAGTAACTTTCCTTTGTATTATTTCTGGGTATGCTAGATTTTCTTAAGGCTGGATTGCCATTTGGAGTAGTGATAGACCGATATGTCGACCGGCCGATATATCGTGCCGATTTTTGCGAGTTTTATGTGTATTGCCATCGGCCGATACGTGGCTGCTGTGTTCGCCGATTTTTTCGCCATTATTTATAAACAGAGTGCTGGAAGCCGCAAGCGATTGCAGGTCATGTGACTAAAAACAACCAACCTTTCCATGACAACATCAAAAGCTCGGCCTAACAGCTGATCATAGCTGGACAAAGCGGGGTTTTTTTCCTAATCTCCATATATATATTTGTAGTAGTAAAGTCCTAGAAATCAATATCCTTTGCTGATAGTTCCTCGTCATTGTGGAGAGTGCAGTTCATGGTTCCATAGCACCCTCACCTGTTTTTACTATTTGTTAAATATATTTTTTATAAGTTCAATAAATGTTTAAATTAAAACTTGTAATATTTGGCATCATCGTGTCATTTTTATGATGTAAGTTGAGTGAGCAAAAGCAGTATCGGCTCCAAATATCGGCTCAAGAAAATCGGCAGCCTGTATCGGTATCAGCATCTGTACTGAAAAATGCATATCGGTCTGTCCCTGATTTGGAGTGGGAGCGTGAGATAGAGCGTGCTCTTTTAATAGTTTAATACCTCTGCTGCCCTTGATACACTGATGAAACAGATCACCTGTCTCCTCTGTTCATTTATTCAATTAACAGACATCCGAACCTACCGGTGCTAAACCCTATCCAACATTAACATTTACAACATTTGATTATTAAAATGGATTAGTATTAGAAATTAACATGAACTAAGACTAATAAATTCTGTTGAAGTATTGTTCATTGTATGTCAACTAATTTACACTGCATTAACTAATGTTAACAAAAACAACCTCATTGTAAGCCTGATGGAGACATTAATATTTATAGGCTGCAGTGTATCATACTTAGCATACGACACTTCAAATACAGTTCTCCTTGTAAATTAAGCACCACTTTATTTATTCATACCAAGTGCTTAAGAGATTCACTAAGTGCACTCAAGTGGAAAGGTGATGTCCATTTAAGCATAAATTTAAAAAATTAATTAATAAACCTGAAGCTGATAAACCAACAGAATGAATTCTGAATCTTTCAAAGTCTCTGTTTTTCTTACATAATTTAAAAATATGTACTGTGAAGGTTCATTTATATCCATTTTATATAATGTAGTACGAATACAGGGAGAAGCATATTCTAATGGATTTAAATCACATCTGTGGTAATGTAGAGTTAAACTGCATTCATTTCATATCAAAATGGGCTTATGATAGAGAAAATATACTGTATCATATACATCTCACATGCAGTTTGCACTGATACATTTCTGTGAATGATCGTGTAATATCTTGCTTTGTGTAGGCTTGAATATTTCATAGAAATGGTGCGTCTTTATCGCAGCACTGATTTGTGTCCATTAATATCTTCTCAGCAGTGTTGCTATGGCTCTGTGGGGTGTTAACATCTTTCTATACAGAATGGTATAGGGGCTTCAAATGAGAGCTATTCTGTATAAACAGGATATTTTTTCATACAACACACATAAAGGCGTTTTATGTTTTACAGACAAACACAGCTCTTACTGACTAGCTGGCCTACAGAAACAATGACAGAACCTGGACATGCCAGAATGCCTTCCATATGCTTTGCACTACACATGCAAAAACACTTGTTTATAATCATAATATTTAATTAAAAAAGCAATTCACAACATGCTCATAAATTAACAATAAATAGGCAATATATGCCTACTTATTGATGACAGATTTTTGACATTTTTTTATGCTTTCCTGTGTCATTTACCCCTTAATTAACAACGGTAACGTTAGTTTTTGCTGTCTCATTCTCAATTGTAATATTTCTTGGATTTGTTTTGTGACGGTCCTGTAAAATACGAATCATATGCTGCTTGGAATCCTTTTATTTATTTTGTTAGCTGTTTTCGCTCTGAACGAGCTTAGCGACTTTTGGAAAATCCGTGCATGGATTAAAAAAGGATAATGACATAACGCGCTGTCACCTATTGTCACAGGAGCGGAAGCACTGTCAGTAATACAGCACTTAATTCCTGATTTAACTGTTTGCACTATTGCGTGGCAGTGTTTTTACTTGTATATTAAATTATTTTTATTTTAGGCCGTTTATATCGGTCGTTTGATGACCATTACTCATGGGGGGGGTACATTTTGTCCCCACCGGGGATAAAAAATAATTAATCAGAGGCAGGAATATAAAGAACAGACCCCAGAAAATAACACCCTGCTTTAATAATACAATTTTGCTAAATCAGTCTGGCTCATTGCCCACCACACAAAAGATTATTTTAAATTGCAAGAATTCTTATAAAAAAGTGTATCTCTTATGCGAAACATACAGCGGGGAAAATAAGTATTTGACACATCAGCATTTTTATCAGCAAGGGGATTTCTAAGTGGGCTATTGACACAATTTCCACCAGATGTAGCCATCAAGCCAACTATAGAATTCATACAAATAAATCTGAACATTTAAGTATACAAGTTGAGTCATAATAAATAAAGTGAAATGACACAGGGAATAAGTATTGAACTTACTCTTTATTTAATACTTTGTAGAAAAGCCTTTGTTGGTGATTACAGCTTTTAGATGCCTCTTGTATGGAGAGACCAGTCGTCTGCATTGCTCAGGAGTGATTCTGGCCCATTTCTCCACACAAATGGTCTTTAACTCTTTCAACGCCATTGACGAGATATCTCGTCAATTAAGAGAAAACGCTTCCCCCCAATGACGAGATTTTCTGTCTTTCCGCAATACCGCTATTATCCACCAGTATTCCGCAACTTTTTAAACCCGGAAGTATTGCCCTATGGCAAGCGGCTGCATGTCCGTGCCTGTTTTAAAGATCGCTCTGAATGGGATCTCTATGAAAAGTCCGTCACAAAAATGGAATTATCTCTGCTTTTTGCTCAAAATGTGGTGTTTTTGCAGAAACCTACCCATATTCAAAAGCTGATTACAAAAGAACCACTCAAGGTAGGATGAAACGTTTTTTTGTTTGAAAGCAGAGGGTCTGTTCTTTCATTTGTTATATTGTATGTTTATATATTTAAAGAAGAACATTTTCTGGAAGGCATTAAACTTCGGTGAAAATCATGAAAAACACTGGCGCTGGCTGGCAACTTTTTTTTAAAACGCTGGTGGTGAAAGAGTTAAATCTTGAAGGTTCCTTGGACCTCTTTTACGGACTTTGATCTTCAGTTCTTTCCATAGATTTTCTCCAACAACTTGATTTTCTTTCTTTGAAACCACTTCATTGTTTCTTTGGCCTTGTGTTGGGATCATTGTCTTGCTGAAATGTCCACCCTCTTTTCATTTCCTGCTTTTCTGGTAGATGGCAGCAGATTTTTATCCAGAATGTCCCTGTACATTTCTCCATTCATCCTGCCTTCAATAATATGAAGTCTGCTAGTACCCCTTGCTGAAAAGCAGCCCCAAACCATGATAATACCACCACCAAACTTAACTGTTGGTGTGGTATTATTGGGGTGGTGGGCAGTGGCATTTCTTCTCCTAACATGGTGTGTAGAATGATTGCCAAAAAGTCCAATTTTGCTTTCATCTGACCATACTATAGTCTCCCAATAATCACAGGCTTCTCCAAATGCTCTTTCGCAAACTTTAACCGAGCCTCAACATGCGTTTTGTTCAGCAATGGAGTCTTGCGTGGTGAGCGTGCATGGATGCCATGGCGGTTCAGTGCATTGCTTATAGTTTTCTTTGAAACAATAGTACCTGCCGATGCAAGGTCTTCCTGCAGTTCTTCCCGAGTTGTTCTTGGCTCTTGGAGAACTCTCCTGATTATTCTTTAGACACCTTGGACAGGGATCTTACGTGGAGCCCTGATCGTTACCGGTTTATGGTGAAGTGATGCTCTTTCCATTTCGGGATAATGGCCCCCACAGTGCTCACAGCAACATTCAGCATTCTGGAAATGCTTTTCAATTATAAGATTACGAAGATCATTAAGAGAGTTCTTTGTCTTTGTAGGCCATCAATTAGGACTAAAGCAGCTAATATCAATTTTTACTGATAGGGGGCAGGGTTTCTCTACAGTATGAATACTGACAGATTTCAGGTGATCTCCTGGCTTTCTATGCCATTTTGCACCTTGTTCTCTTCATGCGTTCAATACTTATTCCCTTTGTCATTTCACTTTATTTATTATGACTCAACTTGTATACTTAAATGTTTGATTTCTTTGTATGAATTCAATATTTGGCTTGATGGCTACACCTGGTGGAAATTTTGTGTCATTAGCCCACTTAGAAATCCCCTTACTGATAAAAATGCTGATGCGCCAAATACTTATTTTCATTGCTTTATTTTATATTCCGTATTATAGTCACCCTAAAATGCTGGCAATCTCCATCTCCAATATCTTGTTTCTGATGCTCAACTAGTGTAGAGCATTGCTTTAGTTGCACAAAGGTATCGGTCCCCAGGGATCCCCATGTAATACATTGTAATGCACTGTGTTTTTTTAAAGCATTTTAAGTTGCTTTAAATAGTAGTGTCTGCCAAATACTTTTTTATACTTATTTAACTGTAAATTAAACATCACCAAAATGAACACTAGATGAAATGTCATGTTAAAGAAACAGTGTTTATTTCTGTTTTCAGTGCAGTCTGAATTATTAATAAAGATTTATTTATATCTGCCAAACTTTACATTTCAAAGTATCGGTTTTATGGTCCACAATATTTAATTGTTGGTATTTGAAAATTCTTTCTGTCTGTTTTGCAGGTGGTGGGTGAGTGGCGCTTTAGCAAAATCCATTGTGACATCTTTGTCACTTTGGATGTCATGATGTGCACAGCCAGCATTCTTAATCTGTGTGCCATCAGTATTGACAGGTGAGTTCTTACCAGTCCAGGGAACATTGAATAATGATTCCCTGAAATGACTGGAATGCCATAAATCAATCCGATATCATCCAGCGAGTGGGTGGGGGTTATATGTATGCATATTATATCTGTGTCAACTAGATGTTGTGTAAGCCAGTCAATTAAATCAATTGTTAAAATATTGATAGAATTATTAGAGTTTAGTTCTCTTCATTTTATGTATAGCTTTACTATATCTATCTGCATTTGACCATCTGGAGTAGACTAGCAAAAAACAAATCATGAGTGGAACAAAGTCTACTGGCTATTTATAACGGTGGTAGTACTGGACACTTAAAGGGTACCTATAACGCGCATTTTTTACAAGATGTAATATACGTCACAGATTGTGTGTTGTTAAGTTTCGGTTCAAAATACCCCACAGATAATTTATTATAGCATTTCCAAATGCCCCTATTTGGGTGGTAGCAAAAATGCAATTTCGTGTCTTTACCTTTAAATGCAAATGAGCTACTGCTCCTCACTCCCAAACCAAATGACAGAGAGTAAGTGCTTTCAGTTTAAATCAATCTGATTTCTGTTAATCTGAGACATCACTATTGAGATATTGCGGACAGCATACAATTAGCAGAGGGCAGAAACTATGGTAATGCAGGACTGTCAATCAGTGGCTGTGGGTGGGGCTTCATCGTTGTGGCGTCACATTTACAAGAGAATCAAATTGGAATGTCTTATAAGACTGCTTTGGTTTAATAGGCATTAAAAATGAGCAGGTATATTCTATATGCGCTTCACACGGCTAGTGCCAGATGAGAAGTTGTGGTTTAGGTCTTGTCTCAAGGTGCTCTGGTCTTGTTCTTGACCTGGTCTCAGTATAGGTGGTCTTGACTACAATACTACTAGTAAAATAAATGCTTTAAATATCCCATGCAGCACGTCCTGTTTCAATAGGTAATATATCAAACCAGAAAAGAAAACAGCGCTTGTCAAACTAATTCATGGGGGGTTCGTGTTGTTTTTCATACTAACGGCATTTGATTTGATTTTTAAAAGCTGAAGCTTGGAGGAAAATCCCTAAAGATTTGAAAAGATTATTCTAGAGACATCTGGTGAAGTGTGACCATCGTTTGCCTTTCTGTTTGTCTGCCTGAATGAAACAACCCACCTCACTCTTCATCTTCTTCCCACCGGGCTGCTCTCAGGTACACAGCTGTTGCCATGCCGATGTTGTACAACACGCGCTACAGCTCCAAAAGACGAGTTACTGTAATGATCTCGGTGGTGTGGGTGCTTTCTTTCGCTATTTCCTGTCCCCTGCTGTTTGGCTTAAATAACACAGGTAATAAAATGACCTATAAAAGTACTTCAGTGCTGTATGGCAAGTCTTCTGAAGCTTTGCATTGTTGGGTTTATGTGTGGAACAGGCTTAAAGGGATAGTTTGGCCAAAAATGATATGAAACCCATGATTTACTCACCCAGAAGCTGTCTGAGATGCATATGTCCATAATTTTTCAGACCAACACATTTTCAGTTATTTTAGAAAATGTTTTAGATCTTTTAGTTAATCAAATGTGAAGTTATGGGGCACATGTCCTTCAAGTCCAAAAAATGTGCATCCATCCTTCACAAAATAAATCCAAACGGCTCCAGGATGATAAACAAAGGCCTTCTAAGGGTAATCCGTGCCGTTTTGTTGTAAAAATATCCATATTTAAAACTTTATAAACGAAAATAACTCGCTTCCGGTAATGCCGCCATCTTAGGCGCGTCCGCATTCAGGATGAGAGTGTATGCAGTTTACGGAGGTTTCTCTGTTGCTGCTCTGTGCCCCCGCCTTCCGAATTTGTCATGCGTCACAAAGAAAAGTGCGTACACTACGCTGATACTCTCTCCTGAATTCAGAGGAGTCTAAAATGGCAGTGCTACCAGAAGGTAGTTATTTTCGTTTATTAATTTTTAAATATGGATATTTCTACAACAACACTGCACAAATTACCCTCAGAAGACCTTTGTTTATCATCTTGGAGCCGTTTGGATTTATTTGAGGAAGGATATATGCACATTTTTTGGACTTGAAGGACGTGGACCCCGTTACTTTACTGTTTAGCAGCTGAAAGATACTGTATAAGACATTTTCTAAAATAACTAATAATTGTTTGTCTGAAAAATTATGGACATATGCATCTCGGACGGCTTCGGGGTGAGTAAATCATCGGTTTAATATCATTTTTGGCTGAACTATCCCTTTAAGAACATAAAATAATCAAAAAAAATCATTCATTGCACTAGATGCTCAATGTAAAGCTGTATTTTGTAGTTATTGTTCACTAATTATGATTTCAGAGATTTATTTTTGGATGACCTGTTCTACAGTAACTTTAAATATATGTAAATAAAGAACTCTTCAGTGCGCACGCGTCCTTGTGCAGGCTATCAGGTTAAAGGCACAGTATGTAAGATTTTTCCATTAACTCATTCCCCGCCATTGACAAGTTATTTCGTCAATTAAGAGAAAACATCTGAATGAAAAAAACGTGTTCCTAATGAGTTATTATGGTACTCTGTAATACCGGGATTATCCAGTAGTTATAAAAAACAATTTTTTTATTTATTAATTTTACACTCCTTGTATGTTTTGATAATCGTTTTGAATCTGATCTCTAACAAAATTCCTTCACAAAAATGCAATTTTTTATTTTTTTGCTAAAAAAAATATTTTTGAAGAAAAATACTAATATTTAAAAGTTTATAAACAGAGAAAAAAATAAAGATAGGATGAAATGTTTTTTTCATGTTTTGTTTGTTTGTTATCTGTTCTTTCATTTTATATATTTGTATATTTATATATTTTTAAAATACATTTTTTCTGGAAGGCATTTTGTGAAACTTGTTGGTGGTCAACTTTTCAAAAAAGGCTGACGGGGAATGAGTTAAAAAAGTGGACGACTAGCAGCTAGCTAGTGTACAGAGATTGACACAGCCAAATATCACGAAGCTACACTCATTGTTGTTTTTATCAACCTGTTAGGG
This sequence comes from Misgurnus mizolepis, assembly GCA_025389145.1. Taxonomy (NCBI): domain Eukaryota; kingdom Metazoa; phylum Chordata; class Actinopteri; order Cypriniformes; family Cobitidae; genus Misgurnus; species Misgurnus mizolepis. Next base: position 2,969,146 of record JAIFKI010000003.1, read on the forward strand.
ACCTCTTAGGGTGAAAATTACATGTTGTGCCTAGAGTTCTCAACGGGCCTGAAAATTACAACCCGACCCGACCCGGCCCGTGGCTTTTAAAGCCCGGACCCGATGTAACCCGACACATCAACGTGAATTATCTGTCCGAACCCGACCCGCGTCCCGACCCCACCGACCCCCCCCCTGCCTTTTTTCCTTATACACGTAGGCTATTATCATAACCAGCAGACGGGAATTCAAATCAAGCTTTAATGTTTAAGCCTTTTAACAATACAAACAACTGAAACAATAAACTTTAAATATAGGCTATATAAATATGCCTTAAATAAAAATCACACAATAATAAATAAAAAGAACTCAAACATGTACCCAGCCAGCGGCTTTTCCTCCTGTAGTAGCAAGCAACGGTGAATTCACCTGCGGCAAGTTTACTTTTCTCCATCTCTTCTTCTCCAGGCAACAGGCGTGCACACAGTGATAGCAATAAGCTCCGGGGCGGATCCGCAACAGATCCGCTCTGAAGACGGCAGCTCCGGTCTGGATCCGTTGCTGATCCGCGCCGGAGCTTATAACTATCCCCCGACCCTCTCTTTGATGCACGCAGCAGCCAGACCAGACTTTCTTTACGGTGAACAGCAGTAATGATTTATAATTTTTTTCACGAAGCGTAAAAGATTAAGCCCGAGGTCCGACCCGACCCTACTCATTTGCTTATATTTTTGACCCGAACCCGGCCCGAATCCGCGGGTCCCGTCGGGTTTGTCGGACCGGCCCGACCCGTTGAGAACTCTAGTTGTGCCGTTAGAGGGCATGTAAACCAAAGCGTTTAAACGCAGCTGAAAACTCCAAGTGAATGCCGACTGTGGGCCCTTGCCATGTTTTTTCTTCAAGTAAGCACTTTGGTTGCTTTTGATACTACATTGTTTATCAGTGATTGCATTAATGAGCTTAGCCTTTCTCCTGAAGTTGAAAAATTTTCAGGGAATAAATCCGCTCAGCGCAAAAAAAATGCAGATGGTCGAAGCTCAGCATGGACAAAACCCACAACCAGTTTCCATTGGAAACATTTGAAAACATACACCAGCTGCAGGCGTAAATGCTTTGGTGTACATGCCACCTTAGTGTGCTATGAATACAGATTCACACTCTTGCCATAATATTACAATATTCCAGTAATAAATATTACTTGTGCACCATATTTTTTCTACCCACAGCTACACGCGACGAAACCGTGTGCGAGATCGCCAACCCCGCTTTTGTCGTGTACTCTTCCATCATGTCTTTCTACGTGCCCTTCATCATCACGCTCCTGGTCTATGTACAGATCTACGTGGTTCTTCGCAAGCGTCGTAAACGGGTCAACACTAAACGCAGCTGCCAGAAGACAGACGCAGAGGCTCATCCCTCTCTCAAGGTGATGCATACCACTTAAATAGAGCCTCTGAGAAAATACCCAGCATTCCCCGCTGGTGTCCGAGTGTTTACAGAAGAAACTGCCCTCTTGATGTAAAATATGGGATGCAGCTGTTGATGTTAATTATAGAATTTCTGGGGGATTGCCAAGACCTGAAGGACACTACTATAAGTAATAGTGGCCCCAAATCTTTGTTGGCCCCTGAACTCTGTGCTAATTTACTTAGCAGAAAAATCTGTGCTGGGTAGTAACTAACTAAAATTTGTGGCGCTAGTAATTTATCCAAATTGTTCAGTAATGGCAGTCATGACAGTGCCCACAAGCTACTTTTAATAAGAAGTAGTGGCATAGCCAGCACAATCTCATGGCAGTACATAACTATAGTGGCTAATTTGCATAACTTTGTATGATCTTCTTTGTTTGTTGTAAATACAATCTGTTTTTCGCAACCGACAGTTAGGGTGTAGGTTTACTGTAGGGGTGATGCTTCATTGTTCCTTTTTCAGATAATTATACTCTTTTGTAGATGGACTAGAGGTCTTATCAGGTCCAACGAAGTGTACCCAACCCGAATCAGTTTTTACCTGAAATTAACGTCCATAAAAACTTTTTTTAAAGAAAGATCCAACTCGAGAAAATAAGACCCAAGTCCGACCCAATCCAGTGGCAATTTTTTTTAACCTGACTGTACCCGAATGTAAACGGCACTGGCGAGTGTGCAGTCTGCAGCCCCGCACACACCTGTCAGATTGAAACCCCGTTGACCTCGCAACTATTTTGGCACGCTTGATTTTTTTGTTATCTCATGATTACGACAACAAGGTAATCGCTAAAATGTGCAGTGACTGATAGGTCTTTCTCAAGGAAAATAAACTTACCACCAGCCACACGATTTCGCAAGCACTCTTGCCAAAAAGATGAGGGGATGGAAAAGGACTCACAAACGCGAGATAGTTCAGGTCTTCTTGTGTCCATTCGGCAAAAACACATTCATTTTAAATTACCAGAGGTCACTAATATTAGACCCGACCCGTGTACGATGTACACATGAAACTTTTAGACTCGAACCTGCTCAGAGCCTCGGGTTGGACCTCAGGTTTTCGGGTCTAAGTGGTCCCAAAAAGACCTCTAGAATGGACTTGGTACGAACTCATACTAGAGACGAACCCCAGAAAATTAGACCCAAGTCCGACCCAACCCATTGGCAGTTTTTTTTTAACCTGACTGTACCCGAATGCAAATGGCACCGGTGTGTGTGCAGTCAGACAGAAAGAAATCCCGGTGGCCGCCCAACTGTTTTGGCCTGCTGCTCCATTTGATTGTATTTGTTATCTGACGACGACACCAAGGTAGCCGCTAAAATGTGCAGTGACGGATAGGTCTAACTCCATGAAAATAAACTTGCCGCTAGCCACACAATTTCGCAAGCGCTCTTGCCAAATAGATGAGGGGTTGGAAAAGGACTCACACACACACAAAACATTAGACCCGAGTACGTGGCACAACTTTTAAACCCAAACCTGCTTAGAGCCTTGGGTCGGACATCGGGTTTTTGGATCCAAGTGGACCCATGAAGACCTCTATGATGAACTTTGTATGAACTCATACAAATTAGCCACCTTGCAAAATAGTTACGAATTTTCATGAAATAAGGCTGAAGTAGCATCACAAAACACAATAAATTAGGGTGACCATACGTGCCATTCTTCCCGGACGCATCCCGTCCAGGATTTCGGTGCGTCTTCCGGAAGTCGTATCTGTTGACCGCATACGCCATTCAGTTAAAAACATAAGATATACAATCGTAGTTTCATTCTTACCTTAAAATGTAACGGTTGTATTTCTGTAATAATAATAATAATCCTCTATGACGTATGCGGTCGACAAATACGACTTCCGGAAGACGAACACAAAATCCTGGACGGGATGCGTCCTGGAAGAATGGCACGTATGGTCACCCTAAATAAATTTAATAAATGAGTTGTCCTTCGTAGACACAACAACATATATTTGTTGTTGTTGTGTTATACTAAACACTAAGGTAAATTATTGTGTTTTTAATTATTAACAATATTTTATATAGATCGATCTGTTATTCTGTTTGAGATGCATTGTTTGTGCACCATATAACTTATTTCTAGAGTCACCCAAATTGTTAAATTCAATTTAATAAAATTGTTTATATAGCGCAGAACATAAGCAGCCGAATAAAGCGGTTTAGATTAACCATATTAGCGAGCGTAGTAAAAGTGTGAAGTAAGAGGATGCTAAGTAAGGCCGGTGTCAGCAGACTCCCCAGGGGTTGGAAAAAAAACCCTAGGAGAAAATCCCTGCGGAGAAAAGTCCTAGGAGGGGGAAAAACATGGGAGAGAGCCAGACATAGTTGAATCTATAGAGGATATATAATATAAAAGATACGATTTTTTACAATTTTATGGGGATTAAAACATAATGTATATATATACACGAATAAGTAGATTAGATGGGGGCAGCTGGTGGTCGTTGGTCTGACATCGGCTGGGCATCACGTTGAAGGAAGGCCAGTTCCAACCGGAACTGGGTCTGTTAGTCCCATTGTCCTCGGGAATGAGGACGAGACAGGGAAAGAGAAACAAAATCCTATTAGTGTAGGGGCCGTTCACATGTAATGCAAGTGTCACACGGTATTGTGGTTTAATATCCAGACAGGCTAACTATAGCGGCATAAATATAATATGTTATATAATTTTACTTTACTACCTGTAGCTATGCCCCCGGTTACACAGACAAGGCTTAAGGCTAGTCCTAGACTAAAACACATGTTTGAGCTCGACTGAAAATAACTTGCACTGACAGATCTTAAAATAAGCCAGTGCCATTGATTTGTCTCAAGATACACACCAGTATTCTTTTAAAAAATGTTATGTTTATAAAAGATGCTTAAATATCTTAGCCAAAGCCAGGACTAGACCTTAGTTAACTTTCTTTTTGCACAAGTTTATAGTAGCTTCTCAAGAACTGCTCAGTTGCTTGAATTTTTATGTTGAATTTACCGTAGTACTTGATCGTGGCTAATGTCCAATACAGACAGCCAATGTCTAAATAGAGATGCACATTATGGAAATTAGTGGTGGATATGTCTCATGTTACCATCTTTATTGCGTATTTGTTTTTTAGTTAAAGGGTCATTGCTTTAGCGTTTGCTGAATATGCATTACCCACCAGACCCTGTTAAAGAAAAGCAGTTAAAAGCTAAACCTTTTTTTGCAACATAATTCCCTTTATTCCCTGAATGCTGTAGTGAGATATTCTGGAAACTTGCTTTTAAATTCTATTGTCATCAAAAAGCGAAAGAACCGCAAACTATTCTTTGTCCTGACCTTTGTATTCTTTCATCATTGATTCCTTCCACACCTGTTTTAATGAACACTTCAGATCAATGGGTTCAGCCATTGTGTTTTAAAGGGTCCCGAGGTCTTTTTTTGTGGAATCGTACTTACAAATTACTGAAGCAATCACTTTATCATTCCTAACGTTTTGGTGCCAAAAAGCGCAGGGCCTTTTGCTGAAGTGTTTGGCTTAAGTATTTGCATTGCATGCGAGTCAAGTGGCACCAAATATAACTGCAAAAGATTTTCATGGCTCCACGCTGCCTTTTAAGTTCACATTAACCACATGCTGAGTCAAGTTCTTATTCTTTGCCGCAGGAGAAATGCACTCATCCCGAAGATGTGAAATTGTGCACAGTTATCATGAAGACCAATGGGGGTTTACCTGCAAAAAACAAGAAAGCCGTAAGTCTCAATATTTTGTGCCTGAAAGCATACAGCTGCCGCTACATTAGCACCATTAAACATAATCTATCACAGTGCCCGAAGTCTCGGTTAGGGGCGGGAGTGTAGTTTGAAAATCAATTACCATAATCACAACAAAAAAATGACCTGTCCATATGGACGTCTAAGTATCATCATGATATATGTTTATGAAACCATGACAAATGGCATTATTATGTATTCAATGTTTGCCTTTTTAATTGCCTCATTGGTAGGCATTTGTAAGTCTGGGTCTAGCATGCATACATTTTTCACAATATGCCATTACATAATTAGGACAGAGATTGATACAGTACTTTAAATATCAAGATACAGACAGCTTCTAAAATGTAAACCCTTTCACAACTGGAGATGTTGACACATGCTTCAAGGTTCATTAAATATTAAAATCATTGATTGTTGAATGCCATCACATTTGTTTAATGTTGTTTACTTGTTATTCATTTAACAGGGCATGGTTTAATTCTCTACTGTGTGATTTCTAAAGACGGGGCACACATTAACACACACGCGCGTGTACACATACACACAAATGTAAAGAGTGCTAATGTTAAAGTCACACTTAACAATATTGCCAGTCTTAAACTTTTCAAACCAATTAACTCTTTTCCTCCAGCGTTTAAAAAAAGTTCCCAGCCAGCGCCAGCATTTTTTTGGATTTTCAAAAAGTTTAATGCTTTCTAGAAAATGTTTTTCTTATATTAACATACAATGTATGTTAATATTGTATGTTGTATATAATACATGTATGTAGGCCGCAGTGGCGAACCGTGGGTACTTCAGCTGGGCCTTCAAAATATGCAATGAAGTGCAAATGCCTCTCCATCCATAATACTAGGCTATTCGTATTTCGTTAAATCATACAATGAACGTGTAAAAATTCTGAGCACGCAAAGTTAAATTACAGAATGGGCATTGTCTGCCTTTAAATGCAGTTTTAAAGTTTAAAATTACTTTAATCTAACTGATAAACACAAATACAGACTCTGCTGCTCTGTAATGACAGGGGCTCTGTAAATTTGCATTTAACAAGCTTAAATTATGTTCTTTAATTTATTTTTAAATTTTTTGGAAATATATATTTAGCTGTAGGATACCTTGTTAGTCTTTTCATAAGGGGAAATATACCACCCAGCATTCTCAGTGCACCTCCTTGTGGCTAATAACTGTTGTTATAAGATATCCAGGGCTCGCAAAATCGCTAACCCGAGCCCCGAGGTCCCGGGGCTATAGCGAATTCATGTCGAAAAAATGTATCTCCGCCCTGCCCATCGGGTATATGGTGGAAAAAATATTTTAATGTTTTCGCATTCTCTCAGATTTAGTTAGGAAATTATATTGTATGTAATTCGGCGTCGTCTGTCAGTCATTACTATCCTCACGTAACAAGTGAAACTGTCAGGAAGTAAAAGTATAATTAAACCCATTATTTTTCTCGTGTTCGCGTCATTCTCCTCTGCACGCGCTTCTCCCGGCTGTGCTCTTCACGAGTACGCGCTTAAGTTATTTCGTTTTTACCTCACCCCTATCAAGCTAGCCACAACGTCAATCACGTTTTCCGCCATTTACCTCAACCACTCTCACCGCAGAGATTCGGGCCACTAGACTGTATTAATATTAACGGTCTATGATCTTCGTTTTTGGTGTTTTACGGCAGCTCGCATCCAGTTTGTTGCATGCTTAGGACTTCATGAAGGCTTACAATGCTTTGTTTTTTACCCGCCCACTTGAAATCAAAACGTGATTGGTCAATTTGCCCGTCACTCTCCACACCAAAACACATAGCTTGGCCTTCCCTGGGATTCATGAAGTCCTAACCAATGAATGAGCCAGATAACCGGGCCTTAATAGAGACAGACGATTCTGATTGGATTAGATGTTTTCATGATATGAACCTGACAGTAAGCTTAACGTTAGAACATAGATGAGAGAAAATATATTACATCTATTGTATTAAATTGAATTAAATAGACATTTAAAAATGTAAAAACATATTTTTATTGAATACTATATTATTTATTATTTATTTATAAAAAATCTTTTTATAAATTTTTTAAGGCCTTCTCTGAAGGCGTAGAAGGCCCTGAAGGTTCCCCACTGGTTAATGATTTGGGACAAATATGATGTTATTTAATGTTAAACTATGTGAGTGGCGCCGTGTGGCACGACAGAGTTTTGAGCAACTTCCTGAGTCAAAGCTAGACGGCGCGGCCAGGCGCCACCTGGCGGTGCCGGTGTGCGTATACTCATAGAAAACAGTGTGTACCATTTGGGATGGGAGATGAGACTCCCATTGGTTCCTTGCACGTTACGCCCAAAACACACCCATTACTCATTACAAGAATAGGAACAACCATTTTAGTCTGTGCACCAGGCGAATAGACCGTTTTTTCCATCATTAAACTAGCAAAAGTGGATTTGGAGCCGTGCGCTTTAGACCAGGCATATAGATCGTTAAAATAGGGCCCTAGGTTGGGTAAGAGCGCCATCTAGTGGATATAGCAGAAATGTGGATTGCCGTAAAAACTCGTCATTTGCAGGGAAGCGTTAATGGACTAGATAACTTGTCAATCGTAGGAAAGAGTCAAGTTTTAATGACAATTACATTGAGGCATACAGCATGCGCAAATTACTTCGTTTTTCTTTAATTTGGCCTTATATTGTTTATAATATGTTTGACGTTGGCTGTGTTTTTCAGTAATTTTTCATTTATATTTTATTAAAACCTCTAAATTACGACGTCCTGAAAAGTGAAGCCAAAACATTTTGATCGTCCTCTTTGGCTAGCTGCAGGTCATAAACCCTGCCCTCTCCACTCCTTGTAAACAAATGGGAAGTGAGCCAAACTTAAAAATCAAATTACACTCTTTAAAAACATCCCCACCAATGGCTTTGGTTATTATTTTAAGTTGGTTATTAAATACTATTAAAAAGGAGTGTGACGACTTGATTTGTGATTAAGTTATACAGGAAAATGGGCGGGGCCTTGATAATGCGGCTCCACCTCATGATCACTACTGCGCAGACTCTTGTTCCAAATGATGTCACCGGACTTCAAGATTTTTAGGGGCCATTTTTGAAATATTTTGGCTTATTTTTTTACCATGGAGGTCAATTTTTTTTACTCGCCAAGACATATATTTGCGATGCTTTTCGTAATTTTTCGTTAAAATTGTATTACACATAATTTTTGTTTACTCAATATAAGCATTGATTTAGCAACTACTTCATATGTGCCCAAACATATTTTTACATAACCGATATTTTGTCCTACTCTGGCATTAGGTGTGACCAAAAAAACTTATCTTAAATATGTCTTTATTAGCAACTGATAAAGGAGGTATTTCACCAGGGTGGTGATGTGGGGGTGGACATTGTGACGAGCACCAGTCCTCCAGAGAAAAAGAAGCTGCAATCCACTTTGGTGGTCGACTTGCTTGCCAACCCGAGCCCCAGCCATGCCTCGCCCCCCCACGGCGAATGTCAGCCATATGGAGAGGAGAAAAACGGGCACGCCAAGGAGGTCCAAACCCCAAAAGAATTAAAACCTGTTGAAACGGAGGCACTGCCCAACGGCAAAACCCGAACCGCGTTGACACCCAAAACAATGAGCAAGAGGAAGATGTCCCAGCATAAAGAAAAGAAGGCCACACAGATGCTGGCTATTGTTCTGGGTGAGGTTATAATCCAATCTATATATTAATTTAAACCCATAAATTGACACATCAACCTCACCTAACCTTTCCTATTTGCAGGTGTTTTCATTATTTGCTGGCTGCCGTTTTTTATTACTCATATTTTGAAGACTCACTGCCCAAGCTGCGTGGTGCCGCTGGAGATGTACAACGCCTTCACTTGGCTTGGATATGTGAACAGCGCAGTCAACCCCATCATATATACCACGTTTAATGTGGAGTTCAGAAAGGCTTTCATAAAGATATTGCACTGCTGAGGACATCATTCACTGCACGAATAGAGGAGATGGCGGATATCCATACAGAGGAGGTTAGTGCCGTCATTCAGCGATGTGTGAAATGAAGGATTCACGGAGCCGCCCGCGCTTTTTGGACCGAAGAACTTATTAAAGAAATTGGAGCTTTCAGTGCAGGTTCAAATGAATGTAAAAGTAGAGATTTATTTGTACGTTTCCATCATTTCAGTCTCCGAACCCCCTCAAGCTAGGCTGGGAAGGAGTGAAGTGTGCCGGATGTGTGAATGTATGTGTATTCTCCCTGGAGTTTATGTGCTTAACTGTACGATGAAGGAATCGCTGCAAGAAATGAGATCTTCAAGGTAAATGAATGACTCCAAAATGCTCAGTATTTAATCTATTTATTTCTTTATGAAGGAAGAAATGAATAAAGGTAAAGAGGGTGAATATACTATTTACAAAACATGAAATGAATGCCTATGCCGACAATGAAGGACAATGTAAATAAGAATTACTTTTATCGAAGCCCATGACAAAAATGATCATGCATGTTATATTGGTATGTCAAATTAAACCTGCTGCCAACGTATGTCTTCTGTATTTTTGTGTACGTCAGGGTACGCAAAACTATCTGCGCTTTATATAAAGTTGTGTCTGTGTATCTTTGTCTGATGCTCTAGTGTCTTTACTGAAATAGGTGTTTGATTTGACATGTGACAGTTCATATTTGTGGCTGGCAAAAATAAAGCACAACTCGCTTGTGGAAAAAAGCTTTATCTCTTATGATGAAAGGGGTGATTAGTTTTAAAAAGGCCATTGATATTCAATGGGTTTCACTGGAGGGTCTTATCATGGGCTAACGGTCAACATCTATATTGCAGAGTAAAGGTTACAACTGCACTTCACTTTTTGTGTACCTTAAGTAGAGAAATCAATTATTAATTCGTAAAGTTAAAGTAACATAAAGGTATATGTTGATTTGACATACTTCAACACCACTTTGTTTTGCTTTATCTAAATGCAGTCTTCAGAAAAAACAGGATCTATGGTTTACGAACATAGATATAAATCATTTCGGATTTAAAGGTGCAGTTTGTAGATTTTAGTGACATCTAGAGGTGAGGTTGCGAATTGCAAAGCACACTGAGAAGCTTTGATAGCCATCACAGGACAAACATATCTTTGTCTGAGACAACAGTGACAAAACATGATCTGTAGAGCAAATATCCATTTAGGGCTAATGTAGAAACATGGCGGCTGAAAATGGAGGCTTCCATGTAATGGCGGCTCCCCCCGGAGTGTATGTAGATAAAAATTTGTCATTTTATGGTAATAAAAACAATACAGGTCATTATGTAAGGTCTTTATACACCATTTAAAAGATAGTTATGTACTGTAGTGTTGGGCGATGTGCCCTATTGTGAGATCGTCCTATCGTCAGCCTTAGATCGCCAAAGAGTTTTTTTTACCTTAAAATAACATTTCCAAAAAAGTTTCAGTCGTTCATCTACTCGAAACAGGGTGAACGGCACTTTCACATTCACTTTGCAGCCCTCTATTGGCCAAAACCGCACTATAGAAGTTTCAACCTTCGGGTCGCTGTCCTGTTGTTCGAGTGAAAACTACAAAAACTTGCTTTACGGCAGACCTACAATCCAATCAGAGCCAGCTATGTTGCAGTAGGCTAAATTATTTATGACGGTGGTAATGGACAATTCTGCTTAAAACCTGTAGGGGGAGCAAAGAGCAAAAACTCTTTAGTGTTGCTTTAAAACGGAACTCTTCAGATCCGAGCAAGAGTCGAAGACGCGCGCATTAAGTCCAGGTGTGTATGAGAAGGAATCCACACACTTTACAAGCTCTCTCGCGCAAAGGGTAGCCCACAAACCCTCTCATATGAGGAAAAGCACGCAATGTGCATGTTAATGTAAAACTATGATAATAATAATAATAACTATCGCCAACTACTATCATGAAAGCCCACTATCGACCATATGTCTGACGATCGTCAATACGCAATAGTGACGTCTATCGGCACAACCCTGTCAAGAGATTAGGGATGCACCGAATCCAGATTTTTTAGGTTCGGCCGAATCCCGAATCCACCGTTTAAGATTCGGCCGAATCCGAAACCGAATACCGAATCCTACTCGCATCCTTATTCCATTAACACAGTAAAACACATTAATGAATTATACAACGTCCACAGCATGTATTTTTCATTTTATTTAATTTTAACTGTACATTATGCCAGGATGACAAGTTGGAAAACTATTTTGACAATTACCATAAGCCTATGCATAATGAAAGCGATGCGTTGCGACACGCTCGTTTTTCCAATAAGCAAGCAGCTCCGCGCTGAAAACAATATTTAACTTTGAGTGAGAAGCTCCGCTCGTCAATGTCAGTTTTCACACGGCCGTCCAATTACAATGGAGGAGGGGCGGGACATTACCACAGCAACCAACCGGCTCACAGCTGAAGCATCACAGCTACCAAGCGCTCGGCTGAAAAACAGCTGGCATTTGGTGTCCTCAAGGCGTTTTCAGCCATGTTTAAAAGTTTTGGTGTGTCCAGCCCCTAAAGCTCACCGAAAGAAAAAGCTCATCTCCACGTCAGCACCCGATGTGTGTAATCAACGGCCGCGTGACGTCGACCAGCGTAGCGCAAGCCTAGGATTCGGTTCGGTGGAAAAAAAATCTAGGATTCGGCCGAACCCGAACCCCGTCAAAAAGCCCAGTATTCGGCCGAATACGAATCCGAATCCTGGATTCGGTGCATCCCTACAAGAGATCCTTCTAAAAAGTGTATTTTATGATCAAACTTTTTCTTTTCCAGCATGCAGAGACTACACTATAAAAAATACTCTGCATTTTTTTCAAATCAACATATATTTTCATGTTTCTTTAACTCAAAAAATTAAGTTAAACAATTTCAACTTGATTTTATAAGTTATGTCAAATTTTCACAAGCCAAAACTTAAAATAGTATATTAAATTGACTTCTTTTTACAGTGTACTTTAACCCATGCAGGTTTATTATAGTAAATACTGTGACGTTATCAAAACATTGCTTTAATTTGTACAAATATTCCTACCAGCTCGACAAATCTCAACCAATGGCATGCAATTGGGGCGCGACTATCTGATTTTCTGACTAATTGCAGGTGGAGGAAATGTTTGTCTTTTTATTTTCAGTTCTGTTTGTTGATGCTTATTATTTGATATAAACCCCATTTTCAGAAAAGTGGGGACAGCTCATTTTTTTAATAAAATCAGAAAGATTTGCAAATCTCATAAGCCTGTATATTATTTACAATAAAACATAGAAAACATCAAATGTTTAGAAAATGTACCATTTTAAAGAGAGAAATGTGGTAAATTTAAATGTGATGGCTGCAACACATCTCTAGAAAGTTGGGAAAGGTGCAACAAAAGGCTGGGAAAGTTTTATTTAAAACAAAACAGCTAGTGGACCATTTTTTAACTATTAAGCTCAGTGGATCTGAAACTGAGATGGTGCCATGGGGGCCCAGTTTCATAACAATTTATTATTCATCATACATTATATGTAATAACCAACAGCACTACATTGTTTCATTTAATATGTTTTTAATTCAAATTCTAAGTTTGAGATGAATTTTCCTTTGGGGGGGACGCGAAGGGATGGACCTTACACAAGATATGGATGGAAACTACTGACTTAGCTTAATTGGCAACCGGTCAATAACATGACTAGAAGCTGAGTTTCCCAGAATTAAAAATGAGCAGATGTTCACCAGTCTGCCAAAAACTTCAGTCCTCAAGGTAAAATCGCAATGATGATGAATATCTCATCATCTGCTGTGCATAATATCATCAGCATATTCAGAAAATATGGAGAAATCCAAGTGTGCAAGGAAAAAGGGAAGATCAGTATTGGATGCCGTGATCTTTGGGCCATCAGGTGGCACTACATTAAAAACAGGCATGATTCTGTCATGAAACCAGAAACCAGCCATTGGTCTCCTCAGTTACATACAGTAGTAGTAAACATGGGCCTATCCCAACTTTTTTGAGATGTGTGGTTGCCGTACTGTACCTGTCAACAACTGGATACCAAATCAATATTTAGTCCGGTATTGGCGGGAATGTCCGGATCAAATATTGTAGAAGTGTACAATCCGATCCAATACCAACACAGACCTTGTCATGGCAACTTGGGGTAAAGCCTACCCAGTCTCACAACGCAGAAATTCGTGATAATATCACGAAAAAAGAATCAAAAATTACGTGACTATATAAAAAAAATTTGTGAGACTGGGCTGGGTAAAGCGTTACTTCCTGAGCAACATGAATTTGCACAAAGTTGCACTTTAAATTGGCCAAAGTTACATCTTTTTTATACAATTTTTGTGCAAAAAAATGTTGCTACTAGTCTGTTTGAAACAATTTAAATAAAAATGAAAAATGAGTCTTGAATTTGCAAAGTCAAAATGTTTTTGTACGGCTAACAAATGAGTTATTTGCAGAGATGGAGATGGTAATGGGTCGGCCCAGCCATAGTTTCTTTATTAATTCATGTTTCTTTTTCATTTGTATTATATTTCTTTTTTTATTTGTACTAATTTCTAAGTAGCACACTCTTTGCCGTGTTTTTGTGTGCACGTTTTGTATAGTTGATATAGATATCAACAGCGCAACTGAGTAGGTTGCCAGGTTGAGGTCACAAATGGGTTAAAAATTTTGTTGTGTGTCTATTGTGTGAGTAGTGTTCATATAGGATCTGGCAACTAAACAACAAACATTGGAATAATGTCTTAACGTGCTTATTTATATAACGAGGTAGGGTCGTTCAAATTACGGGAGAAATAACAAAACGGGAGGGGGCGGGAGATTGTGAAATAGAGAAGACTCCTGGGAGAAAGGTATGGTTGTTGCCATCAAATTTAAAATTACATTATTTTGTTTCATAAATTGGCACATTCCTCAGTTGAAACATTTGATATGATTTTATATTCAGTAACTGAATATAAAAACATATCAAATGTTTCAACTGAGGAATGTGAATAAAATATGGGTTTATTATGTAGGGCTGGGAAAAGATTAATCGCGATTAATCGCATACAAAATAAAAGTGATTTTTGGCATAATATATGAGTGTGTGCTGTGTGTAAATATTATGTACATATAAATACACGCACATTCATGTATGCATTTAAGAAACATTTACATGTGTGTATATATATTAATTTATATTTTATATATTCTATATTATATATAAATAAAATAAAAAATATATATAAATAAAACAAATCTGACATGAATATATGTATGTGTGTGTGCTTAAATATACACAATAATTACACACAGTACACACACATATATTATGCAAAAAAAAGAATTTATTTTGTATGCGATTAATCGCGATTAATCTTTTCCCAGTCCTAAGAGATTTGCAAATGATTGCATTCTGGTTTGTTTGACATTTCACACAGATGTCCTAACTTTTCTAAAAATGGGTTTGTAGTTGAAAATGTGTATTATTTGAAGAATGAATGAAAAGTGTGCCTACAGTAAGTTGTTAACAGTATGTAACTGATATCAGAATATCAAGCTATAGAAAGTGCCGTTTGACAAACTTTGTGAATGCAGAGCTTGTTTAAAAGCTATTCAATTATTTACTTAATTCATTAGTTAAAGGTGCAGTGTGTAAATTTTACCAGCATCTACTGGTGAGGTTGCGAATTACAACAAACGGCTCAGTCCATTACCCACCTCTCGCTTTGGAAACACATAGAAAAGCTACCGGAAAAACATGTCATTGACGGAGACAACTTAGTAAAAAAAGTTTGTCCATTAAGGGCTTCTGTAGAAACATGGCGGCACAAAATGCCGACTTCCATGCAAGGGGACCCTCGGCGTATGTAGATAAAAAATGTCGCATTCTAAGGTAATAAAAACATAACGGTTCATTATAAAAAGGTCTTCATACACCCCTGATAATATAGTTTTATATATTATTTTGCATTTCTGTCAAGCGATCCTTTTAAAAATTACACACTGTACCTTTAACTATTACCTAATTAAATCCCTATTTTTACAACGCAAATTTTCAACCCAAGATGTCAAAATGTGTTTAAAAAGCCTGCTTTCATTCTAATGGTTTTATCAGGATATGCTCATAAAAACAATGCAATGTAAATGCTGTACAGTTTTTAATCACAATATGTCTCATATGTGTTTTGCAACACGGTCTCTTATTGTACAGGTATGTCACATTAGCACAATATCGATGAAAGTTTAAATGTAAGTTTACGCTGTGTCAAATATTTTGTAATACTAAATGTAAATATCAAATAAATAAAGATTCATGTCAGGCATTCTGGACAGTGCATTTCTGTTCATGAAACACAACTTTGATATTTAAGTCACAGGAAATGAATGTTACGGGTAGGAGTGAGTATTAATAGGGGTCTAGCGGTGTTTGAAGGGGCAATCTAGCGTACATTTATCATATGTTGGCTTTTAAATAGTGTGACATTCCTTGAAAATAAGGCTAATGCAAGAAAAGGTCATTGTTTGACAGAGAGCGGAGATGAAAAGCAACTGGCATTATGGGTACTCTGAAAACACACTGGTGCAATAAAAAAAATAAAGCCTCATTTAAACGTACTGTAAGAATGAAATGGATCTTTTAAGAACTTTAAGGTTTTCCGGAGAACCAAAAACGGTTCTTCTGCGACATCACTGCTGAGATCTGGAAATGTGAATCCCATCATGCGAGCTACTTGAAGTATCTTATTCACAATAACAAGGTTGTTGTTTGATAGTTTGGCTGATGTTTAATCATCATAATTACAATCAGAATCTTGATTTTAAAAAGTTTTACATGTCTTTAATAATAAGAGGGTTTTATTTATAAATTAATATGCAGTGTAAGTGTGGCAACAGAGTCTTGCATGAGGGCAGGTGGGGGCTTCAGCTATGATTAGAACATGAGATGAACTAGTCACTAAGACAGATCATAATTACGGCCCACTATCGAAAAAGTATACACTAGGTTAGTGATGGATTGAAGTTAATTACAGTGGAGGACTTTAAACTGAAATTGCTTTCAGACACTGATTATTCTAGCTGATTATTGACAACCCTAGGACCTTCAATCAACAATGCACATTTCCAATTCTTTGATAAATTGAATCAAAAGAATCAAAATTACAAGTGAGTGTTTAATTAGCATATGAAGTATCCATTTTCTAATCAAGCATCTTTTGAAACGGGTTGTTGTTTATTACCCGTTTTTGCAAAGGCATTTATTTTTGTGCCACCATGAGCAATTCAGTTTGAATTATCTCATATATTCCTCACCCTCATGACATCTTAGATACACTCACCTAAAGGATTATTAGGAACACCATACTAATACTGTGTTTGACCCCCTTTGCCTTCAAAACTGCCTTAAGTCTACGTGGCATTGATTCAACAAGGTGCTGAAAGCATTCTTTAGAAATGTTGGCCCATATTGATAGGATAGCATCTTGCAGTTGATGGAGATTTGTGGGATGCACATCCAGTGCACGAAGCTCCACCACATCCCAAAGATGCTCTATTGGGTTGAGATCTGGTGACTGTGGGGGTCATTTTAGTACAGTGAACTCATTGTCATGTTCAAGAAACCAATTTGAAATGATTTGAGCTTTGTGACATGATGCATTATCCTGCTGGAAGTAGCCATCATAGGATGGGAACATGGTGGTCATAAAGGGATGGACAGGCATGGTCAGAAACAATGTGCAGGTAGGCCATGGCATTTAAACGATGCCCAATTGGCACTAAGGGGCCTAAAGTGTGCCAAGAAAACATCCCCCACACCATTACACCACCAACCTGCACAGTGGTAACAAGGCATGATGGATCCATGTTCTCATCCTGTTTACGCCAAATTCTGACTTTACCATCTGAAAGAAAATCAAGATCTTTCCAGTCTTCAACTGTCCAATTTTGGTGAGTTTGTGCAAATTGTAGCCTCTTTTTCCTATTTGTAGTGGAGATGAGTGGTACCCGGTGGGGTCTTCTGCTGTTTTAGCCCATCCGCCTCAAGGTTGTGTGTGTTGTGGCTTCACAAATGCTTTGCTGCATACCTTGGTTGTAACGAGTGGTTATTTCAGTCAAAGTTGCACTTCTATCAGCTTGAATCAGTCGGCCCATTCTCCTCTGACCTCTAGGATCAACAAGGCATTTTCCTGCACATGCCTGCCGTAACTGGATGTTTTTCCCTTTTCACACCATTCTTTGTAAACCTTAGAAATGCTTGTGCGTGAAAATCCCAGTAGGATGCTCAAAATTGCTTAAATCACCTTTCTTTCCCATTCTGACATTCAGTTTGGAGTTCAGGAGATCGTCTTGACCAGGACCACACCCCTAAATGCATTGAAGCAACTGCCATGTGATTGGTTGATTAGATCATTGTATTAATGAGAAATTGAACAGGTGTTCCTAATAGTCCTTTAGGTGAGTGTATATCAGCAGCCAAACCTTGAAGACCTGCAAGAAATTTTCATGGTCATAGTGTCTTAGCAACATATCAAGTTCTCAGTCACTACATGGAAGATATTATTGTTTCCCCCTCGCTCTTATCAAAGTTAAAATCCCCCACAAGTCACCGGTCTCTAGACGCTTAACAGATGTAGCACTGATGAAGGACTGGCACTTGCTTCCTGAGCTTTTACTTAAATTGTCAAGTTGTCTGTCCCTGGAGTTTTCACTGTGCCAAGATTAAAACTCAGAAGACAGACAGACAAAGAGATAGAGAACCGTGGCTTGGCTTGAAGATGGTTTGTTTCAGCACCATTAAAAGGATATATCAGCTCAACAAATGTTCCTCATGTCTGTGGATTGACCCTCAGAGGATACATGCACTGACCTAATCTTCCAGTAATGCAGCTAGAGTCTTCTCAGGTCAATAATACATTGCCACTAGACAAGTTTTTCAAATGACGTGTCAGCAACAGATTGTAATCTTTTTATACTCAGCGACCTGAGAATCTACGGCTCAAATGGAGAGACTGCACTGGATAGTATGATATTTTATACCCATTTATGAGATTAATAAAAGTGTGCTGTAGGTTTTCTCAGGACAAAAATCACAAATGAGATCTTGTTGTGTCTCAAAGCGTGAGATTAAACAGATCTCTGTTTAGTTTGGTTTTCAGCTTCTCATTTGGTTTAACAATCCATGTTTTTTAAGGTTCTTTGGAGATTTGTAAAACAATGTATTTATATATCTTTGTTTTGATGTCTGAGTGGCCAGCATCCTGATACAAAACAATAAGTTTAAAGCGTTTGCTCTGGACGTCCATCCTGCAAAGCCTCGGTTTGGACTCAACATGGCGTTGGAGTGAATAAGGTGTATTGTAGAAGAAGCTGATGTTTCTCTCAGGATGTGTTCATACATCAGCAGGAATCCTACATCTCCTGCCTGCTTCATTGTAAGGATGTCAAGACACTCAGTAAAACAAAGTAGGCTAACAGCACTCGCTTCAGAAATAATTCAACACTCCTCTCCCGGCTAAAAATACCAGCGTGCATCTCCTGTTCGACAGAGAAGCCATTGTCTCTGTCCTGTAATAATGTGGAGTACATTGTACTTGTTACTAAGAGATGACCAATATGTGTCTTGTGTTTTATTAATCATGTTCTGTTATAAATATCTGTGTATGGTACACTTATTGATCTTCGTCATGGACAGTAATCCCAAAGGAGCATATTAAGATAATTTAAAGGTCACAGTATGCATAGAAAGCATGTACAGCAATTTCTGCCCTATAAGCTCCTGCTAAAAGTGTTCCCTGCTGAAAAAACAGCATAGACAATGTGATTGCCATGCTGGTTCGTTGCTGGTTTAACTGGTGGTCACCAGCATGACCAGCACCAAAACACAACATATGCTGGGATGCTGGTGACCATAATTGCTATATTATCTGCAGCAGTGGCGTAGCGTCTGGGCATGCAGGGTATGCACATGCAAATGGGCCCCATCCCAGCTTTTATTTAAAACTTTTTTTCAATTTAATTTTTATTTGTGGCTGCAATAAATATATTTTTGTATGCATATCATGTGTAGTGATTTCTTATTTCTTCATAATGTTTAATTTCTCCGTCATTTCTTGTTTGCGTTTTTTTTTTTTTTTTTTTGCACTCCGCGGCTGCTGTAGACTACTACGCCATAATTTTTTCGCATCGACGCGCCAAATAAAAAAAAGAAAACACAATGTGAGAGGTTAATATAGCAGCAATCTACATGAACATTAAGGATAGACAAATATAAACATAAAAGTGGGGCCTTAAAGAGAAAAGACAAGGCGGAGAAGTTAGTCGAGTCAAAAACATTTAGTTTTTCTTTATTTAAATATACCCTTTAAAGTAAAAAAGTAAAGTAAAAATCTTTGACTACCTTATTAAAAGTATATGTTGTTAACAGACCTGCGCACCACAGTTAACAGTGCCAACGGGCAAGGTTGGGGGGGCTTTGGCTTAAGGGGGGGCCCGTAATTTTTTTTTTGCATATGGGCCCGGGACTGACTTGCTACGCCACTGATATGCAGAGAATATAAATCTTAGTAGTACATTTGGAGCACATTACACTCTTAAAAATAAATGTGCTTAAAGGTTCTTCACAGTGATAGAAGAACAGTTTTAGTTGAACAATTTAGTCAAACGTTCTTTAAAGAACCAAATCTGTTATTTATTTTTTTACCTTGTATCACCTTAAAGAAGTTTTTGTGATACAGAAAGATCCTTCTGATGTTAAAGTGGCTTTAAAAAAACATTTAAACAGAAAATCTTTAAATTCTTGTATGGCTTCATGAAGCACCTTTATTTTTAAAAGTGTACAATTAACTGATAGCATTAAAAAAGAAGTGCAAAGCCATTTCATGAAGTGTCTGAAGTGTCATCACTTGAGTTTCTATTACACCTTCTGGTGTTTGTTCAGATTTGGTTGTTGATGTCATTTCTTAACAGTTAAAAATCACACATGCAGAACTCTATTTGCTTTCCTCTCATGCTTCCCATTTAAAATGTCACTAAACTCCAATCAGGGCTTTAGAGGAACACAAATGCAATAAAGCTACAGCGTTTAGATTAAATTAACATCCACGCTCTTTGAAAATGGCGATAGAAAATGGCATTTTAATCGGATAACGATTGATTAAAGAATCTCACCATTAAAGTGGTAATCTGTATTGAGCGATATGCCAAAGTGTGTGTCTTGCAGATATAAAAAATTTTGTTTCATCTAAGAGCCAGTAATGTGACTGATAGGAGGCAGTGATGACCTTTAAAGCCTGCGATGTGATTTGCTACGTGTCATTTCTTTTTATACTGACTTCTCTGGGATGCAACCAAGCTGGGAGTCACATGTATCAATTGGACAGAGGATATATACAGCACTACGTCTGCTACTTCTACTCAGGTACTTTCAAGTATTCGTGTTTTTCATTTCACGAATAAACTTTTTTTTACATTTAATACTTAAGTACATTAAACATCTAGTACTTTCTTACTTTTACTTTTGTGATTTTCACAAAAGTTTCACAAAATGCCTTCCAGGAAAATGTTCTTTTCATATAAACATACAAATATATCAAATGAAAGAACAGACCCTCTGCTTTCAAACAAACCAACGAAACATAAAAAATTTTTCATCCTTTCAGTATTCTTTTTATAACCTCTTAAAAATGGGTAGGTTTCTTTAAAAACACCAAATTATTAGTAAAAAGAGTAAATTATTGCATTTATGTAATAATAATAATAATAATAATAATAATAATATATTTTATTTGTAAAGCACTTTTCATAGTTAAAAACAATCTCAAAGGATGTAAAGGAATTTTGTTAGAGATCAGATCCAGAATGGTTATCAAAACATACACGGAGTTTAAACTTAATTAAATTAGTTTTTGCTTTTTATAAATTGGGTAAGAGTGCAATCTAGTGAATAATAGCGAAAGTTTAGATTACCGTAAAAACTCATCAGGAAAGCGTCATTGGCAGGGAAATGTTGTCTCTAAATTGAGGAGATAAGTCATCAATGGCGAGGAAAGAGTTAAGTACCGTCCACCACTGTACATAATTGAGACTTAGCAGCCGAAAAAAGGTGATTCCGTCCCGTCCCTAGCACTTTTTTGACCCAGTGCCAAAACTTCCGCTTGTGTTTGTTACTTTTCTCTTTTTATTTCAACAAAACCTAGGCTCAGAAGTGTTACGTCATCATCATTATGAGTGATGCAACCTATTAAAATGTATGCACATTAACAATTCAGACGCACCACATAAAACCCTAAATGCAATTTGTATAAGTTGCTTTGCTTACCGGGCCATTTCTATGTATTAATTTTTAACGACTATCTGGCATACTTTTATAGGACAGTACAGCATAGCTTAACTGCTGCGATCCAGACACCTGAATCAGCTCTTTTAAACACAACACATCTGGATATATGCCCGCTTATAAAGCTCTTCCCTGTAATTTGATCATCATCTGATGAATCATGGAAACGAATCCTGGTAATAGCAAACCTAATAATTTATTTAAATATACAAACAAGATTGCCGGTGTCTCATGAATAAGAAGCACAGGTTTGCACTATAAATTCACAGCAGAGATGTCAAAAGTCAATATTTGAGGAAACATATTACAAATACTCAGCAGGTGTTCAAAAGATAGCATCCTTAAGTGTTAACATCCCATTCGCAGACGTCCGTGTCCTACAGTTTCCCCCGACAGGAACATACCTGTCAGTTAAATACCATACACAGGGTTAATTGTATCTCAAGGTCAAAACTTTTATTGATTTTACATCACTTACCTCTCATGCTAAAGCGCATTTAAAGCAGCGTAATAGTTAGCTTGGATGGGGCGGTAAAAGGCTTGAAATTTTCTTTCTTGTCAATCTCCTACACGCTTTGATTTATTACCTCTCGTTCTTTCTTCACCCTCCCTCTTCATCACCCCACAACGCAATCTTATCCCAACGGCTTAACCGTATTTGTTTTGAATCCATCTGTACAGCCGCTCCACACACTCACCGTATGAATCTAACAGCTGACAGCTTGTTTACCAGCGAGGTATCAGGGACGCCATACGATGTCGTCTTGATTGTTTTCCTTACCTGTTCTTAGTTGACAGAAGCCCCTTAAAGACCTTCAGCCTGCTCCAAACAAAAAGGAGGTCAAGAAGAAGAATCTGGAGAGGTACAGCAAAGTGCTCTTCAGTAAAGTGCACTCCTAGATTTAAGGTGTTTTTTTGGAAAAAAGAGATACTGAGTCTTTTTTATTTCCAACACAGTAACATCACAAAGAAATACTGTGTGTAAAATACATACATAATAGTTCTAAAATACTGAATGTGACAGTTTGTCATAACGATGTTTTTTTTTCTAAATAATAAGCATCTTTTCACAATGCATATTGTATCAGAAAATAAAGTTTAAATCAAGAAAATATTAATTTTAGCATTTGCATTTAACAAAATTAATGTGTATATTACTTGCGCATACTGTATATGTACAATATACAAGTACTGTGCAAAAGTCTGATGCTGTGTTCACACCAGCCGCGGTAGAGGCGTCAAGCGTGAGTGATTTCATTGTTAAGTCAAAGTGAAGATGCGTTGACGTGCATCTGGAGGTCTCGAGGCGCGAATGAGGCGTTTAGCGCGGCAGACGCAATTTCACCTCTTTTGCACGTCTAGTTCGTGCAAATTGAGCATTGCCGTGGCAAAAGCGCGAGTCGAAAAATTTGAACTTTAACGTGCCGCGTTACCCATCAGGAGCTTCCTCTAGTAGTGACTGATTACAAGATGCAAGCAGAGTCGCAGAAGCCCCTCCCATGATGCGAATTTCACGTGAATGTCTTGATTACTAGAATTTCACACGTGAATGAAGCGAGTAAACTCAAAATGTTCAAGCGGCAAACTAGACGCGTTAGATGCGAATTTGACGCCTCCAATGCGGCTGGTGTGAAGACACGGTTCGGCCACCACCACCAGACTTGTTGTTTTAGAAGAGTTAATGTCCATCCACATTTATTTTTCAATCTATTTTATTATGATACAAACAGAAAATACAGGAAATATGTAAAAAAAAAATATATTTTCAGGACAATGTCTTCTTTAGGCATTGTCGGTGTTAAGTGTGACCTGTCTTGGCACGAAACACATCTTGAGCGTTTTTGAGCAGAATGAAGTAAAAAGACTAATTTCTTAGGATTTAATTTTATTTAGGTTTAAGATATCCTACAGTTTCCTGCTATTGCTCAAGTGGAAGAAGAGTTTACCCTAAAAACTTGAAACATCAGTTTAGATTTTTATACCGCTTTTAATACTACATACACATTTCCTCTATTTTCTGGATGTTTTCTATTAAAGAGACTGAGAAACAATCATATATGATTACTTTAACATTGCAAAAACAACAAATCTAATTTTGGTATGGTGGCCTAAGACTTGCACAGTACTGTATGCCAAGTTTCTGTGACACCTAAAAGGCGATGCTGTAGAGCAGTTCCACCATTCTCATGTGCCAACCTCTGCCCATGCCCAATAGCCCAAAGATGACTCTGATGTGTGTGCCAAATTGCAAGAATTTGTCAGCATGAACACCCTAAAACCACCAAAATATTGCACCACATGTCAGAGCGCTGCCCTAAACCATCTGCTCTGACTAGGGGATACATTTTTAATAAATTTCTGTGGTCCCTGGGTTCTAGTCTAAAGTAGCCAGACTTTTATACTGAATGTCTGGGAACCATGGCTGCTTTGAAGGACTGCCCAAGGGCCATGTGACTGACACGTAAAGCAACCAATCACGTTTCCTCCGAAATCGCATACTGTGACAGTACAGTAGGTACTGAATCAGATAAATATATAAATGAATTCGGACATAAGCATCTTTACACAAGCATCTTAGTACACACCCATTAAGAGACACACATGACATGTTTTGGTCATTTGAAACTTTTCTTGTAAACTGTGCATTATTAAAAAAAAAATCACTGGCAGCAGTCTGTTGATTTATTAAAAATGAATGCCCACCCCGAAGTGGTACACAGCCACAATGCAAAGTGAAGTGACCCTTATACTTCAGTTGAAGATTCATTTTTAATAATTTAATGGTCTGTTGTCAATTATTCAGCTTATACACCCTCAAGACATTTTTTCAGATTTGTTAACACTTCTTTGAAAAACACTGGTTCAGCATTTCTCGTGAAATGGGCAAGCTATCAGTGCTTATTCAAATGTGTCACTTAGAACTTATAATTATGTTTTGGACTATTTCTATGCAGGTATTTGAAGTAACAATGTTTGTGACAGAGAGAAATAAAAATACAGTGTAATTTGAAATTTCCAATTCACATTTTTTCTGGACTGTGGGAGGAAATCAGAGCACCCAAAATAAAGCCATGTTGACACAGGGAGAACATGTAAACTCCGCACAGAAAGACATCCTGACCCAACCGTGGCTCGAACCAGGGACCTTTTCAGCTGCAACACAATAAATCATCACAGCAAAATTTGTATGTGAGTGACATTTAAGATGCTTGCAGATGCTTTTATCCAACTTACAGTGCATACATTTTTTTCAATTTGTGGGTCACTTGAAACACCCATCACCTTTACATTATAGAGCTAGAAGAGTCTCAATAAAGATAAATGCACACACTACATTCACATATGCACACACAGGAAATGTTGTTTGCATTTGGTTGTGTATTTATAAATTTTGTGTGCATTTCTGAATTGTGTGTCCATTTGTGAATCCTCTGTGCTTTTTAAATTTTGTGTGCATTTGTGTATCCCGCGTGTAAATTTATGAATTCTGTGTGTGCATATGTGAATGTAGTGTGTGCATTTATCTTTATTGAGACTCTTCTAGCTCCATATTACATTGCTAGCACCATGCTAACCCAGCACCTTAAACGTAGTCAAGATGGCATTTGCCACTGTGTTACCTTACATTAACAATTTAATAACAGGGATAAGATCATTCATGGACTAGAAAGACAAACACAGTACACTGAGAGAGCAAGACTCGCCTGGTGTGGAAGATGCAAATGAGGTCAATGTATAAATAGCAGTGCTATCTCTGCTGCCCATTTCTCCTGTTATCATAGAAACAAATGCAAAGATCGAGTAGTGGCAACAGTCCTAATGAGCCTTCTTTAACAGGAATTAACAACCCGACTTTTATCTACCATGAAGACAGCCCTTACGAAAAAGAAGTTTATTCAAGTGTGCTATAAGTATACTTCTTTTAAACTTAAAATAAAAAAGTATACTTTCAGTTTACTTTTTATGTACCTCTCTAAAATGTACTTTAGGTACTTCTCAGAAATATACTTAAATTGTACTAAAGTATACTTGACCTATACTGACCGAAATGTCTAAGTATATTTGGCCTATACTTGTTTACTGACATATACTTAAAAGTATTAAGTAAAAATGCAACAACGAAAGCTACATCAAGAAAGCTGCAAAAAGCCATATGAATAGCCCTGGTAAAAAATAAATATACTTTATTGTATTTCAAGTATATTTAACTTAGCATGTACCAACTTTTAATATATTGAAAGTATGCTTACAACATATTTGCTTACAATTAAACTTTTAATATATTTCAAAATAATTATAATTTAATATATTTTCTAAAAGTATACTTTAAAAAAATATACTTGGAGTTAAAGTTCTGTGCAATTTTTAAAGTATACTAATTTGAACTTATTTTAAAGTTTATTTTAGGTATACTTTATCTGTTAAAGTTATCATTATAATAATGCACTGACAGCATATTTATAAAATACATTATTTAGCATCCTTTAGAAACAGTATATTTTAAGTAAATTTTGAAAGTATATGTAGTGTACAGTACAAATGTGTATTATCTTTATGGAGAATCTTTAGTGTTAGTAAACTAGTAGGTTATTAATTTGGTGCTGCAGGTATACTTGCAAGTATTCTTTTACTATACTTTTAGTTAACTAGTGTACTCATACTGAAAGTGTACATGCAAGTGTTCTGTTAGTGTACTCTTAGAAAACTAGTAAGTTACTAATTGTGTGCTGCAGGTATACTTGCAAGTATTCTTTTACTATACTTTTAGTTAACTAGTAGTTTACTACTCAACTTTACTTTAAGTGAACTTAACATCATACTATATATATATATATATATATATATATATATATATATATATATATATATATATATATATATATATATATATATATTGCACTTAAAGTACAATAAATTGTTCCTGTGTATTAATTTTTATACCTGACATATACCTTAATTGTACTTTCAATTTGAAGCTAAATCTTTCGGATGCTATCAGTGAGATAATCAAACAATAAAAAAAGAAAAATATATATATATATAATGGGACACTACAGTGGACACTGTAGAAATTGTGAGTAAAAAAAGGAATGGAATAATTTGCAAATCTCATAAATTTATATTTTATTCACAATAGAATATAGAATATCTCTGCCCATCTTGACTTCTGAGAGGCACTGCCACACTTTTTATACCCAATCATGTTGCCAATTAAGTTGCAAATTGGTCCTTTAGTTGTTCCTTATGTACATTTAACTTTTATACTGTTATTGCTACCTGTCCCAACTTTTTTTGGAATGTGTAGCTCTCATAAAATCCAAATTGAGCCAATATTTGGAATGACATTTCAAAATGTCTCACTTCTACATTTGATATGTTATCTATATTCTATTGTGAATAAAATATAAGTTTATGAGATTTGTAAATTATTCCATTCCTTTTTTACTCACAATTTCTACAGTGTCCCAACTTTTTCTGATTTGAGGTTATATATATATCTATATATATGGCTGAACCCCCTGAATATTAACTTTCGTTCTGGACTCCATTTCCCATAATCCCGCATGCCTGGACTGATTAATCTGCACCTGAAACTCATTGGACAGCCTATATAAACTCTCTGGAAACATTCAGTCAGTCCAAAGTCTTGATTTGTACCGGCTGTCATTGCTGAGCGGTTTGCCTGCCTGCATATCCATCTGTATTTATTGATCTTTATTTGTTTTACCCGGTTTATGAGTTTGTTGCCTGCCCTGACCCTTTTGCCTGTTTCACGACTACAAGATTTGCCTGCCTTACATTGCTGTGTTTGCTGTTGTTTGACCTTGCCTGTTGGAATATGAGTGTGTTTAATAAAAACCTGCAGATGGATCCTCAGTGTCAAAGTGCTTTGTTACACAAGCAGTATACAATAAGTTACATACTAGTTTACTAAGAGTACACTAACAGAACACTTCTGCATGTACACTTGAAGTATATGACTAATAAACTACTAGTTAACTAAAAGTATATTAAAAGAACACTTGGAAGTATACCTGCAGCACACAATAAGTAACTTCTAGTTTACTAAGAGTACACTAACAGAATATTTGCATGTACACTTGAAGTATAAGTCTAGAAAACTACTAGTATACTCATGAGTTCACTTGCATTACAAATGAAGAACTAATTGTGCACTAGTTGTACACTTAAAGTTGACTACTCTTACACTTATAGTACACTTAGAAGTATACTTTTATATACTAAAAGTGGGCCAATTTAGTCCCAAGCGGTATTCAAGCAGTACACTTACAAGTATACTACTAGAACATAAATGTTAGTACACTTACTACATAAAGTATACTTAAAACTATACTCCAACATTACTTAAGTATACTTAATAAAATTAACTTGAAGT
Organism: Misgurnus mizolepis; assembly: GCA_025389145.1. Classification (NCBI taxonomy): domain Eukaryota; kingdom Metazoa; phylum Chordata; class Actinopteri; order Cypriniformes; family Cobitidae; genus Misgurnus; species Misgurnus mizolepis. The sequence continues at coordinate 2,997,063 of JAIFKI010000003.1, forward strand.
GTACTTCTTTTTCGTAAGGGAGATCACAAACTTTCCAAGTATTCACATTTTCCAGCACATTACTGTATGATGCATAATTTATAGTTGTATGCATGCAGGATGTGGGTGGGAATGGTAGGTTTTAAAACAGAATCTACAGTAGGATGTTTTATTTTGTGTTAGGCTACCACATTAATGAGATATATGCATATGCCATGTTTCTCTTTACACAGGGATTTAAACAGTTCGTGTACATGCTGAAAAATAAAGGTCCTTTAATCTTTACACTCCTTGTCGGGCTGTATAGTGTATATATTTTGTATATTTTTTATAAATAAATTCTAATCTTCGTTTTGGTATCTCAAATCTGTACAAAGCAATGTCTGTGTCAGGTGGTACAACCAATGTAAAACTGGACAAAATGCTACTTTATCAACTGCATTTTAATTGTATTTAAAAAGATTATATATGTGAATTAAGGCAACTTTAAAAAAAAAGGCTTGTGGGGAATGAGTTAAGCTAAATAATTTTAATATGTTAATAATTGATATCATTTTATTTTAAAAATTGCAAGCCAAGGATGCCTATATTGTCATTATACTTTTTTAATTTTTGTTCCTAAATGTATAGATCTCAAATGTTAGTTTTATGGTAAAGTTGTTTTACAATTTCACATTTTCAAAACTATTTTCAGGATCATAATTTTAAATGGCACTATCAAATTAACAAACAATCAGTATGGCACAGGGAGCATAATACAACTTACCTGCCAAATAGACAATGCTTGGTTGTACCACCTGACTTTTTTTGATTAGGGATGGATATCAAAATATTGTTAAAAAAACATTAAAATGTTCTAAAACTGTGCTAAAAAGGTGTTCAATAAACAAAACGATTTTTACAAAATATTTTTGATATTCCCTTTTAGAAAAAATGTCAGGTGGTACAACCAATCAATGTCAAAAGATTTTTTTAAAATAGGTTTTTAAGAGCTTGTTTTGTCATTGACCAAATATTTCATTCACATATAAAGGACATTTATCATCACAGAACAATGTTGCACAAAAGGTCATCAATAGTGAAAAATCTTCTACAGACTATAAAAAGTTAAAAAAGAAAGATTATTGGGGGGGGGTCTTGAGTCATCACTGCAAAAAATTTAACAACTTTGTTTTAAGTGTGCATCATCTTAAACCCCCTTATTACACAGTGTGTTGTTCCCAAAAGATTGTCAAATAAACATATATTTTATGCTACTTTAACTTATAACATAGGTTAAACAACTTCAACTAGTTTAAGGTCAACTATTCAGAGGTCAAAATTTCAAATAGTATGTTGAATTGACTTGCAAAACTGCAAGGTGCATGGTTACAAATACATCACGTCACGTTGCTTCACAAGATCTTTATGGCATGTGTGAACGCACATACAGATTCCAGAAAATCATTAGCAGTATGAATGATCAAAACAAATCCTGGACACATTTTCTATAATCGGTGTGTGAGAAGGACTTGAGAGAAATTTTTCTTCACAAATTGCTTAACGCTGGCTTTGTGGTTCCTTTTGGATTAAAACGTTTTTGACCATTTAAGTTCTTTGAATCAGTGTATTGATTTTGAAGTACAGTAGGTGGGTTTCTACAGTAAGAAATAGAGAATTAAAAAAAATTGGCATGATCCTATGTACAGCAAGAGCGTTTATTTAAAGGATATAATTGCACATATTCTGAGATTTAAAGAGAAGAAGTCTGGGTGGAGGCATCGATCTTGCATGCTGCAGTGCTCGAGTCAGAAAGCTGCTATCATCCAAATATAGGTGAACCTAGATCACATACAGGCAGCCCAAGCTGTAATTTCCTATTAGCACCTCGAAGACTGAAATGCAGCTTTTCTCACGACAGGAACTATCTGCTACTTAGATGTTTAAAAATAGGGTGCAATAAAAAGGAGATATGCTGATGTGTGCTATTAGTGTCAGTGAGTCGCTTAGCATCTCTAGAAAGAATCCTCCAAATGACGCAAAGAGAAGTGTCGGGGGAGCATTTGTACAATATTGACTTTTATTGCTCCCTTAGGTTAGATTAAAACCTGACAATTTTTAGTTGTATGGTACAAAATGAACAAAACACTTATTAAAAACTCACAGGTAATAAAACATTAAATGTTTAATCCTCATCTGTGATTGTAGTCATTTTTCAGTCATTGTCCTGGTTCTTACCATTGTCGCTTGGAGTTAGAATCACTTCTGTTACATTTTTAGACATCCTAACCCAAACCCCAACTCCAGGCAAGAATAGTTTTAAAAGCAGAAGAAAAATCAGTGTAGAAATCAATACATAAAAGTACATCCTAACCCAAACTTCAAATCTAACTCCTAGTGATGGGGCCTAGCCGCCTATGCCGAGTCCAAGTCAAGACCAAGTCTTTGAGGAAGCAAGTCCGAGTCGAGGCCGAGTCCTTTAGGAGTCGAGACCGAGTCGAGACCAAGACCATAAAAACATGTCAGTTTTCACCCCAGTTAATAATCAACAGTTAGGCCTACAGACCAAGCTAGATTGGGAATTGTTTAGAGGAGCAGTCTTAACATCTTAATATGGACTATGCTTTTACTATCATTAAAAAAATCCCTACCACATGCATCATCTTCTGCCTGTTTTTCTAGAGATAATAAACGGCTCTGATGGCAGTTTCTTTGCATTGCACCACGGGATGTCATTTTCAAATAATCCCCATCAACATTGCATTTTATTATTAGTGTTATGTGATTTGTGTGGTTGTTTATATGAACATAAAAATGCGTTGGTCTCGAGGACTCGTTCTGAAATTACGAGTCCTTCTCCTCTCACTGTGGTCCGAGACCGAGTCAAGACCGAGCCTTTGAAGGAACGTGTCCGAAACGAGTCTGAGAAAACAGAAACTGTCACGGTGATCCGTGTCATGTTTTGTTTGTCTCTCCGATTACGTCACCTGGACATTCACGGACTGATTCATCACACCTGTTCCCTGTTAAGTGTTGTGTATTTATACTGCTGTCTGTTTCTCACCTGTGGCCGGATCATTGTCGTAACCTCCATGTCTGTTCCTGTTGTTTTCTGTATTGGATGTTCCTGTGTTGCTGTTTTGCTCCTCGTGTTTTGTTTCTGTTCATTTTATATTAAATGTTATTTATTTCATGGTGAACCCTGCGTATGCGTCCTACTTCCTGTTTCCCAGTCATGACAGAAACTTACCCCAAGCGACAATGATTTAAAAATAGGGGGGAAAAAGAGAAAACAATAAAGAAAATGACACGAAAAAGAAAGTTGTGCCATGGACACGAAAAAGTATTCGTAGAAATTCGTGCTGAGTGACACGAAAAAGGCATTTGCGCTCAAGGCACGAAAAAAGATGAAGTTTGTGCCATGGACAATAAATAACATTTTTTGTGACTATTACACGACTTTCCATGAGATCAGTCACATTGTTTGGCACAGCAATGCTGGCTCAGCGACAATGGTAAGAAAATAAGACAAAACAGATGAGTAACAAATATGTGACAATGACACGTAAACAGAAATACGTGATACGTTCACGTAAAAGGCGGAAAAACATGACAGTGTCACAGAAAAGAATAACACATTTACGTGACTATAGCTACGTAATTTTGTGATACTGGGTTGCGTGAGATCTTGTTGAAAATGTCCCTGCACCTTTTGCTGGTGTAATACAGACGACGAGTCGAGATCGAGTCGAGACAAAGACCATAAAAACATGTCAGTTTTCATATTCATGATTTAATATCACCCCAGTTAATAATCAACCGTTAGGCCTGACCAAGTTAGATTGGGAATTGTCAGTGGCGTGTTTACCCACCACGCAAACCACGCAAATGCGTGGGGCCCCGCGGACTTGGGGGGGCCCCCTACTGGCCACAAGGTGTGCCAAAGTATGTTACGTTTATTCAGACCCAAATCGAAGGTACAGATTGGCACGCGCGAGTGAGAGATGTGCGAGTATGCACGCAGAATAATATTTGCGCGCATCCCCGCGAGGGCACATTAGGCTACTTCATGAGCAAAGCTCTACGGGAAAACGCACCCCTGCTCATATTTTCTGTCTCTGACTGTCGTTTTCATGCACACCTTCTTTTCTACATTCGGCAGACATCAACATCACAATAGTGCAAACAGGAAATTATTTACAGGGCTCATAAAGCACAGTCAAAATGTCCCTGTGTTAATGAAGTGCTGCTTGGGATAAAATCACAAATAAAACCTCTCATCAAAAATATAAAGATGGGGCTTTTGTAAAATACAACAATGGCTACAGATTTATGATTTACTCACAATTTGCTATTTGATTGTATTCACAATGACTCTCTTATTTCGCAAAGGATGATGTTTGGCTAATATATTAAAACAGGAAATTAGCGCGCACATGATTATTCTTAACAGTACATTTTCATGCTTTCCAGTAAGGTCTTTATTATTTAATATAGTTATTATGATTTAATCAGATATCCACCCATTTTGAAATGCAAAACAGCGTACAACCAAAAGAAACAGATAGCTTGTATCTCATTATGTCTCCTCAAAGGCAGCTGGTCCCACTTTATCTACTTACATAAGAAAAACATTTAATTTATTGTACTTATTGTGGCTGTTGTTTAGGGTAGGTTTTCGGGGGGTGGGGGTAAAAATGCAAATACATACAGATAATTTACATGTAAGTACAATGTAATAACATGCATGTAGACAATCATTACATACATGTTGTCTTATGTAAGTACACGTTAGTTAAAGCCACCCATAACATAAAGTGGGACGAATAGGAATAGATATTGTTTTGATTTGGTGGCTTGTTATGATGGATATCTTTGGCAAAAGATTTTGATGGTTTCTGTGATTTGTATTGCTTCACCCATTAAATTCTAGTCACAGGCAAGCATCTGCAGTGACACCTCTATGCCCTTTATGTCATGCATGGTTTCATTTGATGAGCTTTAATTATTTCTTAAAAACTTTTTAATAATTTGAAGAAAGTTTAATTTGTTTATAAAATGCTTCGCTGGGATTTGTCAGACATTATTTATATCATTCTAGATAAACAGTATGCATAGTATTCCTCGCATGACTTAATCAAATTTGTAAACTGTTTTTTAGACCAGCTTATTATTTTACTTGTCCATTCTGGTAATGTTCAAATAGAATAAAGATGTGTTGTTTCAATTTGATTTGTTAAAATGTTGAGTTAATTCAACTCAAAAATATTAGTTGACCGATCAAGTTGATAAGTTGAATTAACTAAGGCAGCACAAACAACAAATCCTTTTTTACAGTGTATATGTGTCACAATCCCAGTCTGTTATCCTGACTGTTTTCCCCCTCATCTCCCATGGACTCCAGTTCCCATCTTTCCAGCCAGCCATTCCCTTTGATCATCTCCATTATATTAGTTCTACTGTTTTTCCCAGTCCTTGTCGGTTGTTGATGTTAGTTTAATGTTAGTCTTAAGTTTTTTTATGCTTATGAGGCCCATCTGTTTCTTGTTTTAAATAAAAGTTTATTTGTTTCTTTGGAATTCCTCATCTCCACGTCTCTTTCCTAGATGCATGTTGACAGTATGGTATAGCAAAAAAAATTTTGTATAAATATTTCAGGTCACCTGCCACACAGAAATGTCTTGTCATAATTTATGGTACATTTGTTTGTCAGTATTTAAAACTTATTCACAGTCGACATTGCTTGTGATCTTTTGTGTATCATCTCTTTCTATATTGAATGGTGCAAACACTTAAATAAGTTATTTGATGTTTTTTACATATTACAAGTATAATACTGTAGGTGTTTCATCAAAACCATGAAAGTGAAGTTACAATAATATGATAAATCCAGAATTAATGTTTAGTGATTTTTAATGTTTAAAACTTTGAAAACAAAAATAATGCATAAGTTATAATGACAAATTCTAAATATAAAATGAAAACTGTATAGTATAACTATATAACTTAAAGCATTGAACCTGTTGAAAAACACTGTTTTGGTTTATGTTAGATGGGCATCTGTGTATATCAGTTTGATGGTTTAACTAACCATTGTTACAAAGTCATCAAAACTCCACCCACCTTTTGAATAATAAAAATAAAGAAATATTATGATGATATAATGATTAAAGAAAAGGCTGCTGATTTTACAGTTTATTATATAATGTATGATATAAGCTAACATCCAGTTAAATAACAAAAAATAATAACATAACTAACAGGCTTTTCTGAGCAAACTCTTAAACCAAAAACATCTTACCTGTCTAGCAAGAAACAGCCATCATTATACATCAGATCTCCTGACCCCTGAAAAGCCAAGCCGATGCTAGTTAATATTTTATGATGAACTCTGTCACTTTCCCTTTTGCCTGCAGAATTTTCTGGGTACACGGTTTCTTTATTTACTGTGAGTGATTTATTTTATTTACAGACATGATGGAAATGCACAAGAAGTACTGTATGCGATTTCCCCAAAATTCAACCCAATAAAATGTAAATCAAGCTTACAGTTGTGAATAAAGATAAAGTAAGTTGTCAGTGTTGCACATGAATTGTTTATGAATATGCTCAATAATAAAACTTCGTTTCTATTTAGTTTAATTTTAGCAAAACAAAACACAATATGATATGTAATTTGGAGCCAAAACAGTATCAGAACGGTTCTGGATACTGGAGCGTAGGATGGGTCATGGCATATTTTTAAATGATTTATGTAGCATTGCTTCAATACAAAGAATCTGAGTCCAACAGGAGCAATGATCAAAACATTCATGTAGTTTAAACTGTTTGCCCTAAGGGGTTGCTTCCGAGTTTTATAAATTATGTAAGAGCGCCACCTGGTGGAAATAAGAATTGAAGGATAAACTCGTCATTGGAAGGGAAGCGTTTTCTTTTAATTGACGAGATAACTTGTCAATGGCGGGGAAAGAGTTAAAGAAAAACATAAATTACTTACCAGTCTAAAGGGGAAGCAGCTCTTTACGCCTTCTAATGTCTCGTAATCATTTATGTCCAAGAGACTCAATAATCTTTTACTTTTAAATCCTTTAATTTTCATTTTAAAAAATTTTTTGTGCTGTCCATGTGTGTAATAACCAAATGCACGTTGTCGTCTCATTGTAGGCGCATTTTACTAATGCACTCTTTAAATAACAAAAACAATATTGCGCCATTGACTTTAGACTTTAGATCAGGTTTTAGTTGGTCAATGGCGTAGTCTATTTTAGTTTGCCTCAAAATGCATTTGCTATTTAAACAACGTGAGGCTGGACGTGAAAATTATAACTGCACGGTGCTGAAACTATCGAAACACTTGCGTCGCGCACTGCATTGCTCCGGGTGTATGATAGTGCTCCTAAGGTTTCTATGGCAGCAAAAGCAGAAATCGAGTGCCCCTATGAAGAGGATGTTGTAATGCAAAAATCTAACATTTTGTGCCATGAGCGATATTTATCACACAAGGCCATGCAACAGGTTATATTGTCTTCTTTTGGAAGTTATTGTGTACGAAACATAAACCTACATCACATAAAATTTTACCCTTCTTAAAAAAAAACTATAGCTCAACAACAATAACACCTATTCCATCCTTTCTGACAGGAAGATATGATAAAGTTTGAAAGCAAAACATCATTTTGTATGAGAAATCCTAGTTGGGTGCTGCCTCAGGCCTGTCCTGATTGGATTGGAAGCAAGCCGAGTCAGAGCATTCGTTCATCGTCAGATTGTGACGAATGAAAGAACCAGCTCTCTGTGACAGCCAGCAGAGAACCAACTAGATCTACTTTGGTCCTCAGGTTATTCACAGACTTCTGAAGCACGCTAAACTTGACTGAAGTGAAAAAGTAATTGCGCTTCTTTATTTGAAAGTCATTTGCAGGTTGTTCAGAGTCGTTCTTATTAAAGAGTTCTCTGACTGTGATCATTTATTCAAACAGAGAACTGTTTTGAAGTCCAAGGCTGCTGAAGTCCAATTTTCTAATAAACCACAAGATTATACAGTATGAGCAGCCATCTGTCTCATTCTGGTTTGATTTATTCCAGCATTCACTCCATCTCTACAACTCCACCTGCCTGTATACTTCAATTATCTCACCCACCAGTAGTCTTGAATTAGTGGCTGGTTCTCAATTCCAAGAACTTGCGTTCTTGTGGAGATCGGTCTTGCCAGGCGACCTTGGAAGAACGAACTTAGAATGCCGCGAGAACAGAGAACGCATTGTGAGAACTGAGATGTGTGCGATCTTCCTGTTAGTCACCAAGTCTGCACTCGATGCATCCTCGATATCAAGAACTCATCTGGGTATTTTCACGCGTCCTCTGTACTTGTGTTCTTGAGAATTGGAATTAAACTTCGACTGTTAATGATGACGTAGAGCGAGAACACAAGGACGCAAGATCGCTGAAGAACGCATATTGAGAAACAGCCAGTATGTTTGAGGGATCTAACAGAGCTTTAGATGAATTTAATTGGACATGCTTTTTGACTGTTGAAATAAAGTATCTTCTTTTCGCATTTTTTTTTCTTGCCATAGCATTTAAACTGCACTTTAAATACTGTGGGCTCTATCTTACACCCGGCGCAATGCGCGAAGCAATTATAATTTTCACGTTTAGCTCCACGTTGTTTAAATAGCAAATGCATTTGCGCCCCCTTTTGCGCCCATGGGCGTTCTGGTCTGAAAACGGTGTGTGTTCAGGCGCATTGTTGGCACGTTGCTATTTTGAGGCAACTAAAATAGACTACGCCATTGACCAACTAAAACCTGGTCTAAAGTCTAAAGTCAATGGCGCAATATGTTTTTTGTTATTTAAAGAGCGCATTAGTAGTAATATGCGCCTATAAACGGGATGACAACGCGGGTTTGTTTATCAAACAACATGAATGCGCAGCAGCACAAAAACACTTTTAAATATGAAAGATTAAAGGATTGAATTTAAAAGATTATTTTTGAGTCTCTTGGACATAAATGAGGAATAATTATGAGACGTTAGAAGACGTAAAGAGCTGCTTCACCTGTAGCCTTTTAAGTAAATAAATGCTTTGCTTTAAACAAATGCATCTGTTTTTAAATGTTTTTTTTTTAAATGCTACCTCACAGATTTATTGTATATGATGACTCTGTACCTGTGGATATGGTGAGATGAGAAACATTTTTAAGTAATGCTAAAAAAACTGACGCTGTCCAAGTGCTGAAACGTGCGGAGAGCCGTTTGTAAAATCTCCTGTTTACAAATAAAGTATTTTTAGAGTACAAACCTTTTTTTACATACTTGTTAATTATTTTTTGATGATATTGGATAACCATACATTTAAAGCAATTAAAAGCCTGCTTTTTACTTCCATGACTGAAAGAAAACTAGTTTTAAAAGTTTTAATAAAAAATTTCAATACAAGTGAAAAACAACACAATTATTTAATATTAATCTTAAACTGGGGATCTTCTTCCTCCGCTTACTTTTTCAGTTTACAAAGTCCATCATCTAAATAGGGATTAGACATAACGCCAGCGCAACTGCCTTTTAAAGGGGATGAGAGCTGAGACTCTGGTTTAACTGACTTAAGTTGGATATAAGAGGGGTACACAGTATACTGATTCATGACTTAGGGGCTAATCACACCAAATGCGCTTTAAATGCTTGGGAACGCAAGGCGCAACGCACTGCTTTTTTTTAAAAAAAAGAGCAGTGCGACGCAGCTTTTTATATTGCTAAGCAACCACCCAGTCAGCTGTCTTCCCTCACCACAACGTAAGGCCCGCCTCTCCCCTCATTCGATTTGACAATGAAATGACAAAAGCACGTGCTGCGGATGGCGGGAAAAACCGCAAGGCATTCGGTGGGCATAAACAGCGCGCAAACGCTCCCTGCCCATAGAATATCATTAAAAAAAGGCGCCTACAACTGCCAATAAACGCTTTTGGTGTGATCAGCCCTTTCGGAAGCTAGGGAACAGATTAAGACACGTGGTCTAAAGGTCTAAAATACACTGCAGGATTTTTGCACTCCTATAAGATCATTACCTTATTACACTGTGCGACATGGATTGTTTAAACTTGGGTACGACAAGCATGTACTGTAGACTGTATGATGACCAGTGGTGTAGCTTCTTGGCATGCAGGGTATGCACGTGCAAATGGGCCCGGCCCTAGGCCCACCCCAGCTTTTAATAAAAAAAAAATTTCAATGTCATTTTAATTTGTGGCTGCAATAAATATATTTTTGTATGCATATCATGTGTAGTGATTTCTTATTTCTCCATAATGTCTAATTTCTCCATCATTTCTTGTTTGCATTTATTATTTTTTTTTTGCACTCCGCGGCTGCCGTAGACTACTACGCCATAATTTTTTTACATGACGCATCACCGCGCCAAAAAAAGAAAAGAAAAAACAGTGTGAGAGGTTACTATAGCGGCAATCTACATGAACATTAAGGATGGACAAATATAAACATAAAAGTGGGGCCTTAAAGAGAAAAGAGAAGGCGGAGAAGTTAGTCACGAGTCAAAAACTACCAAAACATTTAGTTTTTCTTTATTAAAATCTACCCTTTAAAGTAAAAAAGTAAAGTAAAAATATTTGACTACCTTATTAAAAGTATATGTTGTTAACAGACCTGCGCGCCACAGTTAACAGTGCCAACGAGCAAGATTGGGGGGGCTTTGGCTTAAGGGGGCCCGTAATTTTTTTTTTGCATATGGGCCCGGGACTGACTTGCTACGCCACTGACGATGACGACATGTAGGTTTCATGTGTGTCACATGTTTGCGCAACGTCACCAGCATGTGCTAGTGGTAAACAAATCCCAGTACGCATGCAGGTCGTAGCAGCAAAAACACCACGTTGATCATGCTGAATTTCTGACACTGTCAGAAAACTATCGTAGGCTATCTTTGGACGCAAGACCGGGAAAACAGACGTCTTTGAACCTCTCTCACTGTACGACATAGGACCACCGATGAAGAGCCACGATCACAGAAATCGCAACGATTGTTTCATGATGGCAATCTTCGTGGAGTGTATCCCGGGCTTTAGTCTGACAAAGAGCAGAAAATAAGCATTTTGCTCCTTGTTGAGTTAACTTAATTAAAACAAGTACATTCAACAAAATATTTTTTCAATTTTTGAAATGATTTCATGTTTTTTTCATGTTAAATCATCAAACTTGATTTATTAATGTTGGGACTACATGAATGATTTATGTTGTGATTACAATTTAAGAAACTGGGTACACTATTAAAATAACGCAAGAAGTTAAAACAACTTTAATTTTTTTAATATTTTAAAATGTTGATTTGATATCATTTTTTACAGTGTATGGGATTACCAGTTTCCATGCGTTGTGTAAGAATGTATTTTGAGAGGAATTTTATTTACAATTAAGTGTTTTTTATGTGTTTATGGAAAGTGTTTTTTGCTAGTTTCAGCCCGACGTAGTTATTAATTTCACGTCCTTTGACATGTTACCTAAATAGCAAATGCATTTGTGCCCCTTTGTGCACCACTTGAGTGCAACTGGTTTTAAAAGTTGTCCACCAATTTTTTGTTTTTTCTCCTCCTTTTTAATCTAAAGCTACTTTGAAACATTTAAAAAAAATTGAAAAGCACTATATAAATAGAATTTAATTGAATTGAATGGAATTAAAGGGGATGGGTCTCTCATTGGTTTATTGCACATTATGCAAAAAAACACCCATTACTTATTAGGAGAATAGAAATAACCCTTTAAGACCCTGCACCAGGCGCACATACCATTTTGCTGTAGTTAAATTACCTGTAGTTAAATAAATCTGCCAGTTATTTCTATCTATGTCTGCATCATCTGTTTTGCTTGATATTGCTAACTGGCGGGCTAACTTGTAAAACATAGCAGTATTACAGTTCTGCAATGTAAAAATTGATAAAAAAATAATTCTCATATTGATAGCATCAGCTGCTATATTGGACTTTTGATAAATCCTGAAGGAAACGCAATACAAATCGAGGTATGAAAATGAGTAATGATAAAGACCTTCAAAGTTCCTTTTAAAGTATTTGTGCTCTTCTGCACCATTTAGCACCATTAAAAGCCATTGTAATGTAGGCAAAATTATTTTTCCATCAAACAATTTGTTAACCTTTAAAAGTTATATCAAATTTTGTTGTCATTTATAGTTTATTGTTCAGGAAAATGTGTGCTTAGATTTGAAGAGCCAAATGAGTCCTCATGTGCCCTTAAATAGACCTCTAAAAATTGTTTTACAGATGTACATGAGTCACCCGGGTATCTTCAATTATCTTCCAGTTTGAGTCACTGGATTTCTGCAATGCCACAACAACTCATCTGCTAACCATTGCATAGTTAGTTACTTTCTCACATTTTATTTCAAAGGGTGTTTACCATTAAAAATGAGATTTTTGCTTTACACAGAAGTACAAATTGATTTCTGGAAAAGTTTCTGACTTGACCAATGCCCTCTGTTTTCTTCCCAAACTACAGATGAAACAGAAGTAGTCAGAAATATTGACCTTTTTATTTCTGCCCTCACTGCACTCAAGCAAAAGAGATGTGGTTCAATTCAAGCTATTCTAGTCACTTCATGTACAGCAATCATGTTCCATAATTTCTTCTTGACCGTGCTGGAAAATTGTATTACTTTTTCATTTTAAGTTCATGTTGTTGTTTCCTGTAGACATGCCATATCCTGTAAATCACAGTTGTGCGTGGTTCATAATCATGTTTGTATTAGTCTTTCGTAATAGAGTACAGCACTGCAGGGCCTGTGTGTTTACATTTATGCATTTGACTTTAATCCAAAGCAACTTATAGTATTATGACAAGATATACACTCAGTATGTGTGTTCCCTAGGATCTAACCCATGACCTTTTGCACCGCTAATGCAATACTCTATCAATTGAGCTACAGGAACACATAATGTATTGTATGTATAAATGTGCGCTACTGGAACACTTCAAATAAGATATTCTATCCTATCCTATGTCTATTCTATTCTATTCTATTCTATTCTATTCTATTCTATTCTATCCTGTTCTATCTATTATATTTTATTATATGTATGTTCTATTCCCCCCTTCTCCAAATCTTACCCTGGAGGTCCAGAGCCTGCAGAGTTTAGTTCCAACCTTGATCAAACACACCTGCACAAGCTAAACAAGGTCTTCATGATCACTAGAAAATCACAGGTGATTAGGGTTGGAGCTAAACTCTGCAGTGCTCTGGACCTCCAGGGTAAGATTTGAGGAACCCTGTTCTATTCTATGTCTATTCTATGTCTATTCTATTCTATTCTATGTCTGTTCTTTTCTATTCTATTCTATTCTATTCTATTCTATTCTATTCTATTCTATCCTGTTTTATGTCTATTACATTTTATTATATGTATGTTATATTCTATGTCTATTCTATTCTATGTCTATGTCTATGTCTATGACTATTATATTTTATTATATGTATGTTCTATGTCTATTCTATTCTATTCTATTCTATTCTATTCTATGTCTATTCTATTCTATTATATGTATCTTCTATTCTATGTCTATTCTATTCAATTCTATTCTATTCCATTCTATGTCTATTCTATTCTATTCTATTCTATTCTACTCTACTCTACTCTACTCTATTCTATTCTATTCTATTCTATTCTATTCCATTCCATTCTATTCTATTCTATTCTAGTCTATGTCTATGTCTGTTCTATTCTATTCTATTCTATTCTATTTCATTCTATGTCTATTCTATTATTTTCTATTCTATTCTATTCTAAATCATTTTAATCCTATCCAATTCTATGTCTGTTCTATTCTATGTCTGTTCTATTCTATGTTTGTTCTATTCCATTCTACTCTACTCTATTCTATTCTATTCTATTCTATTCTATTCTATTATATTATATTATATTATATTATATTATATTATATTATATTATATTATATTATATTATATCCTATATAATTCTAATCCTATCCAATGTCTATGTCTATTCTATTTCTATTCTATGTATGTTGTATTCTATGTCTATTCAATGTCTATTCTATTCTGTTCTACTCTATTCTATTCTATTCTATTCTATGTCTATTCTATTAGACATAGAGTTCAGTCTTCAGGTGAAGCAGTTATCAACAGGAGTCCACAGAAACGTGTAAGTGTATTTGATTTGAGACTTGTGAAGTTTTAGCGCAGTGTCGTTGCTAAGAAACGCTCTCTTGTTTACCTTTGTCTCACGTGCTGCAATCCGCGTTTGTTCTCGCGTGTCCTCGCGTGCTTTAGTGTATTACAGTAAATACAGTAGTAGTTTCGGCCATTAACGTGTTGTTGATTGTTTTCGGGCGTGGCCAACGCCAGGAGAGTATTTAAACAGCAGTAAACAGTTCAGTCTTCAGGTGAAGCAGTTATCAACAGGAGTCCACAGAAACGTGTAAGTGTATTTGATTTGAGACTTGTGAAGTTTTAGCGCAGTGTCGTTGCTAAGAAACGCTCTCTTGTTTACCTTTGTCTCACGTGCTGCAATCCGCGTTTGTTCTCGCGTGTCCTCGCGTGCTTTAGTGTATTACAGTAAATACAGTAGTAGTTTCGGCCATTAACGTGTTGTTGATTGTTTTCGGGCGTGGCCTGCTGAGTTTCAGCCCACATTTGAAGCACTTATAAAACCAGTCAGTCGCATGCAGCCCTCGTCGTGTGAAGACCGAAGAGTGTAAAGACCATCGACTCTACCTGCGCGACTCCACCGAGCAGGGACACCGACTGGGCACTTAAGTATTGCACTTTTTGTACTAACTTTTTCTATTTATCTATATAGCACTCTTTTTCCTCTCTTGTACATTTCCTATTCTTATAATTTTACTATGTGCTTTCAAATCTCTACTGTCATTACAACTCGTAAATCTGTTGTATCACGTCGCCGTGGGAGAAATATTAATAACCTCCGCACTCTCCCACCTTCCACTATTGCCTCACTCTCTCTTCCCATTGGCTTATGGAACTGCCAATCTGCTGTCAATAAAGCAGATTTCATTACTGCCATTGCCTCACATTCTGGCCTTTCTGTTTTAGCACTTACTGAGACATGGATTAAACCAGAGGACACGGCCACTCCGGCTGCCCTCTCCAACAACTACACTTTCTCACACAGTCCTCGCACAACAGGAAGGGGTGGAGGAACTGGTCTGCTCATCCCAAAGGACTGGAAATTCCAACAGCAAACCCCCTCATGTGACAGCAACTCTTTCGAATCGCATATTGTTACTATCATCCACCCTACTAAAATGCATTTTTTAGTTATCTATCGCCCCCCAGGTCAACTTGGACACTTCTTGGAGGAGTTAGACGTACTTCTGTCTTCATTCCCTGAGGATGGTACTCCTTTAGTAGTACTTGGTGACTTCAATATCCACCTGGAGAAACCACAGGCAGCTGACTTCAACACCCTGACTGCGTCGTTTGACCTCAAGCGAGTCCCTACTTCACCAACACACAGGTCTGGTAATCTTTTAGATCTTATCTACACACGCTGTTGTTCCACCTACCACACCCAGGTCACCCCACTTCACACATCTGATCACTTCCTAATTACTCTCGACCTCGACCTGACTCCCCCTGTCGCTACATACGATCCCCCATTGGTCACGTTCAGGCGCAACCTGCGCACGCTCTCTCCCTCCCGCTTATCCTCTGCGATTGTTTCCACGCTGCCCGCTCCCAGCCAACTCTCTCTGTTAGATACTGACAATGCCACTGACACACTTTGTTCCACTCTTACATCCTGCTTAGACACATTATGCCCTCTGACATCTGGACCGGCCCGGGTCACACCTTCTGCTCCTTGGCTAACTGAGGTTCTCCGTGAGCATCGCTCCACACTCAGGGCTACAGAGAGGAAGTGGCGCAGATCGAATGATCCTTCTGATCTCTGCCTCTATCAGTCTCTTCTTGCCTCCTTCTCCAAGGATGTCTCCTCTGCAAAGACCCTAAACTACCATTCAAAGATTAACAACTCACCTGACTCTCACACTCTCTTCAAGACCTTCTCTACCCTTCTTTGTCCCCCTGCCCCTCCACCTTCATCCGACCTAACGGCTGATGATTTTGCTTCCTTCTTTGTGAAGAAAACGAAAACTATTAGCAGTCAGTTCTCCGAGCCGCCGCTTCTTGCGCATTCTCAAATCCCTGAGACATGCTCCCTTCCCTCCTTCTCTCTCCTATCCGAAGCAGATGTTTCCAAGGTCTTGGCTTCTAATCATCCGACTACCTGCCCGCTAGATCCCATACCCACCCATCTCCTCCAGGCCATCTCTCCGTCTGTTATCCCTGCTCTCACTCACATTATCAATTCATCCCTTTCCACTGGCACCTTCCCTGTAGCATTTAAAGAGGCCCGAATAACCCCGTTGCTGAAGAAACCCACTCTCAATCCTGCTATGCTAGAGAACTACAGACCCGTTTCTCTTCTTCCCTTCATTTCCAAGACTCTTGAACGCATTGTGTTCAACCAGCTCTCCACTTTCTTCACACAAAATAACCTCCTGGATAGCAATCAGTCTGGATTCAAAAGTGGTCACTCCACTGAGACTGCGCTGCTATCAGTCATTGAGGCCCTAAGGCAGGCAAGGGCAGCCTCCAAATCATCTGTGCTGATCTTACTGGATCTATCTGCAGCTTTTGACACCGTCAATCACCGCATCCTCCTGTCGACTCTCATGTCTATGGGTGTCACTGACACAGCGCTTTTATGGTTCAAGTCGTACCTCTCAGATAGGTCATTTCGGGTATCCTGGAGAGGTGACGTCTCCGAACCCCAACGTCTAGATACCGGGGTCCCTCAAGGCTCTGTGCTTGGACCGCTGCTCTTTTCGATATACATGACATCCCTGGGCTCTGTCATTCGGAAACATGGCTTTTCCTACCACTGCTATGCAGACGACACTCAACTCCACTTGTCGTTCCACCCTGATGATCCTACGGTTTCTGCCCGCATCTCGGCATGCCTGAGGGACATCTCACTCTGGATGAAGGATCACCATCTCCAGCTTAACCTTGCGAAGACAGAACTGCTTGTCATATCATCCGAACCAAAGATTCAGCACAACTTTTCCATTCAGCTAGGTTCCTCGACCATCACGCCTTCCAAGACGGCCAAAAACCTGGGAGTGGTCATTGATGATCGGCTTAGCTTCAAGGAGCATGTTGCCAGCACCGCTCGCTCTTGTAGATTCATCCTCTACAATATTAGGAAAATTAGACCTTTCCTAGATGAGCATGCTACGCAGGTCCTGGTCCAAGCTCTTGTCCTGTCCAGGCTGGACTACTGCAATGCGCTACTGGCAGGACTTCCAGCCTGCACGACCAAACCCTTACAGATGATTCAGAACGCAGCGGCAAGAGTGGTCTTCAATGAGCCAAAGAGGGCGCACGTCACTCCTCTCTTTGTCAAGTTACACTGGCTTCCTATAGCAGCCCGCATCATATTTAAGGCTCTGCTCCTGGCCTTTAAAACCACCACTGGGTCAGCACCCCCTACCTTCGCTTGCTTATAGAGCCTTATGTACCCTCTCGATCACTGCGCTCTGCCACCGAGCGACGACTTGTGGTACCATCTCAAAAAGGGAAGAAAACACTAACGCGTACCTTCTCAGGAACTGTCCCACAACTGTGGAATGATTTGCCGGTCGTGACACGATCAGCTGACACTGTAGCTGTCTTTAAGACTCGGCTAAAAACCCATCTCTTCCACCATTACCTAACTTCCTAATTACAGATTTACTATCTTTATTTAGTTACCCTTCTCTTTATCTCTTTCTCTATCTACCTTCCTCTTTATCTAAAAAAAAAAAAAAAAAAAAAAAAAAAAAAACACTACTAACATACCCTTGGCTATGTATATTGTGTTGGACTTGATGAGACTATTTCCAGTGCACTTATGTATTGCTGTCTTATGTTGCCATAAT
The DNA here is from genome assembly GCA_025389145.1 of Misgurnus mizolepis. Taxonomy (NCBI): domain Eukaryota; kingdom Metazoa; phylum Chordata; class Actinopteri; order Cypriniformes; family Cobitidae; genus Misgurnus; species Misgurnus mizolepis. The sequence goes on from JAIFKI010000003.1 coordinate 3,015,006, forward strand.
TGCTTCTATTGTTTACCTCACTTGTAAGTCGCTTTGGACAAAAGCGTCTGCTAAATGACTAAATGTAAATGTCTATTCTATTCTATTTTATTCTATTCTATTCTATGTCTATTATATCCTATATTATTCTAATCCTATCCAATTCTATATCTATTCTATTTCTATTCAATGTCTGTTCTATTTTATGTCTGTTCAATGTCTATGTCTATTCTATGTCTGTTCAATGTCTATGTCTATTCTATGTCTATTCTATTCCATTCCATTCCATTCTATGTCTGTTCTATTCTATTCTATTCTATTCTATTCTATTCTATTCTATTCTATTCTATTCTATTATATGAAGAGTTTGGTTCCAAAACGCAATAAATGCCATTTTTGAAAAAATTGAGTTACTGCCAAAATCAGTATTATATCATGTCAGTATTTAAAAGTTAATTCTTAATTTTACGCAAAATCCAATATCCGCTGTGTTATTCTGTCATCTTTTCTCTCTTTTTTCCCAAAACGCAATAAACACCACTCCCCCTTTTCTACAGAATGCAATAAATTTATTGCGTTTTGGAACCAAACTCTTCATATATTCTATTCTATGTCTGTTCTGTTCTATTCTATTTTATTCTATTCTATTATATTCTATTCTATTCCATTTTATGTCTATACTATCTTATCCTATGAAACATGATAGTAAGGTCCAATGAAACACCAACTATTAATGAAACATGAACTAGCCAACATTGTGCCCTTGAGGAAGGTAGTTTGCTCCAGAAGAGCTGTGTCTGCAATAATTATCTAAGCTGTATATTAGTGGTATAAAACAACCTTAGAGATGGAAACCCAGAATTCTTAGCAATGCTTAAGGAATAGTTTTGTACGCCAAGGTTTGTACTTTTTTAAGGACACCAAGAGAGCTTTTGAAGAGACTTCCAAAAAATGACCTCATAGTTTGTTTCTGCAGGCACCTTATTACGATGTAAAGTAACGTGTTAAGGGATTAGTGCACTCTAGCACCAGTACAGCTTATACAACTTGTGGTTACAGTTTAAGATATTGCCTTATACTTCAGATTAGACACATTTAATTTGATGTAGAAATGGTTTCATAAACATTTATGGTTTTAAATCATTCCCTGCCAGCCTTTTTTTTTAAGTTGCCAGCCAGCATATTTTGTGATTTTCACAAAGTTTCACAAAATGCATTCCAGGAAAGTGCTCTTTTATAAATATATAAACATACAAATATATCAAATGAAAGAACAGACCTTCTTTCAAAAAAAACTTTCATCCTATCTTCATTAGGGAAATGTTTTCTCTTAATTGACAAGATAACTCGTCAATGGCGGGGAAAGAGTTAATGGATATTATCTGACCCCACTCTTACCCTAAATCCAACCAATTTTCAACCATATAAAACACAACACGCAAGTAAAAGTACAGTCACAGATATTTCTAGAATAAATTGACAAAAAACAACAGTATAAAAGTATTACAAACAATTTGTGTTGCAAACCTTATAAACTGAAGCCATACGTGAATAAAATGCACAGTCAGAGCTCACACTAGACATTAGAGCATGACGCCACCTGCCACGAGAGCCAATAGCATTCTTAGAATTCACATTCTTAGCTGACGTAATGATGCAATATCGGTCACGAGACACACGAAAACAAATGGTAGTTCGCAATCAAAGATGACGTGTCTTGTTTCTGAACAAGAATACTCCGGATCTGATATTTACAGTGGATTGTGATCACTTTTGCATCTTTTCTTTATAGAAAAAAAAATTAGTTTGACCGTAGTCCAATTAAATATTTTAACTTTTTGAAAAAAGTTGTGACTGTTCTGTATGCTGTGTTTATTACATATAATAAATAAAAAGGTATGTAATTTGTCCGAAGTGCATGAATAGTGTAATGTGTAATAAAATATACTAATCATCATGGCAAAATGATACCCCAAAATATATAATTTTATATCCTAATTATATATAAAGTTTCACCTGCTGCCTGTAGAGGCGCTAATTTACAGTAGGAAACGCATCTTTTGGTCGTATTTGGGGAATGCACAAACAAAGAAAACAATTGTTTGGGTTGGAGGATATTGCTTTTGAAATTCATTTTGTATAAAACTTTTGTTACCCAAAGCACTTTTTTGTTTCTTTACAATGTTTTACTCTCCACAGGGTGCCATTGTGCTAAACACAGAGATGCTCTTTCCTCCATTTGCACGATGATGCAATGTTTTAGTGTTTGTGGAGATTGTGAATCTATGCACTGTTGTGAGCCTTCATCTAAAATTAAACTGTCTGATTGGCTGTCAAAAAGATGAAAGGACCTTGTATTAATATTAATTGGTTGATGCTGCTATTTCTCTGGTGGGGAAATGGTTGCAGAATGTTAACTCATAAGAAGATCACTCACCTTTATCCATTTTTATTTTAGTTATGCAGCGTTTTATTAATGTTGTCATACTGGGGCAATGCATGCAGTGAGTTCTCATTAGATTATTCTCTTACCATCACCTTTTAATGTGGAAAATGCCCAAGAGGATTTCACAAAGTCTTTGACAAGTGAACAGTTCACTTTCAGATTTGCCCAGAGAAAACCTTTACATCTCAGATGTTGCTCTGTAATAGCACAATAAATTTTGAGTTGTTTCGTTCAAATAATTTCGCCTCAGATCTCCTTTCCACTGTCACAGCTAGGCTTGGCACTGCTTTACTTTGTAATGATGCAAGTGCTGAAAGCATTTTTTAGAAATGTTGGCCCATATTGATATGATAGCATCTTGCAGTTGATGGAGATTTGTGGGATGCACATCCAGGGCACGAAGCTCCCGTTCCACCACATCCCAAAGATGCTCTATTGGGTTGAGATCTGGTGACTGTGGGGGCCATTTTTGTACAGTGAACTCATTATCATGTTCAAGAAACCAATTTAAAATGATTCGAGCTTTGTGACATGGTGCATTATCCTGCTGGAAGTAGCCATCAGAGGATGGGTACATGGTGGTCATAAAGGGATGAACATGGTCAGAAACAATGCTCAGGTAGGCTGTGGCATTTAAATGATGCCCAATTGGCACTAAGGGGCCTAAAGTGTGCCAAGAAAACATCCCCCACACCATTACACCAACCAGCACCAGCCTGCACAGTGGTAACAAGGCATGATGGATCCATGTTCTCATTCTGTTTACGCCAAATTCTGACTTTACCATCTGAATGTCTCAACAGAAATCGAGACTCATCAGACCAGGCAACATTTTTTCAGTCTTCAACTGTCCAATTTTGGTGAGCTTGTGCAAATGGTAGCCTCTTCTTCCTATTTGTAGTGGAGATGAGTGGTACCCGGTGGAGTCTTCTGCTGTTCTAGTCCATCCGCCTCAAGATTGTGCGTGTTGTGGCTTCACAAATGCTTTGCTGCATACCTCGGATTTAACGAGTGGTTATTTCAGTCAAAGTTGCTCTTCTAATCAGTCGGCCCATTCTCCTCTGACCTCTAGCATCAACAAGGCATTTTTTTCCCACAGGACTGCCGCATACTGGATGTTTTTCTCTTTTCACACCATTCTTTGTAAACCCTAGAAATGGTTGTGTGTGAAAATCCCAGTAAGTGAGCAGATTGTGAAATACTCCAACAACCATGCCACGCTCAAAATTGCTTAAATCGCCTTTCTTTCCCATTCTGACATTCAGTTTGGAGTTCAGGAGATTGTCTTGACCGGGACCACACCCCTAAATGCATTGAGGCAACTGCCATGTGATTGGTTGATTAGATAATTGCATTAATTAGAAATTGAACAGCTGTTCCTAATAATCCTTTAGGTGAGTGTATATAGAAATACTAAATACACTGAAGGAAGCCTTATATGTCCTCCTAAGTTACCCAGCAACCTGCGAATCAAACAGTCCTAACTTGGCTGATGAAATCCTTTGTAATCTTTCTACGCTGACATTATGGGCTGCGTGTTGCAAAAGTAAGACAGAAACTGAAAACTTGACTTTCCTTCATGTTTTCTTATACCATGTCTTCGCAGCTACCTTTTAGCAAATGTTCATTTGCATTTAAAGAACATGTCATGAAAATTTAACACTTTCCTGCAGTCACTGGAATCACGTAGTAAATCTGTTGAAGACATCTTTCCACACTTCAGTCACTCTCAAAATCACTTTGGAATGGGGCATCAATGGAGATAAATCAAAATCTGTTAGTACTGCACGGGTCACAACCCTTCGCTCGCTTTCTCTCCCGGTCTCTAAATCTCTCTACACCCTCCATTGTTAGGATGTTGTGAGGCTTCTCTTGATGTGACAATCAGAGAAACTGCACTCGGGTTCTGTGACGCCTTCAGCCTGATGAGTTCTGACACCACCTGATGACCTCACAGCAGTAAAGAGAGAGAGAGAAGAGAACAGGCAAGGGTACTGTGAAGGAGTAGTGCTTTAAATCTGCTTTCTGGATCAGAGCACATGGAAAGCTGATGGAATGGGATTCACACCAAATTTACACAGAGTCCACGAAGAACCGTCCCAGGGAGAGAGATTATAATTCCACTTTTCTCCCTTGGTTTTCTGCCCGCGTTTAAACATCACCAGGCGACTAATGTGCATTCATTTTTATCTTTAAACTCCAGGGAACAGCTTTCTGAATAACATGCAGGGGATGTTAACACGCCAGTCTTGCGGATAAGCGCAGCCCTGTGCAATGCATGCATATTGAAATAATTCACTGTTTTTCAGGATTAATATGTAAATACAGTACAGTATCTTTTATTTAGGGTTATTTTTACATAGTGTAATGCAGTAGTTCCCAAACATTTTGTTTTGCGGCCCACTCACATTGGTATAATCTATTCCAGGACCCAACAACATATTTTTAAATGAAAAATTAGAAAAACACAAATATATTTACTTTTATAATTTAGTATTTTATTAATGAAATGTAAGTTTAATTGAAGTATCAACATCTTTGGCATTGTTAGTCATTAACTCTTTCCCCGCCATTGACGAGTTATCTCGTCGATCAACTCTTTCCCCACCAGCATTTTTTAAAAAAGTTGCCAGCCAGCGCCAGCATTTTTCATGATTTTCACAAAAGTTTAATGGCTTCCAGAAAATGTTCTTCTTTAAAAATATAAACAAACAATAAATCAGATGAATGAACAGACCCTCTGCTTTCAAAAAAAAAATTAGTTCTCTTGTAATCACCTCTCAAACATGGGTAGGTTTCTTCAAAAACACCCAATGTTGAGCAAAAAGCTGAGATAACTCAATTTTTGCGAAGGACTTTTGATAGAGATCAGATGCAGAGCGATCTTTAAAACATACACGGAGTTCTTTCTCTTTCACGTGAGGCGCTACTTCCGGGTTGTATAAGTTGCGGAAGTGCGTCACCTGGTGGATAATAGCGGTATTGGGGAAAGACGGAAAATCTCGTCATTGGCGGGGAAGCGTTTTCTCTTAATTGACGAGATATCTCGTCAATGGCGGTGAAAGAGTTAAGAAAAAAAATTTTTTGCCAATGATGCTCACCTAACGAATTTTTACGGTAATCTATAATTCCGCTATTATCCACTAGATGGCGCTTTTATACAACTTATAAAAAATGAATCAAAAAACTAATTTAACTCATTCCCTGCCATCCATTTTTTGAAAAGTTGCCTGCCAGCATTTTTTGTGATTTTCTCAAAAGTTTCACAAAATGCCTTCCAGGAAAATAAAATCTAAAAATATATAAACAAATAAATATATCAAATGAAAGAACAGACCATCTGCTTTCAAACAAACAAACAAACAAAAAGGGGAAAAAACTTTCATTCTATCTATATTTTTTCTGTTATAAACTCTTAAATATGAGTATTTTTCTTTAAAAATACAATTTATTTTTAGCAAAAAGCTGAAATAATTGCATTTTTGTGAAAAAGAATTTGTTAGAGATCAGATTCAGAACAATTATCATAACATACAGAGAGTTTAAAATTAGTAAATAACATTTTGGCTTCAGTTTATTCATAAATTCACTATTTAGTGGATAATCGCAGTATTGCAGAAGATTAACATAAAAATTCTTCGGGAACACGTTTTTTTTTTTTTTTTTTTGCAAATGTTTTCCCTTAATTGAGAGAACTCGTCAATGGCAGGGAAAGAGTTAACAAGATTTTAAACTCTGTGAATGTTTTGATTATCATTCAGAATCTGATCTCAAACTAAATTCCTTTACAAAAATGACATTATTTCATAATTTGCCACAAATTTTGTCTTTTTGAAGAAACCATATTTGAGAGGTTATAAAAAGAGAACAAATGAAGATAGGATGAAATGTTTTTCCCGTTTTGTTTATTTGTTTGTTTGTTCCCTGGTATGCTTGCAGATTTGGTCTAGGTTTGGTGCGGTTAAGTTTAATGTGAGTTTGCCCTAATTGCACAATATTCACAAATGTCAGCAATATTGGCCTCCCACCACACTATTACCGACTACAAAAAGTAAGTGTTAAAGGGACACAAGGCAGCATTTTTATGTTAATAAATCATCTTCGTAAGTCGGTATATGGTTAAATGACTCATTGCATGACGAATGAAGACTCTCTCGCCCGCCCCTACCGTCTGTAGGAAGAATACCCCACTTGCAAGTTCGCTGTATCCGACCCGGTGTCCTTCAGTCTCGTATAGTCTTAGATATAGAACGCATTTACTCCCAGACACTAGGGGGAGCTAGTAGAGAAATAATACTCAGACTTGCCTTGTGTGCCTTTAAAAAGAATTGTGTTTAAAAAAGATGTGTATCATGTGATTGTGTATCATGTGTATTCATCTCAAGTTGGAAAACAATAATTTTACAAAGTGATGAGCATGTAAGTTGGGAAAGCATGGGGTGCGAATAACACATTTTTTGTGTCGTATTTTGATTTGCATAACTTCATTTGTGAATGCGCTTCTGTAACAAATCTGCGCAACGGGTGTGATTGACTCCCTTGGTCCGATTGACAGCTGATTTAGAAACTTGATCATGAGGTTCAATCAGCCAAAAGAAATCTATTTAGAGCTGATCTGTATTCAATTTCAAGCTCTCTAATATGGTGCGTAAATCTGCTGTTAGCCATTATGCTTGATGGCAGCATTATGAGGCCTGCAGATTTGAAATGTATGTTCTGTCAAGTGTTAAGAATGGCCTCGAACTTGAGGACATGAATGTTTAAGCATTCAAATGAGACAACCGAAAGGGGGAGAAATTGCCTAATCTGATTTATGCTCAAAGTCACAATCTGTCTGATCACATAAGTCTGAGCTGAGTGTTGATTATGTGCCCTCGTGAACAGAGCTCTGCCCTTTAGTCAGATGTCTAGAAGCTTCTCTCATCACATTTTCACCGTACTGATGAAAGATTTCTGTGGCAATGTGTATTTTTATGTACACTGTAAAAAAATTCCGTAGAAATTGCAGCTGGGTTGCCGGTAATATACCGTAGATTTAAATTTATGTTTTTAACTGGCAACATTTTGTTCAAAGTTAAATGAACATTAAACATTTACAAGTCTTTGTCTTTATAGAGTAAAACTAAAAAAACAGCATCAAGCAAAACATTCTGGGAAACAAAATCTGAAGCAAAAAACAGAAAAAGGTTGATGATGATTTCTGGTTCCCAGAATGCTTTGCATGAGGCTGTTATTGTATAGTTTTATTCTGTAAAGATAAATACTTGATAATATTTAAAATTGATTGAACTTTGAACAAATTCTTGCCAGTAAATTACATAAATGTAAATCTACGGTAAATTACCGGCAACCCAGCTGCAATAACATTGTAATTTCTACGGATTTTTTTACAGTGTAGGGGAGAGCGCACAACCTAACGCTTTTTGGTTATGGCTCAATAATTCAAAAAACATTTGAGTTTGATTCATTATATTTTTACACAAGCAACACACACATCTCTGCTACAAATGAACATTTGAAGTTTGTTTCTAGTACTTATCATTCTTGGACAATTGCACCAAATGTGACAGAAGTGCAAACGTTACAACTTACCCCATAGGTGGGGTTAATTGTAACAGGCAGGGGGTTAGTTGTAACACTTGCTAAAAATTAAGTTTGCAGGCAAATATTTCAATACTATTTTGTCTGTATACTTGAAGTGGATATTGTTTATATATCTGTCTTTAATAGACAGGTATCCACACTGTATTCATTCATCCAGCCCTTTTCTAACAATAGTTCAATTATAAATGGATCCAAATGTCTAAATATGTGAGAAAAAGCAGCACAATTAAAAACATTTTTTCTGTAAAAAACATACATAAGTCTTAAATCAATTCTGAGATAATGAACATCAAAGTCTGATTTTAGCCATTCATTTCATTATGATTTCAATCTTTGACGTGACCTTATTCAATCAATATTAAAGATATGAACAAAAATAAATTTGACACATGATTTTTGATAAGACAGACACATTTATTTTGTTGGCAGCGTGCAATCATTCGTGTGTAGCCTATTTAAAACAACGGCAAGAACTACGCTAACGTTTTCATATCTTAAGTGCTGAGGGGTTAACACAGCGTAACAATTAACCCCGCTGAGTCAAAATATTTTCAAGCCCACCAAAAAAGTTGCTAAGAGCTGCAGACATATTTCAAAACGATGCTATGTTTAAGTCAACAAGACACTGATTAATATGACATAACATTGGATTTGGTATTTTACACACCCAACTTAGAAACCGAAAAAAAAAACATATCATAATAAATAAAGAAAATTACTTACATGCCCCCAAAACACTCGTTCATCAATAACTCTCTGGAAAAACATTATACATTTCCAATAATGTGCAGGAGATTGTCTTTTGGCAGCGTGAAATCAATACAGAAAAAAACCAATCCCTCAACCCTGTGCAACAATGTAAACGGTCCGTGTTACAACTAACCCCGAGCACCCCTACTGTAAGTGTTGTTGTATGTTTTCATACTAAAACATATAGTTGTGTTGACGGGACTAAATTTTAATTATTTACACATTACCATAAGTACTGACTAAGAGAAACATTCATTTAATCAGATTTGCAAATACACCTCACAAACTTTTATTTGATTTCATTAAAATCTATGTCATTAAGTTTCTTAGTATTTTGTTTCAAGGATGCACAAGCATGATGAACGCATTAAGAAAATGATTATTTGCTCTGTACCAGCTGTTATCGTCCCTTCAAATCGGTGTAAAGCCATAATGTCGATATAGGTTGATTGGAAAAGAGCAGTACAGTATTAACAAGTATTGGTCACCATGTCACCCAGTTCCCTGGGGCGTTCCTGCTTTGATTCATTATAAGATCATTATGTCTAAGTGTAAGTGTGTTGTCTTCACTTGGTTTTCGTCATTGGCTACTATTTTTGTCTCTAAGAGGCGATTTACATCTGGTATTATGATGGGTTTTTGGTTGATCGGATCAGTGGATAAATACAGTAAACAGGGTGTAAAATATTTTGGGCTTGTCCACTTTCGACCACATACATTGGTAGTCGAAATGCATTCGAGGGATTGCTTTTGTGGTGTAGACCCTCATGTGGTCGATTGTGTTCAAGCATCGACAAAAGACCACCCACTCTCCACTTATATTAATCTTATGTGTTGTACCAAGCACAATGTTTTTTATCTGACTTCTATAACCCACAGTGTTCATGGTAGCACTTTATTTTACAGTACGTGTAGATACCTAAAAGTAAGTACCACACATTTGTCGGTAAGTACAACTTATTTACCATATATGTACAAGGTAAGTACACGTACTGTAAAATAAAGTGCTACCGTGTTCATTATAATCTTCAGGCTTTCATTAATAAAGCTGCTTTTTGCCTCTTTCATTTTTGTTTCATTTTGCGAGCGTATAAAAGCGGTGCATGCTTTACAATAACAGGTACAAAACATTGTGTAACATTTACTAACAACACAAGCAGCGGACTTTGACACAATATTAGTGTTTGTCAATTTAAACCCTTAATTTATACTGCTTGCGTTTATGGGAAAGCAGAGGGACTTGTCCACCACGGAGAGGTAGTAAAACACCAGGTCTAAACAGCCCCATAAACGACCTGCAGCACCAAATGGCCATCTCAATGTCCACCAGGTCACCCTTCCTCGTTGGAGCAGCTACAGTAATTTAAACAATTCATTCAAGCCTGCAAGACATTTGTAATTGAAATAGGGTGGCACACTTTATGCGTGTGTCAATATTGGTCGAGCTTTACACAACATATTGTTTCAAAGCAGCTTCATAGAAATCATAGTCTCTGGTGTGCCAAAGGTGACTGTGGCGATAAAAAACGGATAAGTTACAAAAAAAATCCACCCCCATTACCGTTGTGTGTATGACCAAAATCATTTTTTGTACCAGGCTGTAAACATATTTATTTCTGCTGTAAAATTGAACATTTTAACAGTGGGCTGGTACCCTAAGGGTTCAGTTTCTACCTCTAGTCCTGCCAAAAATATAACCCCTAAAGTGGCACAGACTGGAGTTACATATCACTACCATTTTCTACCCGCAAGTGTCAGGCAGACGTGTGTTAATGTCAAGTGCTGAGATAAAGGAGATAAAGTCGGGCATGTAGGGGATAAAGTGAAAGCAATAGTTTACATCCACACACCTTGAGGCCAAGGGGCAGGTGTAATTCTTCTTGCCTGGATAGATGTCTTTCATCACTTTATCTTAAATTGATGTACATGGCTACCAATTAAGAAGCCAAAAACTTATCGGAATGGCCTAAGGAGTATGATAAACTAAAAAAAGTAAACTTACTAAACTTACAAAGAGTTTACTGGATGCTTTGTAATACTGGAAATGTACTGAATTTGCTGAAAGACACCCAGGTGCGGAACAGCTATCTCTTTACCCAGAACAATTATTGTTTTATAATAAAGTAAAATTTGGATAGTGTTGATGCCGGCCATGGACCATCAGACAGTTATGACCATTTCTGTGATTTTTATGTAAAGTATACTAAAAAAAAAAGGTCAAAAAGGGACGAGCCCAGCAGCTGGGTTAAAATTAACCCTGAAGATGTTTGTAATTTGGATTGAAACAACCCAGCATGCATGGGTTAAATTACAACCCAGCAGGCTGATCTCGTCCTTTTTTGACACACCGATGGGTTAAAATAACCCAGTATTTTTTTTTAGTATAATGAGGTCTCTCCCATACAGTTAAATATCCTAAATATATTTCGTAGAAAGTAATGATCAATTGAATGTATTTTTTTTATTATATTTAGTATTTATTTTTAAAATATATTTAGTGTTAACATTCATATATCAACATATATTTCAAAATGTATTTTAAGGGCAAGCAAATACATTTCTAGTTTTGCATCCAATATGGCAAAAATGTATTTTTTGTCTAAATATAGGTACATTTTATAGTTTTATAGTTGTAATTTTATAAATTATATTTTTGAAGTTAAAAAATTTTTAATTTGATATTTTTTTATGTTCCCAGGTTTGTAACATAAACACAGTTTTTCTTCCGATGCTACATGAATATATTTCCTTGGATTGAAATATATTTTTAATTTATTATATTTATGGCCATATTATATTTTAAAATATATATTTGTTGCCATATGGGCTGTGCGCGTAGTAGTTGCGCATCCATTAGTATAGACTGTAATACAAGTACTAAAGTTGTATTGCGGACTCCCCTGTGCCCCCCTGACAAGGTGACCGCCTGTACGACGGCCTGGCTAATACAGTTAGTTTAATAGCACTTGTTATTTAGGTCATTTACAGCATAGTTAAAAAACTTACGGCCACTTGACTAAAATGTTATTCAGGATTTTTAAAAAACATTTTGTCTGACTGCATATGTTGTGGTAAAATTTGTTATAATTGAAATTATAATTTCGCCAACATATTTGTTTCTTTCATTAAAAGGTTTTGATTTATTCTGACACTTTTAGTCACGGTAGTTGTATTTCTGTAGAGTTTACTATTTGTGAAATCCCTGAAATGAAATCATTATTTGTGATATGTTAAATCATCCTACATTCTGTAGAAATATAACCTTGATATCTTATGTCAAAGATTGAAGCATTTGACCTGTCATGTACATTTACTCATATTTCATTTCCAGATTTTCACTGGTTTTATGGTGACAATTTTCCCAAAATAATGCACAAGAATGAACATGACATGCATGTAATTACAACTTTAGAAGTGAAAAGTAAGACAATTCTGATAATAGGGCATGAAGGCATGAGTCTCCAGCACAAGGGACTATAATGCAAAGGTCACCAGATGGTACCTGGCAGTGCAATCATTTTGTTTAAAGATCAAACAACATTGACATCTTATTATTACATTATAAGTGTGAAATTTACATAGGATGTAGGTGAGGTTTTTGATCCTGTTCTGTGTTAAGATGATACGTCTGTTGTCAGGGTACATTAGACCAGATGCCCTCTATCTGTAGTTCAGCTTAACACCACTGTGGACATGAGATGAGAAAATCATAAGATGAGAGTGGTAGTTGTACTCTCAAATGACGATGTGCACTGTAGGAAACAATATAGGCTCTTTCACACATACTGTACAGTCTTTACTGCTAAATTGCAGTTAACAAATCATGTGTGAACAGAACCTTTCTGGTAAATCAGTGCTGCCAATTTACCACTAAGAGAGGTTGTAAGATTACCAGTAATTTATGTGTGAACGGAAAATAGGATTACCGTAATTTAGCCTCTTAAACTCTGTGGACCCTTTCCCGGGTCCAAAATTAATTATTATGACTTAATATAAAATATTCCTTTAATTGTTAATGGCCTGTCATGGACCCCAGTACCACATATGAGATTCTGTTTGAAAGCTTAGAATCTCTACTTTCTGCAGATATGCATCACTTTGAAATATATTTTACTGTAGAAAAGTTATTTACACTTAATTTACACTATCACCCCCCCAAAAAATGTATGATTTAATATTCACATATATCAAAATTTTCAAGTATGACAAACATGGGCAAGTCTTATATCAAATGAAAGCTCTCACTCTCAGGAATAAGGCTACATTACTTTTGTTCTATTGTCATCACATATCCAACAATCGTCGAATGAATAATGATGTAAAAAATCGTCTTTTGTAAACGTATGTGAAACTTGAGCGTGAACTGCCTCAGATAGCACAGATAGCCACAAATGCTACACCATCTTTTATCTTAGGTGCTCCTCTACAAAATTAGCCCATTTCCAACGTTTTCTTTGGTTGTGTGCATATATAATCCCTTACTATTTATTATATGTGCAAAACAAAACAAAGTATTTTTATATGAAACATTTATTTTCACACCCTTCAGTAAAATGAGAATAACTTTTGAAGTCGACATGCTAAAGAAATCATTCTTTTTTTGGGTGTTTACTGTCTGCTGCTGGTAACAACCAGGGCCGGGTTTCCCAAAAGCATCGTAGTATTGGGATTACAGGATTCATTTAAACCCTGTCCAGGGAACATGGCCATATGAGAATTTAATTAAATGAAAATAGCATAATATAAATTCTCAACATAATGCAACAGTATTAGCAGTGGGACTAAATTCCCGCACCTAACCCCAACGTCACAGGGGTCAAGGCAAAATGTACCAAAACTTAAAAATGTGGTCTTATGAATTAATACGAATTAGCCAACTCATAAAATATGTACGAATGCAACGACCATTTGAAGTGTCACAAAATTTGGAAATTATTGGATACATTATGATATGAAAGCCAAACGCCTTCATGATTTGCGATTGGTCAGTTAAAAGCGCATTGTGTTGTTCTTTACCAATATGACCCACAAAGTGGACCAGACATTATGTTACTGATCAAATGTTGGGCCACATCCGGGACAGTCCTGGTTTTTGGAGTCCTGTCCCCATCTGGAGCTGTCCCCGTTGCACAGCATGTCCGAAAATGCTGACCAACATAGCCTGCTGGTGCAGTGAGTATTTTCACCAACAGGGGGCACTGCTGCCTCTGCAACATGCAGTGGTCGAGCGCATTTACTTATCAATAAAAAACTTCACCTGGACAATTATTATCATTATTATCATCAAATGCTAACTTCTGGTGTTAAATCGACTGTGTACTACTGTAGACACTGCATGAATACATAGAGTACAGTGGTAATTGAGTATTGGCCCTTCACTTATATTCCAAAACTTGCTGTGGCCCTTGAAAAAGTTTGCTCAAGTTATGCCATCCCAATTTGCCATAAAATGCATTCAGTGAAAAAATGATTGTGATAGATATCCAAAGCACGTCCCCAATAATGGGTAATTTCACTTGAACAAGGAAATTAAAGATGTTCCACTGAGGCAAGGCATTTTCACAAGGACGTCCAAAGCTGATGTGATGTATTACCTCTTGTCCAGAATGCTGCTGTACATATGAACCAGCAAAATAAGTGTGCTAGAAAAATATTGCTATTCAATGCCTAGAGGACCTGTTAAAAGCCCTTATGCCTCAAGCTTGGTTTTATTTAGTGGAAAAGACACACAGTCCCAACCCCGCTCATCTTTACCCCGCACCATCACTGCCTTAAGGCAAAACTGGCCTCATAACCGCTTTTCACCTTCAAGGACTCGGTGATTTAAACATTAGTGATTTAAAGACCAGGGTGCCTTTATAACAAAGACGTTTTCTTTTAAGTTTGCCACACCAACATTAGATTCATTGTCAAACTGACTCTCTCTTTCAATCAATCATTGCATTTTAATACATGCAAGTTCATTCATCTGTAGCAGAGCATTTATTAGATGTTAAAATGAACAAAAGGAGAATCCGCACAATTTTAAGTGTCTTTTGGGGAAACTATTGCTGTTATAAAACCCAAGGACATAATTATGTAATTGCACAATCTTATGAGGTGATTGAACTTTTAAAAGCACAAGAAAAATTTAAGCTGCAAGCAGTGATGGAAGGACCCTCGCACGCATGTGCACCGCAACCCTATGGGCTTAGTAAAGCAGTGAACCAGGGGGATATGAATTTATTTGGGTAAATATAGGTGCATTTTCAAAATAATTTTGATGTGCCACATTTCCTGTTGTTACATTGATGTGTTCAGGTCAGGACCCTTGTCAAACGTATGATGCCTGTGACAGGTCGGACATTGTATGCCTGAGTTACAACAGCTTTCTCATGGCGAAATATCACACTGTGCCAGGCCGCTACAGACACGCCCTTTAATGAAATGTCAAGATCTTCACAATTTATCATTGTGAAGTTCTTAAGTTCAGACTGACCAAATATGATGATGATCTGAAAAAAATTCTATGAGCAGTAAATCACAGTGTAAAACCTGACATTTCCTGCTGCCAGCAGGTGGCGCTATAACTTTTACTGAATATTGTCATGTTGATGTGTTCAGGTCAGGGCACTTATCAAACATGTGAAGCGTGGGTCAGATTGGACGTTTTAAGCCTGAGTTAGAACAACTTCCTGTTTCATTGCGAAACACAGAAATTTGGCAGGCCGCCACAGACACACCCACCAGTGAAAAGTCAAGACCTCCGCAATAAAACATCACAAAGGCCTTTAAATGACACAGACCAAATATGATGATGATCTGATTTAATTTCTAGGAGGAGTTCGTAATTTGCACTCAAATGACAGAGAAAATTCAAAATGGCCGACTTCCTGTGGAGTTTAGAGCTTGGCTCCAAGAGACTTTTTTGTAGGTCTTGGGGTTATACATGATCCTATCACATTTCATATATGTACGTTTACCATAGCGGGGGGGCTGCTCTCTTGAATTTTTGAAGGTGGCGCTATAGAGCCATTTTTACACCCCCATTTCTGAAGCCTATTTCAAATAAAAAAATGTGCAACATTTTACACCTGTGCAACGTTTCATGACTTTTTGAGCTCTTTTAGGCTGTCAAAAATGCAATTCATTTAGCGATAATTTGCGAAGCCGCCACGGACATGCCCTTTAACGAAAAGTCAAGGTCGTCGTTATTTATCATCACACAAGGTCTTGAGATTAGACTGATTAAGTAAGTCACAGCGTTAACCATGGCATTTCCTGCTGCCTCTAGGTGGCGCTATGAGTGTTACTGAATTATGCCATGTTGATGTGTTCAGGCCGGGACCCTAATCAAATGTGTGAAGTCAGGGACAGTTCGGACAATGTATGCCTGAATTACAACAGCTTCCTGTTTCATGGCGAAACATCACACTTTGCCAGGCCGCCACGGACACGCCCTTCAACAAAAAGTCAAGATCTTCACTATTTATCATCGCCAAGGGCTTAAGATCAGTCTTACCAGATATTTTGATGATTTGATTAAATCTCTTAGAGCAGTAAATCACAGCGTAAAACAAGGTATTTCCTGCTCCCTCTAGGTGGCGCTATGACTGAAGCTGAATATTGGCATTGAAATGTGTTCAGGCCAAGACCCTTATCAAACGTGTGAAGCTTGAGGCAGATTGGACATTGTATGCCTGCGTTAGGACCAATTCCTGTTTAATGGCAAAAACGCCTACATTTGTCAGGCCGCCACGAACACACCCTCCAACGAAAAGTCAAGATCTCCGCAATTTAACATCGCAAAGGCCTTTAGATGATACTGACCAAATATGATGACGATCATATTAACGATCAATAAAATTGGCCGACTTCCTGTGGGGTTTAGAGCTTAGCTCCAAGATACTTTTTTGTAGGTCTTGGGGTGATACATGATCCTATCACATTTCGTATATGTACGTTTACCGTAGCGGGGGGGGGGCTGCTCTCTTGAATTTTTGAAGGTGGCCATTTTTACACCCCCATTTCTGACGCCTATACCACAGGTAAATTTTCACCACTTCTGACGTGTGTGAAAAATTTCATGAGTTTTTGAGCATGTTTAGGCCGTCAAAAATACGATTCACTTTGGAGAAGATGAAGAATAATAAGAAACGGAGCAAAAACAATAGGGTCCTCACACCCCGGTGTGCTCTGGCCCTAATCATGAGTTTCGGGTATTTCTGCTACAAGCATAGACTCACCTCATCGATTTGCAATACAAATCTCTTTGCTTATCCTTTTGTCTTTCATGTCACTTTCTTTCATCTCAGAGCATCAGGAAATAATCATGGCAAATGTATCAACATTTATAAGACTTACTGTTTAATCCACTGCAAAGACTTTCTCTGGAAGAAATGGGATGATGAATGTTCCCACTAGAAATTTAATGTGAATCATTTATTCTTCTTTAAGGGGGAATTTAAAGCGCTGCAGTGCCCTCTACTGGTATTGATTATTCTTTACCATTAATGCTTATATCTTTTTGCATACATACATGCTCAGTAACAAGCATAATCTTTAAGCAACTTTGTTTTGCATCATAAAATATGTTCGATACGCACATAGCTGCTATGTTCAATATGCAAGGAAAATTTGATGTACATTCCTCAGTTATATTAAATCTTTGTATTTTCTAAATCTCCAGTAACATTTGGAGAGGGGTTTCTCTGCCCAAAGTAAGGAGGGGTCAATGGAACATCTGAGGTTGGGCTAAAGATCAGTAATTACAAACACTTGGAGCAAAAAACGATTTCTCTGTTCCCGGTTGCCTTTTAGTCCCAGGTGAAAATGTAGTACACTTCCATAGTGCACTTAAAGTGCTTTATTTTCGCACACTTTGTATTTAATATACTAAAAATTCATCTTTAGTACTTCTTAAGATGTTCTTAAGATTATTAAGTGTACTTATTTGTGCTATTTTGAGACACCATGAATAAGAACTAAAATACACTTTTATTTAACATACTATCTCTGTATTAAAAATGTATTTAGTTAACACTTGTATTAAACTTGAACTCAACTTTCATACAAAGATGGGTTCAAGTTTACTACAAGTGGTACCTAAATAATAATAATAAAAAGAAATGTTTAGCACATTTTAGTTGATATTTATGGTGTCTCAAAATAGCACAGTGAAGTACACTTAGATAAGTATATTACGTACAAAAGTAGTGTGCGAAAATAAAGCACTTTAAGTACACTATGGAAGTGTACTACTTTTCACCTGGGGTGTAGGGAAGATGGGGGCACAAACGAACACATTTTGGCTTCGTCTCAATTGTTGAAAATATGCTCAGGTTAGAGTGATCATATTTTTACACAAGAAACACACAACTACAGATGCTGTATAACCTCCACTTCAGCATATTTGTCCACTCGTGTTGCCATAGTTTGCAAGCGGAAGGATAGAGCAAATAGCGTGCTTTTATTGATAGGCCACAATGTCAAGGGATGAGCCATTATTTAAAGTAGGAATTTCTCTGGATTTTAAAAATCCTGGGAACTTCTGGGATAATAAGTATACAGCTGCATGTAATATAAGACACTGTGCTAGTGGTTTGTATTTTATTACAAAAATCTTGCCTAACTGGAACACTTTACAATAAGGTTTTATCTGTTAAAGATACAATATGTATAATCCACCACTAGATGGCGCCATATCAAAATAATAACACTGACGTAGTTTAATGACGCTCTGAAGCATCGTATAATGATGAGATTTGTTGTCTTTTGCTGCGTCCGAAACCGCATACTGTACAGTAGGTACTGAATGAGAGGAAAGTACCTACTTACTTGCCGTTAAAACAGTAGGTACTGTATAGTATGAATCCTGGTAGTATGAATGAGATTCGGACGTACTACATCCGCCATGTTGCTACATCACGTGACATGCGCCGTCATCACGTCATGTCATTCCAGCGCGAATTCAGCATACGCGTAATCTTCTTCGTTGGACAATTCCCCTCCCGGGGCGTAATGGGATAGTGAAGTGTCCATCGTATGCACACTGCAAAATCTAACCCGAAGTAATAGCTCATCCAGGTACTTTTCGCATACTGTTTTTGGAATACCATGTATTCGGACATACTACTCGCCTCGCCTACTGCTTTTCGCGTACTATATAGTATGTAGTAGGCGGTTTCGGACGCAGAATTTGACTCAACCCAAAGCTTCAGATGAATGGCACAGCAGCGGCCGGTGCAATCGACATGTATGTTCGTGGCCGCTCGCGCGGAACAGATACGTCACGTGTTACGTCGTGGGCAGGTTGTAGGTAACGGTGGGAGGGGAATAACAGTGAGCTCATCAGACGTTTCCTAAAAAAATAAACATTGTTCAGGAGTCGCGCCGCTTGAGTCTGAGTCGAGTCTTAAGTCTTTGAGGACGGGTCTCAAGTCAAGTCTGAAGGCACTGTGTGTGCGACTTAAGTCGCACTCGAGTCCGAGTCTTAAACTCGAGTCCCCATCTCTGCCCTAACCCCGCACCTAACCACAACGTCACAGGGGTCAAGGCAAAATGTACCAAAACTTAAAAATGTGGTCGTATGAATTAATACGAATTAGCCAACTCGTAAAATATGTACGAATGCAACGACCATTTGAAGTGTCACAAAATTTGGAAATGATTGGATACATTATGGTATGACAAGCCAAACGTCTTCATGATTTGCGATTGGTCAGTTAAAAGCGCATTGTGTTGTTCTTTACCAAAATGACCCACAAAGTGGACCAGACATTATGTTACTGATCAAATGTTGGGCCACATCCGGGACAGTCCTGGTTTTTGGAGTCCTGTCCCCATCTGGAGCTGTCCCCGTTGCACAGCATGTCCGAAAATGCCGACCAACATAGCCTGCTGGTGCAGTGAGTATTTTCACCAACAGGGGGCACTGCTGCCTCTGCAACATGCAGTGGTCGAGCGCATTACCTTAGCAATAAAAAACTTCACCTGGACAATTATTATCATTATTATCATCAAATGCTAACTTCTGGTGTTAAATCGACTGTGTACTACTGTAGACACTGCATTAATACATACAGTTTAGTGGTAATTGAGTATTGGCCTTTCACTTGTATTCCACAACTTGCTGTGGCCCTTGAAAAAGTTTGCTCAAGTTATGCCAACCCAATTTGCCATAAAATGCATTCAGTGAAAAAATTATTGTGATAGATATCCAAAGCACGTCCCTAATAATGGGTAATTTCACTGGAACAAGGAAATTAAAGGTGTTCCACTGAGGCAAGGCATTTTCACAAGGACGTCCAACGCTGATGTGATGTATTACCTCCTGTCCAGTATGCTGCTGTACATATGAACCAGCAAAATAAGTGTGCTAGGAAAATATTGCTATTCAATGCCTAGAGGACCTGTTAAAAGCCCTTATGCCTCAAGCTTGGTTTTATTTAGTGGAAAAGACACACAGTCCCAACCCCGCTCATCTTTACCCCGCACCATCACTGCCTTAAGGCAAAACTGGCCTCATAACCGCTTTTCACCTTAAAGGACCAGGTGATTTAAACATTAGTGATTTAAAGACCAGGGTGCCTTTATATCAAAGACGTTTTCTTTTAAGTTTGCCACACCAACATTAGATTCATTGTCAAACTGACTCTCTCTTTCAATCAATCATTGCATTTTAAGATATGCAAGTTCATTCATCTGTAGCAGAGCATTTATTAGATGTTTTAATGAACAAAAGGAGAATCCGCACAATTTTAAGTGTCTTTTGGGGAAACTATTGCTGTTATAAAACCCAAGGACATAATTATGTATTGCATAATCTTATGAGGTGAGTGAACTTTTAAAAGCACAAGAAAAATAATGTCTGTAACAAGCTTAGACTCACCCCATCAATCTGCAATACAAATCTCTTTGCTTATCCTTTTGTCTTTCATGTCACTTTCTTTCATCTCAGAGCATCAGGAAATAATCATGGCAAATGTATCAACATTTACAAGACTTACTGTTTAATCCACTGCAAAGACTTTCTCTGGAAGAAATGGGATGATGAATGTTTCCACTAGAAATTTAATGTGAATCATTTATTCTTCTTTAAGGGGGAATTTAAAGGGCTGCAGTGCCCTCTACTGGTACTGATTATTCTTAACCATTAAGGTGAACGTGATTTCACCAAGTATGATGTGATCCTGGATCAACACCATTGTTGGTCCTGGATCAACATTTTAATTAACCAGTAAGCCATTAACACATTTAACTATTAACGCTTATATGTTTTTATGCTCAGTAAACAGCATAATCTTTAAGCAACTTTTTTTGTTTTGCATCATTTTAATACTAATAAGAAAAATATGTCCGATACGCACTATGTTCAACGTACAGGGAAAGTTTGATGTACATTCCTGCAGTTATATTAAATCTTTGCATTTTCTAAATCTCCAGTAACATTTGGAGAGGGGTTTCTCGGCCCAAAGTAAGGAGGGGTCAATGGAAAATCTGAGGTTGGGCTAAAGATCAGTAATTACAAACACTTGGAGCGGAAACCGATTTCTCTGTTCCCGGTTGCCTTTGAGTCCCAGGTAAAACACTTCCATGGTTTACTTAAAGCGCTTTCCGCACACTAATTTTGTACTTAAAATAGCACAAATAAGTACACTTAGATAATCTTAAGAACATCTTGAGAAGTACTGAAGATTAATTTTTACTATATTGAGACACCATGAATATGAACTAAAATGCACTTTTAACATACTATCTCTGTATTAAAAAGTGTATTTAGTTAACACTTGTATTAAACCTGAACTCAACTTTCATACAAAGATGGTTTCAAGTTTACTACAAGTGGTACCTCAATAAAAAAAAATGTATATACATTTTTAGCACATTTTAGTTCATATTTATGGTGTCTCAAAATGGCACAGTGAAGTACACTTAGATGATCTTAAGAAGTACTAAAGATGAATTTTTAGTATATTAAGTACAAAATTAGCGTGCGAAAAAAGCACGTTAAGTACACTATGGAAGTGTACTACTTTTTCACATAGGGTGTAGGGGAGATCAGGGCACAAGCTAACACATTTTGGTTTTGTCTCAATCATTCAAAACATGCTCAGGAGTGATCATATTTTACACAAGAAACACACAACTACAGGTAGATGCTGTATAACCTCCACTTCAGCATATTTGTCCACTCATGTTGCCATAGTTTTTAACAAGCGGAAGGATAGAGCAAAATGGCGTGCTTTTATTGATAGGCCACAATGACAAGCGATGGGCCAATATTTAAAATAGGAATTTCCCTGTTTTTAAAAAATCCTGGGATCTCCTGGGATAATAAGTACACATCTGCATGTAATATAAGACACTGTGCAAGTGGTTTTTATTTTATTGCAAACTGGAACATGCCTAACTGGAACACTTTACAATAGGGTTGTATCTGTTAACATTAGTAAATGCATTAGCTAGCATGAAATTACAATGAGCAATGCATTTTTCAGCATACATTAATTAACTGTCACTCCCCTTTATTGGGGGGGGGGCTTTAAAGTACCTCCAGATTTCTTTGGTTTAGATGCCTAATCTGGGTCTCTTTATAAAGTGGACACTTTAAAGTTTTTCATTGAAGTGTCTAGAGTTGTTAATTTTAAATTAAAATAAAGTTGTATATCATTATTATCGCAATAAAGCAAAAATGTTTAAAACCCAAACTGCTAAAAATATCAATGTTTTGATCCAAATTTCAAGTTAAAGTCACCCATAATTTGCTTTTGGCTTTAGTGGTTTTACCAACTGAGGCCACTAGGTGTCATTGGTCTACTCTTGTCACAAATTAATAAGTGACTGTCACTTCCTAAATATTATTATTATTGCTAAAAGGTTTTAAAATATAAAAAACATATATAGATTGTCAATATTTTTTAAGTTAAAATCAGTATGTCACTGTTATACATATGTAATAACTATGCATATAAATATGTAATATATAGATATGTTATAACTATAAATTTGAAATCCTTTAGTAGTACTTGGTGACTTCAACATCCACCTTGAGAAACCACAGGCAGCTGACTTCAACACCCTGACTGCGTCCCTACTTCACCAACACACAGGTCTGGTAATCTTTTAGATCTTATCTACACACGCTGCTGTTCCACTTACCACACACTGCTGTTCCACGCTGTCACCCCACTACACACATTTGATCATTTTCTGATTACTCTTGAGCTCGACCTAACTCCCCCAGTCACTCCACACAATCCCCCCTTGGTCACGTTCCGGCGCAACCTGTGCACGCTCTCTCCCTCCCGCTTATCCTCTGCGATCGCTTCCATGCTCCTCGCTCCCAGCCAACTCTCTCTGTTAGATACTGACAATGCCACCGACACACTTTGTTCCACTCTTACATCCTGCTTAGACACATTATGCCCTCTGACATCTGGATCGGCCCGGGCCACACCACTTCCTTTTTGGCTTCTCCGTGAGCATCGCTCCACACTCAGGGCTGCAGAGAGGAAGTGATGCAGATCGAAAGATCCTTCTGACCTCTGTCTCTATCAGTCTCTTCTTGCCTCCTTTTCCACGGAGATCTCCTCTGCTAAGACCCTGTACTACCATTCAAAGATTAACAACTCACCTGACTCTCACACTCTCTTTAAGACCTTCTCTACCCTTCTTTGTCCACCTGCCCCCCCCTACTTCATCCGACTTGGTGGCTGATGATTTTGCTTCCTTCTTTGTTAAGAAAACGAAAAATATTAGCTGTCAGTTCTCCGAGCCGCCGACTCTTGAACGTGTGGTGTTCAACCAGCTCTCCTCTTTCTTCATACAAAATAATCTCCTGGATAGCAAACAGTCTGGTTTCAAAAGCGGTCACTCCACTGAGACTGTGCTGCTTTCAGTCATTGAAGGCAGGCAAGGGCAGCCTCCAAATCATCTGTGCTGATCTTACTGGATCTATCTGTCGCTTTTGACACGGTCAATCACCGCATCTTCCTGTCGACCCTCATGTCTAAGGGTGTCTCTGACGCAGCGCTTCTATGGTTCAAGTCGTACCTCTCAGGTCATTTCGGGTATCCTGGAGAGGTGACATCTCCGAACCCCAACGTCTTGATACCGGGGTGCCTCAAGGCTCTGTGCTTGGACCGCTCCTCTTTTCGATATACATGACATCCCTGGGTTCTGTCATTTGAAAACATGGCTTTTCCTACCACTGCTATGTGGATGACACTCAACTTCACTTGTCGTTCCACCCTGATGATCCCACGGTTTCTGCCTGCATCTTGGCATGCCTGAGGGACATCTCACTCTGGATCAAGCATCACCATCTCCAGCTTAACCTTGTGAAGACAGAACTGCTTGTCATATCATCTGAACCAAAGATTCAGCACAACCTTTCCATTCAGCTAGGTTCCTCGACCATCACGCCTTCCAAGACGGCCAAAAACCTGGGAGTGGTCATTGATGATCAGCTTAGCTTCACGGAGCATGTTTTACCAGCACCGCTCGCTCTTGTAGATTCATCCTCTACAATATCAGGAAAATTAGACCTTTCCTAAATGAGCACGCTAAGCAGGTCCTGGTCCAAGCTCTTGTCCTGTCCAGGCTGGACTACTGCAATGTGCTACTGACAGGGCTTCCAGCCTGCACGACCGAACCCCTACAGATGATTCAGAACGCAGCGGCAAGAGTGGTCTTCAATGAGCCAAAGTCAAAGTCAGCTGACACTGTAGCTGTCTTTAAGACTCGGCTAAAAACCCATCTCTTCCACCATTACCTAACTTCCTAATTACAGATTTACTATCTTTCTTTAGTTACCCTTCTCTTTATCTCTTTCTCTATTTACCTTCCTCTTTATCTAAAAAAAAACAAAACAAAAAAATTACTAACATACCCTTGGCTATGTATATTGTGTTGGACTTGATGAGACTATTTCCAGTGCACTTATGTATTGCTGTTCTTATGTTGCCATAATTGCTTCTATTGTTTACCTCACTTGTAAGTCGCTTTGGACAAAAGCGTCTGCTAAATGACTAAATGTAATGTAAATGTAATGTAAAATGTAGGTTTAGAATAGGCTATTATCAATTTAATAGTTACGTAAACATTTGGGCCCATGACAGTTAACTCTTTCCCTGCCAGCGTTTTTTTTTTTTTTTAAGTTGCCAGGCAGTGAAAAAGCTGAGAAAATTTCCTTTTTGTGAAGAACTTTTGATAGAGATCAGATTCAGAGCGATACTCAAAACGATGCTAAATGTATGTGAAAAATATAGATATTCAATTACTTTAGTACCATTAGATACCGCTAGTATTGATTTTTACTCCTTGTTTCAAATTATTATGTCATGAAATCCTAGAAGTGTCATGGTCTTGTCAGACATCTGTGCTAGATTAAGGTCTGAGTGCATCTGACAGGACCATGACAGTATTATGTTCTGTGTAGGGTTGCCACCTGTCCCGGTTTTACCGGGATTGTCCTTCTTTTTAATAACCTGTCCCGGGAAATGTATCAACTCTCCCGGGACACTGAATGTCCCGGTTTTCGAAAAGCTATGTGAATATGAAATTTAGCGCGCGCACGGCAGAGAGGGAGACCTTGCGTCTGTGTGTGTGTGTTTGCCTCATTTAGCGCATGTAAAAGACAGAGAGCATCCTGATTGGCCTGTTTCAGAACATCGACCAATCAATTGTCAGTGTGGGCGGGCTTTTATCTCTTCTCCCGGACCAAACTATCAGTGTATCTAGAAACAGGAGCGCCATGGCAGAGGGTGAGTGCCCCAAAAGCGAAAATATAAGACACATTTTACACCAGACTACACGAAAGTGTATCCCTGTCTTAAAAGAGTTAAAATATTGCATGGTGTAGAGTTTGTAACAGTGACTTCAGCTTAACCTATGGCGGGTTAAATGATTGTAAAATACATGTTGAGGTGAGTTCAACAAGTTTAATTTTATGTGCATATTTGCTAGTTTCTATTTAGACCTGTTTAAAGGTGCAATGGAATATAAATAAAAACAGTTTACATAAATAGTATAAGCAGCTTTAATAAATTGTAAAACTGATTTACATATTTTAACATAATGAACAAATAATTGGGTAACAATTTACAATAAGGTTCATTAGTTAACACATGAACTAATAATAAACCGCACTTATTGCATAAAGCAATTTTTTATCTTTGTTAATGTTATTAATACATTTATTTAAATCTTGTTAACATTAGTTAATGCTCTGTGAACTAACATGAATAAACCATGAACAGCTGTATTTTTATTTAGTAACGTTATCAAAGATTAACAAATACAGTAACAAATGTACTGCTCACGGTTAGTTCATGTTAGTTAATACATTAACTAATGTTAACAAATACTAATTGAAAAAAAGAGAATTGTAAAGTGTTGCCAATAATTGCATAGCCCTATAGAAATATTATGCTATGGGGGGGCTTGTGAGCAAACCAATTGGCCGGGTCATCGATATGTCCAGGTTTTTTATCAGACATGGGTGGCAACCCTAGTTCTGTGTGGGGGACATGTGAAGTCATATTGTGTGTGTGGGTTCCACATGTTCCCAGTGTCTTGTCGCTGTCGTGATCTTGCCAGACCTTAGTATAGGTTCAGGTCTGTGTTCTGAGGGCAGGGTCATGGAAGCATTGTGGTCTGTTTGGGAACACGTGTTTTTCACATTATGTATCTGTGTCATGTGTTCCCAGTGTAAGATGCCACCCATTTGGCCCAACGAAGGTATCCAATGCGTGGTGAAGGGGTCTCGTGTTCTCGTTTTCCTTTAGCGCTTTTAGAAGAATAATTCCATTTATTAAATTTATTTCTCTGATCTCTGTGATTAAATTATAATCTGACTCCAATTTATATACTAATAATTTAGTGCATTATTCCAATTATCTGTTGATCATAATTTAGATGTTTGATTATTTATAAATTCCCATAGTCTTAGTTATTCGTTCATTAGGGACCCGATGTCGCACAGGATATACGCCGGCCGTTGCGTACATCTCACGGACACAAAATTGCCAGTCTGGTCTTAGTCAGAGGTTGCCGGGTAAACAAATATTTTTACGTCTGGCCGCCCCATGCTTGCTCCGATCATAAAAATAGTTGCTTTAGTCACGATCATGCAACTTGCTAAGGCAGGTGATAGACATAAATCTGAGAGTCCTGGTGAATGTGCCCCATGCTCCATTCAACATCAAAACACCAGTGTGATCATATCCTGACATACTTATTTTGCGGTAATACCAGACTCCTTCTAATCTACTGGAAATAATAATTTCTGAAAGAATTAAAATAAATCAATACAATTTCTGAAGAATTTAGATGAATCAAATGTAACAATTTATTATACCAGGCAGGTTCCAGCTTCAAATATCAATTAAAGAATATCATACAGAATATGATTCAATTCCAATTAATTAAAATGATCAACAGTTGCAAAAGTTACAAAGTCATGCCTGGCAATAGACACTCTGGTTACAGAGTACTTCCATCGTGGATATAATACACCTAAAATGGTATAGGAAGATTCTTGTTAAAGATTTCTTCCATGATGTTTTAATACACACACAAAGTGTGGGAGCTCCTGGTTACAGGATGCCTCCATAAGGTTTGTATAAGCTACACACAAAGTGTGGGAGCTTCTGGGTACAGAATGGCTCCCAGAATGTTTTGCCAGGCCACCTTTTATACACAGCTTGAGAAAACTATCAAAATCCAGTTTGACCTGTGCCAAGTGATACTAAAGAGCACCTGGTCAAACTAGCCAGGAGTATCTTGGCAACTGGTCAAACTAGCCAGAAATATCAATGCAAAACCCCACCTCTACAAGAAATGCATCTTCTATCCAAAGTTCTAAAACCTTAATCCATCATATCTTAGATTTATAGAAATGAGACCTTTTTACTCATCGCACCATGACCTTTAAAATAATACTAAACATTAATATTAAATACCAACTTAGAACCACATAATATGTATACATTACATCATATATTTCAGCAGATACTCAGTGATGTGAGCCTTAAGGCTAACAGTGCCAAAGCCTTTGTGATGAAGAGATTAGGAGACCAGAGAGTTGCATGTCTGTAAAGAGTTTCACCTAAGAGTCAAATTTGGGTTAGCAACACCACCTGAGGTTTAATTGTTTTATAGTGTCTCTTCATAAATAAACTTAAAGTTGATTATTTACCAGCCGTACTACACCAGTGTCTCGTCACTTTTACCCTGCACCCTTATGTACTCGTGTCTTACGTAAGTAATTATGTTCACCTGTTCCCCATTGATGTGGTGTCTTTATAATGCCCTCTCGTTCTCTGTCGTGTGCGCGTGCGTTGTAATCAGTGTTCATGTGCTTCGTGTTGGATATCTGTTCCCGTTGTTCCTGTTTAGTTTGTGTTTCATCACAGTGTTTAGTTTATCCTCTGTTTTACCCCCACGTGGGTGTTTCTGTTCTGTTTAAATAAATTCATAGTTTATTTTTGTATATCTGGTCTGCGTTTGGGTTCTTCTTTAGTTTTCCTTTTTCGGTGTTAAACACACCGTGACAAGAAGTGCCCCACCAGCATATAAACTGGAATTCTGTTGTCGTTGTGACCCCAGGGCTTGACAATTAGGGTCGCATGATGGCATGGTATCAGCATGAATGATTCATATGAGCAGTAAACCTTTTTAAATAACTTTTTCTATATCAAAAAAACTTCCTCAAAAAAAAAAAAAACGGATATAATGGAAGCATGTTAAAGATTTGTGGACATTTACTGCTAAGTAGCAGATTCAATGTACTGAAGCAACTATGTTTTTTTACTTCCTGCCAGCATACTGCTGGTTCATGCTTTGTTTTTCTAACCTTGTCGTTTTCCTCTAGAGGAGGGCCCTCCTGTCTGGCTGCATGGGAGAGGTCGAATTTCGAAGAGACGGGCACTGCTGACATGAGCAGACGTGGGTTATTCTCCTGTATACATCCAAAATGGTTTTTGTTTGTAGACTTTCATTTTAAAACCTGTGAAAGGTTTGATATTTGCGATGAAAATCAAATAACGTTATGCAACGTTATAAACTCTACTTAACGTAAGATAATTAATGGGGGAGCATTGCATTCCTGCATGTTTTCTTTGAGTGTTTTTAATCAGTCACATCCTGTACTGATACAGGCCTGTTTTAACATGTTTTTCCTGTAGCATTTAAACAGATTTGTTTAAAAGGAAATCTTTTTTTCTCGCTACAACTCTTGCACAATGGAAAAGTGCTGTATGTTCATCTTTTCCCCCTCTTTTTTTTTATAAATCCTTTTCCAACAAATGCTCTCTTTCATATGATTTTGGATGTTGATGGGGTTGTAAGGCAAAGATCATAAAGAGGGCTGCTGTGACTATGAATCCGAATTCAATTGATAAAATGAAGACAGTGTCGAGTGAATGAGACCATTTACCAAAATGAATGGGTCATTGTCAACCATATTAATGATATAAATATGAAATACAACTTATTGAAAACAACATACATGTGCATATATGTCTAATAATGAAAAATGAATGATTATATAAAAATGCAAGCAGTATTTCTGTCAAGAAGAATTTAGGATTAATGGAGGAACGTGGCACGTAAAGTTTCTGAGCCTTTAACAAAAAGCTTACCCCTTACTCCGACCCAGCAAGATTCAAACATGTCAGACTGCAAGGTGTTAGGCAATATGTAGGGCATCGGTTTTACACCCCTCTCTTGGTTTCGTGAGAAGTCTTTTTGATGCAGTTGGCTATAGTGACATTTGAGGTGTGCATGAGTAATTCTGCTTTTTGTGAGTTTTGTGTAGATAGGTTTGAAACATCTGTAAGTGGATTAAAAAAACTCTATAACGCAAATAGTATTCAATAATACACTTTTAAATTCAGGAAATGGCAGGAAAGCAACCAGGAAACATTCATCAGATTATATACAACAACCGACGGACAACTGGAAAGAGTTGTACAAACACACAAGAGTAACTGAGAAAACTATAACTAAAATAGGTGGGGCTATCAGTAACTAAGGAAACAGACAAGGTCTTGATAACAAAAGAATTAAATTAACAAAGAACAATAATACCAACTATGGGCCGATGCACCGTTATCAAATTAAAATGGAAACCTCTTGGACATTCATTTACTCTGTGTTTTTGTGAGCCTGAAAATGCACGTTTTTTTGTAAACTATACAGCTATTGTCTCTGCGTAAATAACAAAAATGCAATTTTGCGAAAACGTTGACGAATACGTGTTCAGGCGTCACATCACAGCTACTCCCATGGCATGCATAAAACATTGTTTTTAGTCATGTTCACAAAACTTTTTTATCTGTTTATGTTGTGTAAACGTACTCTAAACTAACCAATCCCTGCAAGTGTATTATAAATGGTGTCATTGGACGCAAATGCGTCGTCGCAGTTACACATCTGTAAAGTGACACTTTGTAGTTTTTCAACCTTCATAATATATTTTCAAGACCCTGGTGATGGTACATCGACTTAAAATAGGTTGAATGACATGTCCACCATAGCCTGACGGGGTCTGTATCGCTTTCACTCATACTTTTTAACTTGGGGTTTCGGGTAGTTTTCAGTGCTCTGTTATTGTAAAATGACAATTAATCACTATCAACACTGTTGTAGAATATTTATGAAATTTTGACTAGCAATGCAGTGTATGATGCTTACATGCAGGTGGATTGGAGTGCTCGCTATTAACTGAGATTGTTATTTTCAAAAGTTTTGCTACCAAAATATATTAATACATTTATTTATGTATTACCATGGCCGGACTTACCATTGGGCTTGATTGGGCTTGAGCCCAGGGGCCCCGGCCAATAGGGGCCTCCGTGCCGTTTGATTTGTTCAGTCGTTTTCATTTATTATTTTACAGCCTATTGGTTGGTGCGGAATTGTTTGGTGCTGCATTTAATTCGTTAATATATGTCAGTCATCTTGGTGCTGAATATGACGCCCTGCGTTTACTGCTTTTGAAACCCATAGATGCTAGTATAATAGCGAATACGCGAAATGAGAGTCATAAATAAGCTTTACAGATAACGAGAAAGAGCAACGCGAAAATGAAGCGCTCCGTATGAAAGATTACTAGAGTAGGTCTTGTAACTCTGTTTTTTCTTGTTTTTTTTGTAATCTAACGTGATACGCAGCAGGTATACGCAGTATATCCACTAGTAATGGTCAAGGATTTCCGTATACCCATTTAAAAAAGCGTGAAAATACTTAACAGTGTGTGACAAACCTTTGACACTTTCATTCATAAATTGACATCTGAATCACTCACCATTCGAATGCTCCACTTGCTACTTTGGCGGGTTGAACCTCATATACAGTCGGCTATTTGATATTTGGTACATTTAACTTCATGCGGCACTGCGCGATCCGATCATTATATGAAATCAAATTATCACGGCGCAAAAGTGATTGTAAAGCAGACGGGTGTATTCATGTGGTTCAACAACAGCCAAAAAATTACATCAGAGTACCGCGAGAGCTCACACAGAGAAGTCTGCTTTCTAATCACTCTCGCGGTACTTCGACATCATCACCAAGCGGTCTGCTTAGCGCCAAATGAAATACAATCTGCTCGAAGTCTGCAGCTCACACGACCCTGTAACCAAACAGTTTCTGTGGAAAAGTGAACGAGTGGAGCAGGGCTACGAAACATAACAAAATCCGGAGAGTTAACAACGCACATATGATTATGTCAACATTTAAATCATCAGTCCAGTTTATTACTTCATCTGGAGGTGAGGATTCACTAAATCATGGCCCTGTTGATGTCCTGATGCTTTTTGATATAACGTTAATCCACTAGCTAGCTAGACTAACTTTCCTGTAGTTTCTCTTTCAGCATGTTTGCTTGTGCTTAACAGAATCACAGTTTAAACTTCTGAAAAGTGTTAATTTTTATATCTACGTTCAAGGTTTTAATGTATTATGTTCATATCAGACGCAAAAATTAATTAATGATCATCTTCTCCACTTTGGTTTTTGGTGTCTAATATTACATGATGGTCTTGTCATAATTATTAAATTACATCCTAAAATATTTTCTTTTCACTGCACCACTTAGGCTATATGCACAAAATACACTTGTTGATTATGTTTATAACATTATATGGTGTGTAATAAGGTGAATGTTAATCAAAACATATCATTCTCTTCTTAAGCTAAGTCTAACACAATGATTTTAAATGTTGTTATGGGGTATTTTTTAATGTGCATGTTTAATTTGGATTTGTGACATCCCTAAAATGCATGATTTAATTTTAGACTGGGCTTATGTTCTGCTTTAGAGATATAGGGGCAGTTTCCTAGTCAGGTCTTATCCTAGTCCAAGACATGTTTGATCTGTCTTAATTTAAACACATTTTGCACTGATAAATCTTAACATATATCATTGCCATTGTTTTGTCTCAAGACGCACACCAGTGATGTTTTTTGTAAGGTTTGTTTGTAAAAACTACTTGAATGCCCTAATATAACCTAGCAATAGGCCTAGTGCTGGATTAATCTAAACCCTGTCGGGAAACTTCCCTAAAATGTAGTTCTATGATATATTTTTTATTTTAGGTTGTTTACTGTATGTGCACTCTCAGAAGATAATTTACACAAGCTGTCACTGGGGTGGTACCCTTTCAAATAGTACACCTTTGTACCTAAAGAGTGCATATAATGGGTAAAAATGTACCTATATCTGTACCTAAATGGTAAATATTAGGACCCATTTAAAGGGTACCGTCCCAGTGACAGCTTTTGTACCTTTTGTTCTGATAATGTAGGGCCCAAAATGTATTCAAGCCCAGGGGCCTCCACCCTGTTAAGTCCTGCCCTGTGTATTACAATATACTTATGTAAGACGCCACCCATTTGGCCCAACGAAGGTATCCAATGCGTGGTGAAGGGACCACGTGTTCTTGCCATCCGTAGCGCTTCTAAAAGAATAATTCCATTTATTTAATTTATTTCTCTGATCTCTGTGGTTAAATTATAATCTGACTCCAATTTAATATAATAAGAATTTAGTGCATTATTCCAATTATCTGTTGATCATAATTTATATGTTTGATTATTTATAAATTCCCATAGTCTTAGTTATTCGTTCATTAGGGACCCGATATCGCACAGGATATACGCCGGCCGTTGTGTATATCTCACGGACACAAGATTGTCAGTCTGATCTTAGTCAGAGGTTGCCGGGAAAACTAATATTTTTATGTCGGGCCGCTCCATGCTTGCTCCGATCATAAAAATAATGAATTTAGTTTAGCGCTCATGCAACTTGCTAAGGCAGGTGATAGACATAAATCTTAGAGTTTTAATGAATGTGCCCCATGCTCCATTCAACCATCAAAACACCAGTGTGATCATATCCTGACAGAATAATCTTGCGGTAATACCAGACTCCTTCTAATCTACTAGTCATAATAACTTCTGAAAGAATTAAAATAAATCAATACAATTTATGAAGAATTAAAATGAATAACAATTTATTATACCAGGCAGGTTCTAGCTTAAAGAATATCATATAATACAGAATATGATTCAATTCCAATTAAAATGATCAACAGTTGCAAAAGTTACAAAGTCATATCTTGTAATAGACACTCTGGCTACAGAGTACTTCTATCATGAATATAATACACCTAAAATGGTGAAAGAAGATTCTTGTTAAAGATTTCTTCCATGATGTTTTAGTACACACACAAAGTGTGGGAGCTCCTGGTTACAGGATGCCTCCCAGAATGTTTTGCCAGGCCACCTTTTATACACAGCTTGAGAAAACTACCAAAATCTGGTTTGACCTGTACCAAGTGATACTAAAGAACACCTGGTCAAAATCCCGTTTGACCTGTGCCAAGTGATACTAAAGAGCACCTGGTCAAACTAGCCAGGAGTATCTTGGCAACTGGTCAAACTAGCCAGAAACATCAAGGCAAAACCCCACCTCTACAAGAAATGCATCTTCTATCCAAAGTTCTAAAACCTTAATCCATCATATCTTAGATTTATAGAAATGAGACCTTTTTACTCATCGCACCATGACCTTTAAGATAATACTAAACATTAATATTAAATACCATCTTAGAACCACATAATATTTATACATTACATCATATATTTCAGCAGATACTCAGTGATGTGAGCCTTAAGGCTAACAGTGCCAAAGCCTTTGTGATGAAGAGATTAGGAGAACAGAGAGTTGCAGGTCTGTAAAGAGTTTCACCTAAGAGTCAAATTTGGGTTAGCAACACCACCTGAGGTTTAATTGTTTTATAGTGTCTCTTCATAAATAAACTTAAAGTTGATTATTTACCAGCCGTACTACACTTATGACATGCTAAAGCACATGAAATGTTTCTGAAATTATGTTTTGTAATGCTTTTTTTTGTATTTGTCAAAGGAAGGGAGACTGATTTCTAGATATGTATTTAATGTTTTGAATCTTTTCTTTTCAGAGAAAGCATGGTAGCCAACATTAAAAGGTATGTTACTGTAACATCATCAAGGAAAAGAAACCTGGAAAGCGAGGAGGCTCCATCAACCTCCAGATAGTATAGAAGAAAACTCCTGTGAACCTGTGCTTAATTCAAGTTTTTAGTACACTTAAACTGTTAAATTATTTAACAAATAAATCTTGAAATGAGACTTACTGCTCTCAAATCCTGTTATTTCATTTGGTGCTAAAGGAATTTTTTTGGCTTTAAGGTTTTAGGCTTATGATAATTTTAATAGACATCAGTGTCTGAATAATTAATGTCCTTCAATTAATAGATTGGTGAGCCAAGAGAGTTTTTTTCACATAATTTGAGTTTTGTGACAAAAATGATATGGCCATAATAAATCACAGTACTTTTGTACTTAAGTACATTTTGAGACAGATACTTTTGTACTTTTACTCATGTAAAATTTTTAAGCAAGTACTTATACTTTTACTTGAGTAATATTTTACCCTGGGTATCTTTACTTTTACTCAAGTACATGATTTGTGTAATTCGTCCACCACTGATCACATGACAGTGTGGCGCTGTGGTGGTGTCATGGACCTACGACACAGACGATCTGGGTTTGATTCCCCTTTAGGGCAATTTAAAAAATATATAAACTTTAACCAAGCAACCACCGTTACAACTGGCTTGTAAACGGGAGCTATACGCAATTTTTTGGCGTTTGATGCAAATAAAACATTTGTGACCTAAAGAGTTGTCTTCTTTTCCTTTGCGCTAGTGCAGCTGCGCTTGTGGCCTCTAGGGGCGCTAGACGTGAAAAATACATGTCTAGCACCCCCTAGTGGCCAAAAAGTTCCATGGTGTGCCTTTAATGGTCTGACTAGTGGCTAAAATGAACTCTGGAACAAATACCTCTTCAAAAAAATAACAAATGTTTTGGTTTCCTAAGAGCAGGAGGAAACGGCGATCATAAATCCACACTATGTGAAAGGATGTTTGGCAGCCGGTTTGTAGTTAACATTGTATATGCTATAGTACGCATTTTACACAGCAACGTTAGCTCAGTGTCTTTTTTAAACGCTTAATACGAACTAAGATAATCTACTTGTTGTTTATTTTGCTTGTTATCTAAAATAAACGATTTTAAGGACTTTGTCGTTATTTATTCTTAGCGGAGTTTACAGGAAGTTACATAAAAACTTTTGTTTATGTTGTTACTGCTAAAACCGTCTATATATGCTGCAGATTTTGCCATGTGTGAAATAAATACAACCAAAAGATACATTCAATGGTGCACAAAGCTGCAAATTCCACAACCAAGCCATCATTCCACCCCCATCCAACAGCCCCTTGCAAAACTAGATGGGGCCCCCAGGTTTCGCTGGAGCTGCGGGGGAGTCCTGTTTTCCTGCAACTCCTAATAAACCATTCAATGGTTAGTAAGTACTTTAAATTTTATTTTTATATCAAATAATAGGTGCCTTACTAGGTACCATAGCTCTAGGGACACTTTACAGATTTTACTTTAGATTATTTTACACAACTGTACTATTGCACCCCTCCTATCTCCTGTGTTTTTTGTCTTTTGACTAGCCCGCCCCTCTATTTAAAGCTGTGCCTCTACCCAGCCCGCACTAAAAACTGAATTCAAACTTTGAGAGCTTGGAAGACATATCTTGAAGTTGAAAAAATGGATGGGTCCCGCTCAAACGAACGCACTTATCTCGGCTGGTCCATCTTCAACACATTATGCTGCTGTCTTCCACTTGGAATTGCTGCAATTGTATTCTCATGCAGGGTAAGTCACCTGCTCCATTGAATCTATTATGTTAAATAAATTAATAATACACTTAAAAGTAAAAAAAATCTTTAATTGATATTATTGCTATTGTAGACAGACACTGCTAATTCAATTGGAGATGGCGCAAAAGCTCGAGAGTCTTCCAGGACAGCCAAGAACCTGAATATTGCTGCAGTGGTGATCGGGATCATTTTTACCATTATTATGATCGTGATATACACGCTGAAAAAGTGACATTGGAGGCAGAGGCAACGTTACCATGGGATTGCAATGAAAAAAAATGATTTTGCGTTGTTATTCAGCTTTGAACATCTGTTGCTGAACTCTGTTGCTGAAAGGTTAATGAAAACCAGCTGTGCTGCAAGACCAAGCACGCAATCAAAGCCACACCATGTTGTTTAGATTTGGGATGTTTAAAGTGGGGGGAGGAAAAAAATGTACCATAAAGTATTTTTGAAGAAATTCGAAGTTTTTGCTAAATTTGTATAAACAAAACCAACTTGTATTGTTTCTTATAGCCTTGGTTAATTCTTTTTAACCTTTTAACTCAAGTAAGTGCATTGTTCCTATTTCTTAATTTCTTTTTGTTAATGCCGAAATATTGTAATAAAATTTGCATAATTCAAATTTGCTTATTTGAAGATAAATATGTATGATGAAGTACAATGAATGCATAATACTAATCATATTAACACATCGTTTATTTGAATATGTTCATGTATGCGTTAATGTATTGGAGGAGGGTTTGAAAAAAATGTAATTTTTTATCACATACTTTCCCAAACCCCATCTATGTTCTGTTCTTTCACACTTAAATAATTATCTTCATGCTAAAAGAACCAAATGTGTAACAATATGATTGTTTCATTATATACATCTGTACTGTATTTTGTTGCGATATACAAGCCTATATTTTTAAAATGCAACTTTTTTACACTTTGACATTAAAAAAAGTGATACTTTATGCATTGCTGAAGAAGAGTCATGGGTATTTTTTTAATGTGACATCAATCAGAATCTTAGTTTAAGTAAATATTAAATTAGTTAAGTATTTTGTAACGAATACTATTGTGAGAGATTAAAAGGGAGTGGCACACAAGAACCTTTTCATGAACTACTTTTATTTATTTTTAAGATATTTTATGCAGTTATCCAAAATCTGTTTAGAGTTTAGTTTTATTTGTACCGTTTACAGTACTTTACAGTGAAGTTTACAGTAAAAAACTGTATTTTGCTAAAGATTTGTATGGGAAACCTCTTGTGACTTTTTACAGATAAGATTTAAGATTTCTTTAAAAGGATCCAATATCACTGCTGTCTCGAACATATTTGGTTACGTTTTAAGGATAGGTAAGTAATTTCAAACTAGAAGATACACTGTAAAAAAAATCACAAAAAAACAATCAAATGACTGGCAGCAGCGGCTGACAAACAAAAGCTGTGTCTGAAACCGCTCCCTCGTTCACTCATTCACTATTCCCTATATAGGGAATGACAATTGTGTCCACTATAGGGGGAAGAAGCAAATGAAAATGAGTGAGCAATTTCGGACACTGACGTAAATACCGTGTGTCGCTGCTGCTACCCAGTCTCACAAGGTTTCGTAGTCACGTAATTTTTTTTATTCTTTTTTCGTGATATTATCACTATTTTCCGAGTTTTTTCATGATCGTATTAGGAATTCCTGTTTTCGTGTGATTATCACGTATTGGTTACTCAACCGGTTTGTCCTATTTTCAAACCATTGTCGCTTCGGTTTAGGGTTAGATTTTGTGCTTGCATTAGAATGTCATTTTATACATTGGTTTATACAATTTTTTCTGATTAATTTTTTTATATGTCGCCTGGCGTTAGGGTTAGAGTTGGGTTTGGGTTGGGATGTCATTTTATGTAAATCTTACCCTAAACCGAAGCGACAACTGAGGAAAAAAGGGCAAAACACTTGAGTAACCAATACTTGATAATCACATGAAAACAGGAATTCGTTATACGATCACGAAAAACGCAGACATTCGTGATATCACGGAAAAATAATAAAAAATTTACGTGACTATATAACGAAAATTTGTGAGACTGGGCGTCATAAACCGTTACACATGTGTGGCTTTATTGATTGTACTTTGAAATGGTAAAGTCTAATTTCTTACTATTTTTCACATTTGACATGTTTATTCTATTAGTTGATAAAAAAGAGAATAAAACAACCGCTTATCATATTTATTTACTGCTGTTTATTTATTGTTTAATAAAAATGTGTATTAGATTTTAAATAAAAGATATCACAATATTTTTTTTATTTTTTTTTTCAAAAAGTAGAAAATAACTGAAAACAAGAACTAACAAAAGCATATAAACGTACATTTTTGGTGTTTACTGTCAGTATCCTTCAGCTGATTCCAGTTACGCGTTCGTCTCCTGTTGAATCATGGGAAATATGAGCGAGCGAGTGTACATCGAATGTACCCTCAAAATCAGAGTGCATTGTGGGTAAAAAGTAGTGAATAAATGAATGTAGGAAATTACCGGTTTCACGATTAACCACGCTAAAATGTCCTGACGGTTAGTATTATGGTTTAAAATTTTATTATCATTACAACTGTGTTGGATTACCGTGATTTTGAAAACTTGCGGTAAATCCTGTCCAGCCACAATCAGTTTGACACATACCGAGCCCCTAAGGTGACATTGGAGTAAAAAAATCGAAAGTTTAGTTTCATGTGTTCACGTGAAACTTTTGCGTGCTCACGTGAAACTTTCATCTGCTCACACGAAACCTTCATGTGCAGAATTTTTTTGAAAAGTGTAGTTTCATGTGCGCAAGTGAAACTATCGTGTGCGCACGTGAAACTATCGCGTGTGCACGTGAAACTATCGCGTGCGCACGTTAAACTTTCACTTTCATGTGCGCACGCGTTAGTTTCACGTGTGCGCCCAAAAGTTTCATCTGCGCGTGGAAAACTAAATGTGACATTTTCACGTGCGCACGCAAAACTAAACTTTATTTAACTTTTCTCCATGTCTCCTTAGGGGCTCCGTAGAAACAGGCGCGCACATACAACATAGTTTTTTGCACAAAAAGGCATTTAAGGGATAATGTATTGTATTCATTCACGGTAAACGTATTAGACATATTTATTTTTTACCACGGAAATAATTTCAGGGACATTAAATATTCAAATTGTGATTTTCAAAAATGAAACTTTAAAAAAAATGTTTTCAGTGTGTGTATCAGTTCTTTTTGAACATCTCCATCTCATTTTAACAAAACCATGATAATATTGTTAACCGTGATAACTTTGGTCACTACAATCATGGTATGAAATTTTTATACCGTCCCATCCCTAGTAATGAAGTTGTTCACTCAGGTTTCGGACACCACTACAAAATGGCCGACACCCGATATAGTGCACCATGTGGTGGATAGGGAGCGGTTTCAAACACAGCTTAAAAACATAAAATGAAAGTAAAATTTCTTAATTTCTAATAAAGTCCAAAAACAATTATTTTACAGATATTTTCTTTAAAGTTTCTGCAGCCAAATACTGTTAATTAACAGATTTTCCACAAATTATTACGATCAAACACCTTCAATAAAGTAACCAATAAAAAGGTGAAAGACGTGACTTTCTGCAGTTTACTCATCCACTGCCAGCTTTACCACACAAACCACACCGAGACAAACACACAGGAAACTATCATTTTACCATGGAAAACTTTAATCACTTCCTGCCAACTGTGGTTATCGAAGTCTTTTTAACAAATAAGTATGTCATGCCATGTCTTGACATTTTATATGGTAGATGTATGCGGGGTAAGTAACAGAAGTTTATGAAAAGTTTCTTGTGTGCCACTCCATTTTAATCTCTCACAATAGTATTCGTTACAAAATACTTAAATAATTTACTTAACTTTAATATTTACTCAAACTACTGTAAGATTCTGATTGATGTCACATTAAAAAATACCAATGACTCTTCTTCAGCAAAGCATAAAGTATCACTTTTTTTAACGCAGGGTTAATTGTAACATGGCTGCATTACATATGTATACAGGGCGGAGCGATTTGTGCTTTTGGTCTTTTTTTCTTAAACCACATTCACACATGTGTCATTGTCAGGGGCGTCATGAGACAATTTTTTTAAGGGGGCACAGTGTGCAGTTCAAAGAAATTTGTGCATACACAGACATCAAACGAAATATTATAGAGCTTTCAGTCTTTTCCATGGCACTTACATTACTAACAATCTGAACACCCCTGCCTTCATGCAAAAACCTCAAAAATTAAAGTGTTGACTAACTTTTATATCAAATACTATTCAATCGGAATAATGACATATTGGCATCATATTTACATCTGAAATGGCATGTTTTGATTATTTATGTTTTGTTAATGACTTGTTTAATTGTGTCATTATGCATTTTGCACAACAACTGAATTATCCTATAAAATTAGGCTAATTTTATATCCAAAAAGTATATGAACAACGAGAATGACATTAGCTATAGCCACGTGATTAATTTTAATGTTCAATAATGATTTTAAAAGATTTGTTTAGATTAAATTATAGAAGATGAATCTAGAAATCTCTACTAATATAACATTGAGACGGTCACATTTTAAACCATACATTTCCTACACAGAGGAGGTTAACTGCACATTACTTTTACTGGGGTTTGAAAATGTTGTGAGCGTTTCTAACACGTTTTATTTCCTCAGTTAGCCAAATGCAGCAGCAACAGCAAAGCTTGTGAGCGCGCTCAGACGCAGCGCCTGCCACCAGAATAAAGTAATGTAACACGATCAAAACACTGTCAAAATGACAAGAATCTCTGAAAAGTGACAAGGATGCAGCAGAATTGATAATATTTTGCATAATTAACAGATAATAAAAGACAAGTAACAGATTAATGGACGCTTCTTTGATTTTGAGGGTTGCATGCAAAATCCATTTGGCTTAAAAAAAAAACGAGGGGGCAAGTGCACGTTTACATGAAACCAACCTATGAGCAACTTGGGCTTTATGTCACTTCACTACACACGGCACTTTGGTCCCAGAAAATTTCCGTAAAATTGGCAGAGAGGCTACTGTGTGAACATAAACAAGTGCCATAAATGTTTTGGGATTGCTATACCCGAAACAGGACCTAGTAACACTGCCGAAACATACACGGAAAGCATTCTGTGTGAACAAGAGGCAGAAACAATGCCGTAAGGGGCGTGAAGTAGTAAAGAAGAGGCGCGTGTCATGGCAACATGAAGTTATGGTTCAGCTCTTTGACACAGGGATTTAAACGCAGATCAAAGCAGAAGAAGCTGAGATCATTCACAAGCATGACAGAACAGCACATCACACGCTCCTTATGATCTTGTTGACAGAAATGCAAGCACATGGAATCTCGAGAGAGAAATTACGAATAATTTGCAAACTTCAGACGCTGCGGAAAAAACTTACCAAGTGCCGACTTTAAATACGTCACGTGTCTTAATGGGTTGTGTGTGAAAGCAAGCACAGATTTCAGAAAATTATTGGCAGTGTGAATGAACCAAAAATCAAACGATCCAAATCTCGGACACGTTTTCCGTGTATTTTCTGTAATATAATAATAATAATAAGTTTTATTTATATAGCGCCTTTCCAGAGCTCAAGGATGCTTTACATCAAAAAATATATATATAAATAAATAAAAAGATCTGTGTAAAAAGGACTGTGTGTAATCTCTGTGTGAAAAGGACTTTACACAAGAGAAGATCTCCTGTGAATTTGTGAAATGAACTCCCATTTTGAATTTACAGCGAGCTTGCATATAACTTACAATGTAAGAATCTCACAGTATGAGAATGGTGTGATGTCACTGTGATCGTCGGATGATCTTACGTGTTTACTGGGTTTTGCACCTTTTTTGTGATGATTAAGGTTGGTTAGGTGATACTGTAGTTAATATCATTAACCAAGAAAATATTTTAAAAGGATGACTATTTCAACAATCATTATAAAGGTTTTGGTCTTAAGTGACCTTACACAGTTTTTACATTGAAATAATGAATTAATGAACGTTTCATTGTGACTTTACAGAGACACTGCACTTTTTTTGAACATATGCTCATTTTCCAGCTCCCCATAGATTTAAACATTTGATTTTTACTGTTTTGAAATCCATTTAGCTGATCTCCGGGTCTGGCGGCACTTTTAGCATAGCTTAGCACAATCCATTGAATCTGATTAGACCATTAGCATCACGCTAAAAATGACCAAAGAGTCTTGCTAGTTTTCCTTTTTAAAATTTGACTCTTCTGTAGTTACATCGTGTACTAAGACCGACGGAAAATTAAAAGTTGCAATTTTCTAATCTGATATGGCTAGGAACTATACTCTCATTCTGGCGTAATAACCAAGGTTGCTGCCGTAACATTGCTGCAGGAGGCGCAATGATATTACGCACTGCTCGAAAATAGTCCTCTTGGTTACTTTCAATAGCAGGGGACTATTTTCAAGCGCTGCGTTATATCATTGCTTTTTAACGTGATGCTAATGGTCTAATCGGATTCAATGGATTATGCTAAGCTATGCTAAATGTTGTACCGCCAGACCCAGAGATTGGCTAAATGGAAACGGTAAAATTCAAATGTTTAATTCTAGGGGAGCTAGAAAATGAGCTAATTCCAAAAAAGTTGAGTGTCTCTTTAAAATTTACAAAAGAAAACTGCTTTCTAAGTGAGCCGGTCCATTTTCGCTTACATTTTATAGGTTACAGTAAAGCAAAGCCTTCTACTGTATCTACTGTAGGGCATATACTTTTATTTCAGTCATACAAAACCAAGCCCTTCTATTCAAAGGGGGAACAATGAAATCTTTAAAATTGCATGCTAGGGTTACAATAACACACATATTCACATATCACATACAGTATATTACATAAACCACATTTTCCAGGTTGCTTGAGCTACTGTGCATTTGCAAAGGCTGGCATGTACTTCAAAAGACTTTGTACACAAAGAGTCATTTGATGATCAGTGCCCTGTTTCATGAAAGTCCTTAAGCTAAGAAATGAGATATAAGGTTATGGGTATCCTTAATAAAAAAAATAGGTTGCAAGAAAAGTGTTCACTTGGGGAACCATAAGGCTGTCAATAAGTATTTACCCTTAAATGCTAAAGTATACTTTTAAGTTATGCTATGCATTGCTACAGTGTCATTGGATATCACCAGGTCTTCTGAACTTGGCACCACCAAGACCACCAAAGGCAGGACCACTGAACATGAAGCACCACAACCTCTGTAGCTCAAGAGGAAAGCGGAAATCCATGCTAGACTAAAAACCTATAAGTAGGCCAGTTTTCCTGTTTGTCC
This sequence comes from Misgurnus mizolepis, assembly GCA_025389145.1. Taxonomy (NCBI): domain Eukaryota; kingdom Metazoa; phylum Chordata; class Actinopteri; order Cypriniformes; family Cobitidae; genus Misgurnus; species Misgurnus mizolepis. Next base: position 3,058,395 of record JAIFKI010000003.1, read on the forward strand.
TGCCCTCCAAAGTCTAATGATCCCTGGACAATAAGCTGGCCAACGTTTACGTTTAAACTGATTGGTGCAAGAACTTTGCCCTAATCTCTAGTTCATTTTCATCGCTGGTAAAGTTTATGATTGTTAGATGCAGACCATTTTATTTACCAAAATTCACCGCTGTGTTTGGAATCAAAGTGTGCATTCCTCCAAGTGCTAATGCTAATGAGGCATTCAGTAAACTGTGGCTATTAGCAAACTACAGAACGCACATGCTATCGGATTGTTTACTGTGTGGGAGAATGTGCTGGATATCTTTTAACAGAAACATCCCTGGGAAGAGTCAGCTACTCAGAGCTTATCTTCTTAAGACAGTTCTTTATGATTGATAGACCTTTTAAGTGCTATAATTGGGCTTCTATTAACCTAGAAAATGTGAAAAAGGTCAACCCAGAAACTTTGTTTTGGTAAACCAAAACCATTCAACCATGCATGTGAAAAAATAGATCATTGACATTTTGCTCCTCTTGTGATGTCAGAAGGGGATAATACCGCCCCTTAATCTGCACTATCCAACCACGGCACTGCCATTTGGTGCAGAGATCAGCTCATTTGCATTTAAAGGGATACACCCAAAAACGGCACATTTTTGCTCATACCTACCAAGTGGCAATTTTAACATGTTTTTAACATAAATTATCTGTGGGGTATTTTGAGATAAAACTTTACATACGTACTCTGTGGAAACCAAATATTTATTTTACATAATAAAAGCTTTGTTGAAATGTCTCCTTTAAGACTTCAGATGCCTAGTTTAAAATTCCATGGGCAATCCAGTCATAAATCAGTTGTTTCGGCATCATGGATGGTGCTTAGGGTAGCTTGCAGGCTGTTTTAATAAAGGCGGAAATGTTTTTATTATTTTGTCTTCTTTTAAGTCTGGTAAAGTGATTATATGCTGCAATCTGCTCAGCAGACACTATTTCATACATAAAACCTGCTGCCAGTTGTTTGTTTTGCAACAAAATAGAGTGATAAAAATTTAAATCTGTCCTACTAACAGACATGACACAATCGGTTACGAGAGCCAATAGTGTTTCACATTTTTAATCCGTGACCGATTGCTTTATGACATCAGCTTAAAATGTAAAACAACACTAGCTCTTGTAACCGACTGTGTCATGCTCTAATGTTTCGGGTTAATGTTTGAATAAGATCTGACCATGTGCATTGCGTTCTTCTTGTGATTTGACAGATTCAGTTTACAAGGTTTGCAATGCGAGTTGTTTGTATTTTTTTATACAGTTGTAATAAGGTTGTAATAAGCTGCTTGGCCGCTAGAGGGCGCCTATCCCTACAATGTATCTGTGCGTTGTAATAAGCTGCTTGCACAAACGACCTATGAGGTCGTTATTTTTGGAGGACAGTCTTTAAAATGCAAGATATTTATAACATTAGTTACCATGGTAACACTTTAGTATAGGGACCAATTCTCACTTTTAACTAGTGTCTTATCAGCTTACATATTAGCGGTTTATTAGTGCTTATAAAGGACATATTAATGCCTTGTTCTGCATGACCATATTTTACATCTCTTAACCCAATCCAATACCTAAACCTAACGTCTACAACAACTACCTTATTAGCTATTAATTAGCAGTAAATTGGGAGTTTACTAAGGCAAAAGTCATAATTAATAATCAATAAGTGTTCCTCATACTAAAGTGTTACCAAACACACACTGTAAAAAATACTTTGCTGCCTTAAAATTCTTTGTTGAATCAACTCAGATTTACAAGTCATTTCAACTTACTATTATTTATCTTGACTAGAGATGAGTTGTTATAACTACAGGTGAGTTGTTATAACTTATAAATTTAAGTTTACTTTTCTCAACTATATTTTATAAGTTGTGACAACTAATTTCAGTTGACATGACTTGTAAATCTGAGTTGATTTAACAAAAAATGTTAAGGCAGCAAAGTTTTTTTCACAGTGCAGGGAAAATGTTTTTATGGTAACACTTTATTTGACAGTGTCTTTGTTACATAGTAATAACATAAAAATATGCAATTAACCCTAAACAAAACCTTAACCCTACACTGTAAAAATTTGTTGTTGCACTTAAATGTTTAAGTTTAAACAACTTGAATGAAGACCAGTGGACATTTTTTGACGATGTGTTAACGTAGGTATGTCTTCCCCTTTTTTTCTGTTTTCTATATATATAATTTTTTTTTTTCAACAAAACCTGGTGCATTTTGTTGTATTTGTTTAACAAGTTGTGCAATAATGAAAATTTTTTAAAAAAATCACAAAAAATCAATTTCAATGAATAAGTCATTTAAATTTTTTTGACTAGTTAGAATTTGCTATAAATTATAAAGTTGTATTGACTTAAGGTCTTAACATAATTTTTAACATTTTTATATATTTTCTCCTAATTGGTCAAAAAAAGTTTAAATGATTTGTTTGTACTTAAATGTTTAAGTTTAAACAACTTGAATTAACAAGGATTTTTTTACAGTGTTTTGTAAATAGGCTACTGTATGTGGTTAAACGTTATTACTCATTACTTAAACATTTTAACAAGGTACCAAAAAAAAGTTTTATTTTGTGGCACCATACTTACTGGTATAACTCCTCATGTAACAGTCTTTAAATAGGGAAAACACGGAAGTGTTTGATGGCTTCCCTGTTTGGTACCATAGGAATGAATGGGTCTAGGCTAAATGCTAACACATTCACATTGCGCTGTACAGTGCACGCATTGAAAAAAGATAGATATGTATTCATTTGTCTAAGTTGAGGTAATAACATAGTTTAATATGGCAAAAGAGTAGACTATTGCTTTAAGTGAAGCTTAAAATAATAGACATTTCATGGCCACTTTATTCCACTAGGCAAGGTGTTTAGTAAAAATAACTATATTTTCTCTATTTTTGTTTTGTTTTTAATTTTACGTAGATAAATACTGTATATGTGTTGGTGTTATTCTTCAGCTGGTAACTTTAGATGGTTTAATTTATAATCATCAAAGCATATTTTTTTTCTATTTTTGGTCAGTAGTTTCTTTGTTAATAACATCATGTCTGTTTGTTATGATGTAAAAGGTCATTTATTACTCATTGGTCAGGCAGAACACCCTATAGCATCTGGTAAACCAAACATTATGTCAGTGTCTTAAAGATTGTTTAGGAAAAATATGCTGCTTACATTTGTGTAGAAGATGCTAAAGACTAAAATCACTAAAAGCGATGCATTTATTACTCATATGCTATGTAAAAAAAATAATTATTTTATAACATTCACAGGATCAATCATCCATCTGCTGTATAACTAACTGTACATGCATTTTAACATCTTCAAATTCCTTTTTATTTGTTCCTATTTTATTTTTCATCTGAGGAGAACCGGAAAGAGCAGAGTCAAAATGAATTGAACTTGTGAATAGTTTTTTTATTTTCAACTTTTGTTTTCTTAGTGCCTGTAAAATCCAATAAATAAGCTTTTTACTGTGCTTTTAGAAAGACTGAACACTTTCAATAGATGAAAGGATTCAAGCCCATCATTCTTTTTAAGACTTCTAATAATAAAGGGTTGGGTACAGTTTTTTTTTTTGGATCTCTGCCAATTGGCGTCACGCTATAGCACATGTGCCCATTGGTTGCTCGTTGTGTTTACAGTAGGTTTGTTTCTTGCTGTTGTTTCATTTGATGTTCAAAAGGTTTTTGAAAGCTATTTAGTTTAAACAAATACTCTAATATTTCCTTTTATACATTATTAAAACACTCTACACTGTAATGTTTTTGTAAAGCTGCTATTAAACATTCTTTTATGTACAATTTGAATGCCATACAGCATAATAATTTGACATTACCATACATTAATGTTTATTAAACCAAGCTAAATGCTTGCTAACATACCATGTTGTGTATCATCATATCATGTAGTTTCAAGCGAATTTTAACATGGGAGTGATTTCCTTTGTGTAATGGAGCTGTGGAATTCGCCCATATACCCCATCCCCCCGTGAACCTCCATCCGTACCATAACTTAACCCTTTTCAGTACTGAGCTATGCGTCCCAGTCAGTTCTGCCTGTGTAAGGGTGGGCTTCACACGCCAGATGTTAACATTACAGAGCACTGTTTCCCTTTAACCCATGCACCACCAAGCACCAACTTTTTATGTTGGTTTAGGGTGAATGTATTGGCTTTTGTGTTCCATCTAAAAGAAGATTTGTTAAAAACATGTTTAATAAGATGCCTGGATAAATTCACATGGTTTTGGCATTGTGGTTACAGATTTGAGAACATGTAGATTTATTGTGAGTTATCTCTTTGGATGAACGGAGAAGTGAGTCATACATTCTTATTTGGTCATTGAACCAGTGGGTGGGGTGAATTGGTATTTTGTTTAGTTTACAACTGTTGTAGATACCTGTAGCATATGTAAATTCTATTCAGTTACCTGTATAGTTGCAGTATATTTACACAAATGTCACTTTAGTCATTTCATGGGTATTTAACAAATTTGACTGACTGACTTTCACTCCAAAACCCCAAAAACCTCCACTTCTAAAAACAAAATACACTTTTTTGGACAAGACGCACGTAAACAGTTCAACATATCCTCCAACTCTTATGATTGCTTTGGTTATCATTTCACCAAATACGACCAATAGATGCATTTACTAAATTAGCGCCTCTAACGGGTGAAACTTAATATATTAGGGTATAAAATGATATTTTGGGGGTTGTTTTGCTATGATGACATGTACTGGGATAACATTTTCACTTTAAACCGACAGGAATCATTGTATTTTAGTACACATTACACTATTCAGGCATTTAAAGCAAATACCCATTTATTTATTATATGATAAACACAGCATACAAAACAGTCACAACTTTTTAAAAATGTACTTAAAATATTCCAAATGTACCGAGGTCAAACGATCGATTTATTTGAAGAAAAGATGCAAAGGTATGACAATCTGCTGTAAATATCAGATCCGGTGTACACTGATACTACGTCTACGTCATGCTGGTTTATGTTTGAATGAGATCTGACTGTGCGTTTTGATCACAGAGTTCTTCATATAAAGTCATCGCTTCAGTTCATCGCAAAGTTTGCAACGCAAATTATTTGTAATACTATTATACTGTTTTATGCAATAAATACCTGCCTGTACTTTTACTTACGTGTTGTGTTTATATGGTTGAGAAGTGGTTGGGTTTAGGGTAAGAATGAGGGTGGGGTTTGATGCTCAGAAATAAAGATAGCAACTGGTAATATTTCAAACGATGCAAATCAGAATGAAAAAAAATCAAGAAACTAAACAACTCATTGGGGGCGCTGTGATCCATTTGTATTCAGATCCAAGTACTCACAACAATTGGGATACAAGTGTGCAGCATCGTTCATGCAATTCATCTTCCGTGCACTGAGATGACAAAAAAAATGGCATGGCGTTTGTATTTCTAAAAGGCCTTAGGACGGGATTAAGCATATTTAAGCGAAGGTATTTGATGAACATGTAATACACGCCAAGAGCATTCACTGTAAAAAAATTCTGTAGAAATTGCAGCTGGGTTGCCGGTAACTTACCGTAGATTTAAATTTATGTTATTTACTGGCAAGAGTTTGTTCAAAATTAAATAAATTTGAAATATTGACAAGTCTTTATCTTTACAGAATAAAACTACAATAACAGCCTCATGCAAAGCATTCTGGGAACCAGAAATCATCATCAACCTTTTTCTGTTTTTTGCTTCAGATTTTGTTTCCCAGAATGTTTTGCTTGATGCTGTTTTTTAATTTTACTCTGTAAAGACAAAGACTTATAAATGTTTAATGTTCATTTAACTTTGAACAAAATGTTGCCAGTAAATAACATGAATTTAAATCTACGGTAAGTTACCGGCAACTCAGCTGCCATATCACTATAATTTCTACGGAATTTTTTTACAGTGTTCGGTTAATAGCATTATCTCATTTTTTGAAAGAGGAGAGGTGGCATTTAGCGACTTTAACATCTGAGCTCCCTAAAATGTCATTTACAGAAGACTGAGGCTGCGTCCGAAACCGCCCTACTTCCATACTATATAGAAGGCAAAATAGTGCTTTTTGCATACTATATATGGTAGTAGGCGATTTAGGACGCAGCTTGATTCCCTATCCGGTTGTTAAGTGATGACGTAAGGAATATTGTTTCCGAGTCCAAACCTCCACTCATTTCAACAGAGGATATTATTTAAACAGCCGATTCCATTCCAGTCTCCATGCTTGCGTTATCTGCTTGTTAAGTCATGACATAAGGAATACCGTTTCCAGCTCCAAGCCACCACTTTTAAACGTGCACCATTTATGAGCACTATTTATTCATAGCACACATTTAAGTGACATTTTTTATAAACTCACGGGTAAACTGCAGTCTTAGTCTCCCAGAGAGCCGCCAAGATGCAGCAGGTTATATTTTAAACAAAAGGGATAGTTTGCCTCAGCTCGCATGAAACGCATAAAACTGAAGAAATACATAAGGATTACTACTAGTTTATGTTTAGACTTTGGACTGATGCGAGAGCGCGTGCACGTGAGAAAGAGAGAAGCGCAGCTGCTTATGACGCACTGGTTTTATTTCAGATGTGTGAGAGTGTTAAGTCCATGTGCATCCAAGAAGGAATCCTCTCTCTACAAGCTCTCTCGCGTAAAGTAAAGCCCACAAACCCCCATGCGAGGAAAAGCACACAATGTGCATGTTAATGTGAAACTATAATAATAATAATAAATAATATGGCATATCATTTTTTGTCTTTCAAAACAAAAAAACGAGAATCGAATCGAACCATGACCTTAGAATCGTAAATGTAATCGAATCGAGGATTTGGAGAATTGTGACACCCCTAGTTTTGGGTGTGTCTTTAAAATGCAAATGAGCTGATAAATGGCAGTGCTGTGGTTGGATAGTGCAGATTAAGGGCCGGCATTATCCCCTTACGACATCACAAGGGGAGCCAAATTTCAATGACCTATTTTTAACATGCTTGAAGAGAATGGTTTACCAAAACTAAAATAGAAGCACTGGGGACACAATTATAGCACTTAAACATTGAAAAGTCAGATATTCATGATATGTCCCCTTTAAGCACCTTTATTTTTAAGAGTGTTCATATACCTTCCCAAAATCTAAAATCTGTTTGCACTGTAACATAAAACAGAAGTGTTTACTCTTTATTTGAAACCTAACTGCGATGTCAATCTGAACAGTAAATGTATTTGAATGTTTTTGAATGAACCAAAACTTTAGCTCTGAATTAATTCACACTGTTGAATAAGAGGGACTGAGTGCCAATAAACACACATGCAGGAACGTGAAATTAATAAAATACTTGTGTGGAATGGCAAAGATTTGAAAAGTATCTTTGTGAAAATATCCTTAGGTAGTAACAGGAATGGGAGGTGAATTATGAAATCACTTGAGCCGGAAATGACCAAGGGACCGGTTGTGTAACATAATGTGTAACACCCACCACATCTTCAACCCCCATCTTCATTTTTTTTTTTTTTTTGAGAAAACAAGAACCTGTGAGCGAGAAAGGCAAATCTCCTCCTTCCAACATAAAAGCATCTTGTTTGGATAAGGGAATACTTCAGACCTCAAGTCCCTGGAATGCATTGTGAAAAAAGGTTCAAAATTCATTCATCTTTCACGCTCCTCCGATTGCAGACACTTATGGAAAAATGTGCACTGGTGACGGTAACTCCTCCCACTCTTCCCATAAACCTTTCAGTTCCACTGCTTTCCCAAGAGAAATGCTTTCGCATACCGTGACAGCAAAACACGCAAAGACTTTGGAACAGCTCCAGCACCACTAATTGTGCATATAGGAAGTTTCTCCTCTGGGTGGGTTCAAATGACAAAACATACGTGACAATGTGAAAATAATGTGATAAACATATGACATTTTATTATTATATGTGTTCCCTGTGATTGAACCCACAACCTCTTGTGCTGCTAATGCAATGCACAAGCATATTTAACACATATTACAAGAATAATAGTAAGGTTAAAATAAGAAATAGAAGTATATGAATATTTAAAAATTTACATATTACAATACATTTTTACAAGTAGCCACCCTGTTTCTAGACCTTTATCTCGGCCATGCAACTTAACTTTCTGAGGAAAAACGCATGGAATGCTTTTCTTCAATTACTGGTCTGAGTTGTAGAGACTGAAAAATCTTGATTTATTATGTAATGACAGTGATCACAAGCAGACAAAGAAAACAGCTACTCACACTTTGGATTTTACCGTTTAATTTTATAACAGAATGCACACTTTTAAAAAGATTTAAACTAGAGCAAGGCTTGTTTTTTTCCATGGTCAAACATCTAATCAGGAAAAAGATAAGTGCTTTTTTGAATATTTTTAGCTTCACCTATTTTAGGCATCAAACCGATAACCCCTCGAGAGGACTGAGGTGCGTTTATATAACCTGTTATGGCATTCCACAGGGCACAGCAGAAGACTGATTAACTACATTACTGTAACAGCTGCAGTCACAATATGACTCACAAAAAGAGTCGGTCCTTCACATGGTGCTCTCTATATATTTATTTCTGAAATAAAATTATTTTGTGATTGACATCAGGGGCTAAACACAATTACATTGGACTTAGGTCTATTCTACATAGGCGGGGCTTGACGGGAGGTGGCCCCCATTGGCTAAAAGGATTTTTACAAAATAAATTACATTCCACAACAACTAAACACATAATTTAACTTATTACACATTTTAAAATGTTACTTTGTAACACAATTGTGTATCTGTTAATAAGATCTGCATTTATGATAATGCTGCACTCTGTCTGCATAAAAAATGGTTACAGCAAGAGAAATTTGACGGATTATAGTATTTTTATTGAAAAATATATATAATATAAATATATAATGGTAGACTTTTACTTTTTTTGTGTTACAGTTACAAAAAAGTATCAATTATCAGGTTTTATTTTTATGTAAAAAAATAAATCAAAAGCACTTGTTCCAGTATAGATTCTATGATAGACCAGTCTGGCCCCCTAAACTCAAATGTTAAGCTACGCCAATTTTTTTTAACCCAACATTGGGTCAAAATGGAGGAGTCTGACCTGTTGGGTTGGTTTTAACACACTTAAGTCTTTTCTGTGTTAATTCAAGAGAGGACTAAGCACTTAATTTGCATAACTTTTAAACTCAAGTTGTAGATAAATGCATTTTTAAACCGAGAAACCCAATCATGTCACTGCCTAAAAAAAATCCATTTAATGAAATCTGCACAGATTTCCCACATGCGGGTGGGTCAAAATAGCACAAAGTATCAAAAACAATGGGACTTCCTGGTAAAACACTTATGGCCTATAATGAACTGTTAATAAAGTTCCCACAAGACCAATCGCCTCTCATTCTCATTTCGAAATCATCAACTCGCAGTCACGCACTGAAGTGGTCAAAGACTGTAAACAAACACCGCTGCAATAATAAAAACCTGAAAAAGAATTAACCATCACTTGCTGCCATCTTGTGGCATACACACATCCAATTGAAAGAATCCCCGACAAGCAGTTTTTATTAAAATTGATTCTTTTATTTAGAATGGCTTTCACACCACATAAATCATTAACACCACAAATAAATCATTAAAACAAAACTTAAAAAATGCCTTTATGGCACCACATTTATTTCTTCATAAATTAATTTATAATAAATGACAACTACAAATGCCTGCACAGCACATGGTTTTAAAATAAGTGTCTAAGAGCGGTTCTTGCTGATCCAGTGATATCGGTCCACCCTTGGACCGGAGAAGCCATAGGAGGGTCTGTAGCCCTTGAAACTTTTATGAGGTGGGTACTGGCCACCTGAAGAATGCTGCTGGTAGCCCTCATTGGCAAAAGGCTTTCTTTTAGGGTACGGTGCCCAGTTTTGCGAGGGTTGGGGTGCTCCAAACTCACTGAACTAAAAAGCAGCAGATTTAAGAAAACTCAGAGTATTGTTAAGAAAAAAAGCCTAGCCAGAACCTAATTCTGGGCCTTACCTGATAGACGCTGTTGGGGTTGGAAACAGTGGGGATGCATTTGGGTTCTGGAACTGAAAGACTGCTGCTATTGGTGCTGATGCTTGTGCTGATACTGATGCTGCTACTCATACTCGTGTTGCTTCCTTCCTCATCGGAGGAGGTTCCAGAGTGATAGTCCGACGAAGCCCGTTCAACTGCATTATTTATCCTACGAGAGAATTCCCCATCCCTTTTCTGACCCTCCAAAAGGGTCACACAAAATGGGGTTGACTTCTCACCATACCTTAAAGAAAAAAGCAATCAATTTCTAATGCCGTGCAATCAAATTAGCATTACTAGTAGACATAACATCCATTATAAAGGCCCAGTACCTATATAACAGTTTATTACATTAAAGCCTATTCAAACCACAGCAAAATGTTTACCGGCATGACACTTCTCCAGGATCAACCCAAATGGTCATTTCCTTCGGTAAGCCAAGATCATCATAACTAACACCACTCTGGGAGCAGGCACGCTCGATCACCAGATCCTTCAGTTGAGATCTGTTCATCCTTAAACACCTGAGATAAAAAAAAGCTGAGTCACTTTAGGAAGACCACAATTTTCCCACAAATAAAATTAAGGCTGCTCACCGAAAAGCTTGTCCTTTGGACGGGTTATCTGGGTACCAATGGCTTTTGTAATTTTCAAAGAGTACTGCAGTTAGTTCCACAGCAAATTTCTCCCTACTAACATGATCGAGTTTGCCATGTTTCTTTGCCAACCTCGCAATGAAAAACACAGTCGCTGCAATCTCCTCTTTCATTTTCAAACACTAAAATAAAGACTCAGTGGGACAAGAATAATCGTTAAAAAAATTAAAAGTGCTATAAAACTACAACAGCTATAAACAGACTCCTGACCCTTAAATATCACTGTGCTGTTATCTGTTTTAACTGTGCCAACTCAAGCCCCACACTAAAATTTGGATTCACACCCAAAACCAGGGTCTTTTTAATGCCTCAGCACATGCTAATTGGTAATTAGCTTAAACAGGTGTTTCCAATTTTAAGACCAGTGTGTGACAATTGCACACAATTAAGTCTATAATCACATGGCAACTTTTTCTTCATTATTCCATGTGATATGGTGAGGTACCACAAACATAAAGGTTATAACTTTTATTTGTGTTGATAATAATAAATATCTGTAGTGTGAATTTACATTTACAAATAAAAACAAAGCTAAAGTTACAGTATAAACTTTTTTACTGTTTGTTTGTTTGTTTTTTACATTATTTAGGCAACATATTAACAGAAATAAAGGTTGTTTACCTAAAATGCAGTACGCTACTTATTAAAAAAATATATTCAAGAACGTGATGAAATTAAAACTGGGGTTTTTTGCCTATGCTGTGAGGGCAAGCCTAGACCTGTCTGTAAATGAATGAAATGGTACTTAGTCCAGAGAACCATTGTTCACTATAAACACTGTGTATGTAGCCTTATTGCCTACCAACAGTTAACAACATAACCCTGTGTTGACATAGGGCCGGTTAGAAGTATTTTGCTGTCTCCTAGGCTAGGTGCACATGACTTTTGCTACTTTTAACCTAAGGAATGATAACAGTTATTGTTTATTCTGTTAAACCCTAAGGGGTGGTTTAACGGACAGGGATTTGACTAGTCTAAAATAAATGTAAGAGCTGTCCAAACTGAAAACAACTTGCACTCACATATCTTAAAATACATCAATGCCCTTTGTTTTTTTCCTTAGAGTGCACACAAGTAAAGTTTTAGTAACGCATGTTTGTTATATTTACTAATTAAACTAAGGCCTGTTTTAAGCTAATCCCTGTCCAAGAACCCACCCCTAATTATCTTTAATAATTCCAACTCCAAATTCTGATTGGATGAGGCTCGTTTTTATATCTTTAGGCTTGTTTGACTTCATGAGGCGCTGCACCGACAGCCACATGACGTCAAAAAACCGCGAGCACAATTCGAGAAATCATACGAAGTGTAATTTCGTCTCGCTCTCGCGGCACTTTGACGTCATCCGCCTGTCAGTTCTAGTGGCGCCGCATGAGGTCGAACAAGCCTTTTAACTGCACGTTCTGTATGCGTCAGTGTTGCTTGGCGACCATAAACCGCCTAAAGGTAGAATAATGGACATATTTGACTGAAGAATCATTTGTTTTGATTATTGAGAGTTATTAATAAACCAAATTGGATTCACTTACAAAACCAAATCGGGTTCACTTACATTTATTACGAATGTCGATGTGTATAAATTGTCCCTTTTTCAAATAAATAAATAAATATTAATTAATTAATAAACATGTGTGCACTTTTTATGCTGTTTTGTTATTGTTTTTTATTGGCTATACTGCAGTCAAGTGCTTTAAAACACACTAAGTTCATTATAGGGATAATTCTGTCATAATTTTCTCACTCTCATGTGGTTACAAACCTGAATAAATGTCATGAGCCATATTCACTTCCATAGAATTATTTTTTATTACTATATGGAACCCGGGGCTCATGATCAGTTTGGTTACAAACATTCATCAAAATATCTTCTTTCGTGTTTATCAGAACAAAGTAATTTATACAGGATTGGCACAACATGAAAGTGAGAAAATAATGACAGAATTTTCATTTTTGGGTGAATCTGGCCTATCCCTTATTAAATTACTGTTGCATAGCCTATCATCATTTTACCGCGCTCATCACTGTGTCTCCTAAGAAATAGCGCCAGGTTCTGGTGCTGTGAGCGCCGCAATTCGCGCTCGTGAGCATCCCGCCTCAAACGGCGCTGAATTTAAACATGCGCCTATAAATACTGATGGGGTGTGCTGGAATCCGAGGCAGAAGGAAACATGAGAACACACAGAACTGCTGTCTTCAGGTGAGAGTCACAATATATTTGCTTGTTTATTTCTCAGCCTGTAAATTACTTTGTTTAACTAAGAAATTATCTAAACTTTATGAAAGTGTATTTGCGTTAAACCCCACCTGGAAATGTGACGTCAGCCGGGTCATAACAACTAGAAATGAACACAAACTTCAGTGTGTTGACGCATTTCTCAGATTCTGCGACTCATGTTAAGATGATGGTCACATTTTATTTAGGAATTATTTCTTCACTGTTGGTATGTAAATGATACATTTTTAAATAATATTATTTTTTGCGTTTAGGTTGCATGGCTCATTGAACTGAGAATATTAAAACATCAGCATTATATGATAATATAATTAACTGTTGGGGTTGGTTTGTAGGCAGTGTTGTTAGCTGATTGTTTTATGTAAGCTACAATCACTAACCATACTGCCAACACAACGACCTGCAAGCAAACACAATAGGCCTATTAAAATAATTTACTGTACCTGCTGTTCTGATCATGTAAGACTGACAGCTAAAACTGCTACTAACCTATATCTGCAACTAGTTATGAGATCTTCAATCAAGAATTCCTGTGGTTTCTTCTGGAGATAAAACGTAATTTTGCTGTGTGGTCACCAGGCAGTGTAGTTAGTTGATTACAATGTTTTTAGTAATCACTAACCTCACTACCAGGTGAAGACCAGTTTTATAACAACTACAATTACTTTTTGCTGTTTTTCTCTGTAAACTTTGTAACGACATCCAAAGATTCCAAATAAAGTAATAGTTAAATGCATAGCCTATTTTTTGTCCGTTTGTATTTGATTATTGATTAGGTTAGCATATGTTTCCAGTATGCTAAGTATAACTTCCGAGTTATGAAAAATAGATTGTTTCTACTATGCCTTAATTAAACACGACTTGTAAAAAAAATAAAGCAAACGTTTTGATGATCAGGTTTTTTAACTGGACTGAAATTATTTCTTAAACATCTTTCTGTAGTAAGCAACGCACTTCCGTTTATCAGGGAGCGTTTGGTCGCCGTGACAACCGTAACACGTCCCACAGTGGTTGTTTAGCTTTAGGTAAGACAGCTAACTTATATGGCTAAAGAAGTAGATGAAAACGCTTTAGACTCTCTTTCAGAAATCGAAAAATATTATACAATTTTTGATGGAGCGTCAGAAGAAGATGTGGCATATGCAAAGGTTTTCTGGAACTCTCTCTCCTTACAGCCACCAATAGAGCCTCGTCTCGTTTCTGCTGATGTAAGGCAACGATTGAAAGTCGCCAAAGCTCCTGGCTGTAAGTCTGACATGAGCAGCAATTATAAAAAAGGGGGGTAACACTTTACAGTATGGTTGTATTTACTAATGCATTAACAGTCGCAATTTGTGATTTTAAAAATGTATTAGTAAATGCTGAAATTTAGCATTTATTAATCTTAGTTCTTGGCTAATTCATTAAATGAAATTGAAATTAAAAACTATTTAATATTTTTTACAAATTACTTATCTGTGAGCTTCATTATTTTTTCCAATTCATATGTGCCCTCATAATCTTACACCTTCCTCAAAACGATCTCTCTTTACTTCCGGTCATGGCGCTATGGCAGGTGGGCGGTGCCGGGGAAAGATAACAGCACAAGACATCAAACGGAAAATATGAACATTGTAGTCATTAGTTGGAAAATTTGCAACACGTTATAATAAAGTGTCCTAAATATGTTAATGAGAGAAATATCTTTGGTGTCTAGCCTGAAGAGAAAGAAAAACTGGACTTGATAAGCATTTTGGGGGGAAATGGAGGGAATAAAGGTCTAATGCTGCGTTTCAGAGCCCATCCAAACCATTGGGACGTGGGACTTATCCTTCCTGAAGTGTACTAGCTCCTACTTCAAAGCGTTCCAGGCAATTGAAATGAAACGTAAACAGAAAACATTGACGACCGCCGCGCTAAGCTTCATGCTAACAGATAATAACAACAATTTCACGCCATAATATAAAAAAACAAGTTGTGTTCAAACTACAGTGTCTAAAAACCCAACAAGCAGAGTACAGTACAGTTTATAGCCTATTCGTTGAAGCTTTACCTCTTACGACGCAAGACTCCATGGGCGCCGCCCTTATCCTCCGATTTAATTTTGCGAAGTCGGGGTAGGTCGAACTCCCCCAAGTTCGCCAGTAGGAGGTTTCTCTTCGACAGGCATTCAGTGCAGCATTAGCAGTGGCGGCTCGTGATTGCTCATCAAAGGCACGCTAATTCAAAATAAGTGTTTGGAGTGTCTTGTATGTTGCTTGCGTTTTCAAAATATGTTTTGCTGCGTTATGTAAACCATGTGCATCACATGTTTTGTCACAAGTGCCTGCTGCACACGCGTCAAAACCGTTTATGATAAAAGAGACGCTCACGTTCACAAAATACTCGCAAGACACTCCCTTAACAGTAAACTCTGATTACGCATGAGATTTTGCGAGTATCTGGCTAACGCGAGCGTCTCTTTTATCATAAACCCTTTAGGCGTGTCTGCAGCAGGCACTTATTTTGACAAGACACGTGATGCACACAGGATCTCTCGAAGCGCAAGGACTATATTTTGAAAAAAGGAACCACACACATGACGGCCTACATACATGTTGTGACGAACTTTGCATCAAGCGCTCTTGAAAAAATACGTGAGCGCCTGTCACTGGGTCTTAGACCTTGTTTACACAGTTAGTCCAAAATCCGATTTTGTTGAATATCCGATTGGAATCCAATTACCTGTAAGATGTGTGAACGGCCAAAAACCTCATGAAATTTTTTTTTCGAATCCGTTTCAGGCTACATCCAGAGGTGGTTTGAAATCTGTTTCAAATCGCATTTCTGGAAATCCATTTCAGTCTGATCACATTTGTGTAGCTTTTTGGTTACGTCATGCTGTCACGTCACATAAACGCAACCCCAGCGCGAACTTTGGAATAGTCAATTCCTGACGAAATTATAGGGGTATTTGGGAAAGTCCATGTATTGGGGAATATAGTTTCTACAACATCTGACCTCAAGTCAGAATGTCGTGCCAGGGTGAACAGGGCAGGACGCTCAGGTCACACAGATCGCAACTGAGCAGTGATACACAATAAGTGCTAAATCGGATATGCACCAACATCGAATATGGACTGACATTGTAAACAAGCTATTAGATTATTGTTGCAGTATTTAAAGGATTATTTAAAAGAATAGAGAGATCCTAACCCACACTCCTAATCAGTAGGTGGCGGTAATGCACCTAAAAGCTGTTTGCAAACCGACAATAAAACTCCAGAAGAACAACAACAACAACAACAACATGATCAACTTCCAATGATCCAATCAGTTCTCCATGGATGAATTGAAGTCAGGCCCTATCTTTTATTATTTCAAAAGCCATTTCACTCAGATATACACGAGAGAAGATGAGACAATCGCTACTTCTGTTTCATTGTGACAACCTTACTGTAAAGTGTTATTGTAAAAATTATATACTTCTGGGATTTATCTTCATGAAAGTGTTCTTCAAGTGTTCTTTTGTGCAGTTAGAAGAAATTATGACTTTATGGATTGAAATTGATCGGCACTTGCTTGTGTATTCTAGAATTTAAAAAATTTGTGGTGGCAAATCTTTTTTTATTTTTAAATAACCAAAATCTAAATGATCTTTTATTACATTTCTTTTAGCAACAAATGCACCCTTTAAACTGGCTTCTTGGCCAGGTAAGTAGACTATAGTGTGTTGGGTTTTATTGTAGGCTACTAAAGCAGATATTATTACAATTTACATCAGCCTGTATGTTTGCTTGACAGAGACAGATGATTTTCAACAAAATGATTACTTGAAGCAAAAGCAAGAGGAAAAGCAGAAATACATGGAGATGGTGAGGTCCCATTAGTTTCAAATGCAAACAAATTCACAAGTTCAATGATGGCACATTTAAAGTACAATTCATGATTCATGATGAAAAAAAATAAGTCATGTAAATCTGTCCTATTGCACACCTCAAAGTAAACAATTATTACATTTCAGTGTGCTAAGTTGTTTCATGTGGTTGTACAATAAATGCATCGGTATGAAAGCATTCACACTGGACAAATAATGTTATGAACAGAATGTTTAACAGAAAATCCTGTAGTGTTGATTGGAGAAGCCCCAGCTTCAAAGTTGCAATTTTAACATGTTATAATAAACTATCTATATGGTATTTTGAGCTAAAACTTACAAATATGTACTCTGGGGACACCAAAGATTTATTTTACATCTTTAAAAGGTCTTTTGAAATGTCCCCTTTAAAGCAGTACAGTGCAGCATAAAGATAATGAGTTAAGCTGTGGTGGGGTGTTATAGATTGCTTATGAAAGATGATTTGATATGGGGGAGTGGTTTCTGAGTGGATCTGGCAAGCGGGTTTTGCCAGTTTGAGTATAATGCTCAGCATGCTGCGTTAGCAAAAGAAGTCTCCAAAGACCATCACAGATATGAAATGAAAGTCTGCCATATACTGTCCTGTCACTGGATGGCTCGACTGTTTAAAACCCTACCCCAAAGTCCAGTGCATAACTTCATCTGTGCAACATGAACATGAACAGAACTGGTCCCGAAATCGCTACTGCGCAGACTGAAGACCTAAGATGTCAGTGCCGTTTTTTTCTTAATTGACGAGATAACTTGTCAATGGCGGGGAAAAAGTAATAGGAAGTGCTCTGAGATGTAGTGCAGATGGCTTTCGGGGACCCAAGTTAAAGTCCTGGTTTGGGGTCCTTTGCCGGTCATGTTCCCATCTCTTCACTATGTACTTTAATGTTCTCTCCTTACAATACTGTTTATCAATTAAAGGTCCATTAAAGAAGCTCAAATTGCCCTAAAGCAATTTTATCAAAGTCATTTCAGCTAAAGCAACAAGCACACAGATTGGCAAACACTTTACGTGACTCTGTATAGAGCCCCTCCCCAGACAATCTTCAATATTTATTGATTGATGATTGGTTCTTTTAACCAAAAGGCAGGACTTACGTCACCAGATCGACCATATTGAACATTGCATTTTCCCCTATTCATACAGTAACATTCAATCTGGCACAATGACAAGATCTGGATTCAGTGTAAACACATCTGAAATGTTTATGCTTGGCATAACCAGACAATAAAATTATGCCGATTGATTGTCCACTTTCAGTGCGCACCTCAATGCTTTCAAACAGAGCTCTCCGATGAGTCTGTAGATTTAATTTAAAGCCTTCCTTTGCTGTCTGACTCGTGTAAATTTTCTCACAGAGGAGCCAGATGTAATGCTATCTTTCTGGCCAGCTTACTTAAGGGCCTTTAGCCTTTCCTAAGCCCTGCATTTGTGCAGTGATGAATCTTTCTGATGAGCCGCTTTCTCTCCCAACACTGCACTAACCACAACTACTAATCAGATTAGAAGGAAATCACTGGACTCGCAGATCAATTCATCTCAGTATGAGAATAAGGGACTATTGATTTATCTTTTTGCAAGGCACTGCTAAAGCAAAAAAGCGTTTAAGAAGAAGCAGCTTTTGTCACCCAGTTTGATGGCAGAGCACTTTTAATTCTTTCATATTTTATTCTCTGTGGTTAAATTAAATAATCTTTTAAATGCATCTATATAATTGGTAAAAAATAAGGATCATTAGGTCATTGTAATTGGGACACAGAAAATGTTTTTTAGTTTGATCAGCAACATCATGTATACTTCTTCAGTACAGTAGTGCATCTTTCATGTGCTCTGTCCTACTACATCATACACAAGCTGGAGTTTGTGTTCTGTCCAATTATGTGTCGTCTTAAGATATAATGTAAAGTGGTATAGAGCAGTGGGCAGTGCCCTTTCTGTAATGTTTCGGCATTCCCACTCCGAGTAATCAACCTGGAAAGCCCAAGATGTACGGCTCTCCGGAGGACAGATCCATTTTATGAGATTACTCTCAGTTAATTAACCTCCTTCTCAAATCTTCTTAATCAGACAGTTGATAGCGTAAAGCTATTTTTCTACAAAGGAGCATTTAAAGATTGAATACAAAAACATTATTTAGTGTGTTAAATTGAATAGTTCACAGTGTAAAATGTAATCATATATACCTGCCATATTCAATAAGAATTTTATTAGTTTTAGCAGATGGCAATGTGACAGATGTTTACATATAATCAACAGAGCCATTACATTACACTATTATAAATGATTAACCTGCCTTACAATGACATTGGCTTGAAATATGGTTACTGTGTACAAGCATGTAATGAAATGCCATTAAATGAAGCCAGAAACTATGGGTGCTAAATCAAAATTATGAGGTTGGTTTAGTAAGCGCAGGCATCCTGCTATTCAGCAGTACTGTTGCACTCAAAAATGTTTTCCTTCTATTATGTATACTTTATATTAAACTTTATTTCCACTGGCGGCTCGTGACCGCTCATCCGAGGCACGCAAATTCAAAATATGTGTTTGGAGTGTCATGTGTGTTGCTCGTGTTTTCAAAATATGTGCGTCATGTGAACCATGTGCATCACGTGTTTTGTCAAAATAAGTGCCTACTGCACACGCATCAAAACACATTTATTATAAAAGAGACGCTCACGTTCACGAAATACACGCAAGACACTAACTTAAAAGTAAATTCTGATTACGCATGAGATTATGCGAGTATCTGGCAAACGCGGAGGTCTCTTTTATCATTAACCCTTATTTTGGCACTTATTTTGATAAGACATGTGATGCTCACTCGACGCGCCGAACACATATTTTGAAATTACGAATCACACACATGACGGACTACATACATGTTGTGACGTAATTTCTTGTAAAGCAATGAAACCTTAAAAAAGCACTTAAATGCAAAGCACTTAAATTACAAATAAATGCAACTTAAAGGAACAGTTCACCAAAAAATCATTTACTGTACTTACCCTCATGTTGCTCCAAACCTGTATACATTTTTTCCCTTTTCTGAACACAAATTATTATATTTTAAACTGGGGCACCATTCACTTCCATAGTATTCTTTTTTTCCTATATGGAAGTCAATGGTGCCCCAGATCTGCTTGGTTACATTCTTAATTCTTTGTATTCAGCAAAACAAAGAAATTTATGCTAGTTCACAATTTGTAGGCGATGACAGATTTTTTGGTGAACAATCCCTTTAAATGCTGATCTGACAAATGGCAACAAACACAGACAATCTAATTTTGAATTAACAGGCTTGTTTGCTTTTTTGGATTAGTGTGAATTAGTCTTAAGTGTATGAAATCTTTTACAAATGGGCATTGCTATCAGTGCCAACAGAGCTGTCCAGCTATCCACTTCAATAACTGTTATGCAATACCCTGATTGTGCATTTACTTATATTTGTTTTTATTTAGGCCAAGAAACGAGACCAGATTATTGACCTACTGAGACGGCAAAGGAACGAGAGAATCAAGGTATGAATAATAAAGTATATACCAGATTTGACACCATTGCAGAAAGTTGCTTTCAGGTTTCAGTTTGTATTACACTAATTCTCATCTGAGGACTTTTGCTAACACAGCCTTTGCATATTTGGATGCTTCAGGGCCGGTTTTCTCAGACAGCCAGTGTTTTATCTCTCTCTTATTCATTAAAGTGCCCTCGCTCCCTTCCTCAGCACTTTTTTTCCCCAGAGCCTCAGCGTTTCTTAGGGCATCCTCCTCTGTGGAGATGGAGAGTAAATGAAAGGGTGGGCTTCCTCCACACTTTAATGTCTCTCTGGGGAGCAGTTTAATGATTACGGGTGGTGGTGCTTTATCCTGCTCCTATTGAGAGCCTTACAAACCTAGTTTATTAATACAGGTTTCACCGGAGTCAATTGTTTTTAGCAATTGCTATATATTGGGCATAATCGTGAGTCTATTTCTTTTGGAGAATGAAGTAGTTGTCTCTGTTTGTGATTAAGCAAAACTCTTCCTGGGTTTATTTGTGTCTATTTTTAAATGTTTTCTTTTGTGTACACTCACAGAAAGTCACATTTTGTAAAAGTTCTTAGTGTAGTTTGTTGGTAGTGGTTTTTAATAGGAGAATAAATAAAGGTTTGCTTTATATTAAATGTTTTAACAGAAGGAGATGATTTCTCTCCAACACAAGCCAAGAAAAAATAACCCAGCAGAAAGGTATGTACCTTAGAAATATGTTAAATATATATATAAATATTTAATAAATTGGTTTTGTTAGTAAAATATGTGAAGCATGTATAAAATGGTCAATTCTATAATTTAAAGCATTATTCCAGTTAGTAAAGTAGTAATTAGTTTCCTAATAGTAATTTACTGCCACAGATCATAAGCGGACCTAGTTTGCTGATGTTGCAACAGTAGAGTAAATCACTTCTGCTTATAAAAGGGAAAACACATACAGTAAGGGCACAAACACAATATTATTTACTTATTACAGTCCAACAACTGTGAAGAAAATGTTTTTGCATAATGATTTCATATTTACTTGAATAAATAACATACAAAAACTGAAGCCAATAATGATGGCTCGGTGGATAATCAACTGATGCAGATATTGATCTGAAATGTCTGATCTTTACCGTGCTGTACTTACAGTTCAAACGTATATTGATTAGCTGTCCTATTATCCAAAACAATCTCTTTACAGACAAATGCATCATTGCGAAATCCTTTCATTAATGTCATGTATCAGACTTTCATTAGCCTGTGTGGTGCATTGGTTTCTCGCAAGTTAAATCTGCACTTATTACATTAATGTCAAGTATTTCAAACATCAAGTGAACTTTTACTGCATACATGCACAATAAAATAATTTGATGTGCTTTCCAAGGGCATAGATTTGGTTTGAAATGGGGGGCATAAAATGTCAGCTATACACGTCAATCATTGTATGAATATTGTTGGGGTTGCATTTGCTAGTTTTGAGAGAGTTTCATATACGCCCCCGAGGCTATCAAACATTTTGTATCTAACAAGTTTATATCAATTCTAAAAAATGTAATATTTCATATTTGTTGTGAATAGACATGCTCCAAAGACCCTTTCATCAGCTGTGAATGAAGACCAGAAAGAAGTTCAACAGCTCCAGTAATATTAAAGATCATTTATAAGTCAAAATCTTATAATGACAAATGTGGATTAAATAAATAAAAACGTTATTAAACGTAAACTGTTATCACTTTTACACCTGTTGGCTATGTATACTGTAACATTGTGTAATTGGATGGGATTTGTTCATATGTGCAAATAAAAGCTGATGTTGTGTTAGATGCTGGCAGCTGATGACGTGTTATGATCACCCGCCCGTGTCTCTTTCTAACCTCACTGGATGCTCACAAAGATCGCAGTGGATAACGGGATAAGTACGCGGTTTGTGGACTTAGCCTTTCTGCGATCGGGTGATCTTTCTGTTGAGTTTGTCTCTCAGAAAGTGTTGTGTTCAGAAGCGTGGAAGTTTGGGTAATGCGTAACGATGGATTTGATGAAGATATCTGGATGCGCTTTGGTCATCTTCAGCGTCTCCGTTTGCGCGTCAAGGCTTCTCGGTGGTGAGTTAAACGATTGAGAACGCGCAGCATTTGACTGCGACAAAATATTAAAACGCAATAAATACGTGAGAAACGCTAATGTTACTAATGACAACCTTGGATGTTTCAAATTAATATTTAAAATATGGAAACGAGTATTGTTATTTAAAGAAAAGTTTTATGGTGCGTGTCCAATAACTTTTTACCATGCAATTTTCATCTCGTTTGTTTCATGTTTAAATCATTTTAATCGTATTCTTGAATTTCTTTATCATTTGTTTATTTTTTAAATATAGGCCTAATAATACTTTTCTTCTTTCTTCATTGCGCGTAAACCCTCTGTCTGGTGCAGACATTTACGAGCCCAGAGGTATGTTCATTCACAGACATGTCATGCTTTTCTCTCGAATAAATGATACCCCTGCCTTTCAGATAAGCTATTAAATGCATACGAACCCAGACTGGAAATCAGACAGTTGTATTTAAAGGAAG
The DNA here is from genome assembly GCA_025389145.1 of Misgurnus mizolepis. Classification (NCBI taxonomy): domain Eukaryota; kingdom Metazoa; phylum Chordata; class Actinopteri; order Cypriniformes; family Cobitidae; genus Misgurnus; species Misgurnus mizolepis. Next base: position 3,081,325 of record JAIFKI010000003.1, read on the forward strand.
CAACATTAAACACTTTGCTTTGCTTTTGGGATGTGTTTGCCATATGTCTGACACTGAATTGGGACTAACCTTTTACATATTGAGGGAAACCAATAATAAGTCTAACTATGATCGTTTGTGTTAAAGATTTGTTTACTTTACCGTTTAGCATTAACTGTTAAATCAACGTTGAAAGAAGAACAAACATTATTTCAACCATATTTCAACGTTTTTGGTGGGATAGTTCACCATAAAATGAACATCATTTACTCACCTTCATGTTGTTAAGCATTAGTTTTTCCTTCTATAGAAGTCAATGTATACCTTATTTATATCGTCTTTTGTGCTTCCGAAATTGAAAATAATTTTATTTTAACACTAAATCTAATACCACAGATATTTTACTTTTAAAATGAGTATCTCGGTAACTCATTTCTTTTTTAACGTGGCTTCATGGAGCATGGAGCATGGAGGCATTTTGGTTACAGGTTATTTTGGTAACTGTCCCTTTAAGTGTCTGGCTCAAGAAAACGCATAACAGTTCATAGATCATATAATACATAGAAATTAAAGTCTCCCTGTAGTCAAGAATTTGATCATTAAAACGCATCTTTGAGCATCATAATAGCATTGTACAAGTTTTACCACTCACAGTAATTTCTTGCTTTAAAACAGCTTGAATGTGACTCTACACACTTTCCTCATTTGCTAATTAGTTCCCGTCTCCACTCTTTCGCACCACCTCGGGCAATAGATGAAGACTGAAAAAATGTTGCCTGGTCTGATTCTGAGTCTCGATTTCTGTTGAGACATTCAGATGGTAGAGTCAGAATTTGGCGTAAACAAAATAAGAACATGGATCCATCATGCCTTGTTACCACTATGTAGGCTGCTGGTTTAATGTTGTGGGGGATGTTTTCTTGGCCACTTTAGGCCCCTTAGTGTCGATTGGGCATTGTTTAAATGCCACAGCCTACCTGAGCATTGTTTCTGACCATGTTCATCCCTTTATGACCACCATGTACCCATCCTCTGAAGGCTACTTCCAGCAGGATAATGCACCATGTCACAAAGCTCGACTCATTTCAAATTGGTTTCTTGAACATGACAATGAGTTCACTGTACTAAAATGGCCCCTACAGTCACCAGATCTCAACCCAATAGAGCATCTTTGGGATGTGGTGGAACGGGAGCTTCGTGCCCTGGATGTGCATCCCACAAATCTCCATCAATTGCAAGATGCTATTCTATCAATACGGGCCAACATTTCTAAAGAATGCTTTCAGCACCTTCTTGAATCAATGCCACGTAGAATTAAAGCAGAAGGCCAAAGGGGGTCAAACATAGTATTAGTATAGTGTTCCTAATAATCCTTTATGTGAGTGTATAAATCAACTGTGTTGATTTATTTGGTTACATGTTTGTGACAATAGAAACAAAAGGCGATAAAATACTACGCAATAATGTTGAATGATCAATTTGCACATGGCTTGTCTTAAAACATATTCAAAACATTTTATTGGTCTTAAAGTGCTTTTTAAGAAATCAAGGATTTGCTGTCGTTGTGTCTGTTCATCTTTAAGACTTACCCACTGCACTATAGGCTTGCCCTCAGGCACTTTATTTAAATCCTTGCATCAGCACCATAATGCACATCTCCAGAATCTGTTTTTACATTGACTTGCTCTTTAAATACAACATGTGTGTCCTCATGTTCCCTTGTGCAAAGACTTTAAGCGTTCTAAATCTGTCTTTCACTATCTTGAATCAAACACCTGTAATGTTTCTCTGAAGGCCAACAGATATGCAAGCGTGGCACAGAGAAGCCATGTTATAAAATCGCATACTTTCAAGATAGCCGACGGAAACTCAACTTCGAAGACGCCAGCCGTGCCTGCAGGAGTGACGGTGGAGACCTCCTCAGCATTGAGTCTAAGGCAGAGCAGAAGCTTATAGAGACTTTCATTGAAGAACTAAAAGCATCCGATGGAGACTTTTGGATTGGTCTACGTAGGGATCAAAGTTACGAGGAAGAAATAGGAGATTGTCCATCCGAGTACTATTGGCTAGATGGAAGCCAGGCAAGTTTCAGGTGAGAATAAAGGATTCATTTTCCCATCAGTGTTTCATCACTTTACTCATTCCCATGTGCACATGGAATTTAATTAAGATAAGGTATAAAATTTAATACCGTAAAGCTTTCCTGAGTATGTGTTTGTGTGATAGGAACTGGCATTGGGATGAACCTTCTTGTGGGTTTGAGGTGTGTGTGGTGATGTACCATCAGCCATCAGCTCCTCCTGGCCAGGGTGGTCCATACATGTTTCAGTGGAACGATGACAATTGTGAAACCAAGAACAACTTCATCTGCAAGTACACCAAAGGTTGAAAAGCATAATTTTACACAGTCCTATTAATTTATATTAGCAACACCATCCTGTTGTTTAAAGGCAAGTAATGATAACATGGCCATAATGCAATGTTTCAGATAAACCCAAGGCACCAATTCCTGCAGAAAATCGAACATTTGAAGGTAGTCTACTATACTTTTATAGTGCTGCTGTACTACTATAGTTTCATTATATAATGCTTAACTTAATTCCCATTCATTACAGATGCTCTTCCAACACCCAGAACAGCCAGAAATCCCTCTGTCACCGTAAAGGATGATGGCATGAGGGGGGTTGTTACTGAACCTGCAGGTGAATGTTTTAAGCCTCTTGCTGATTTTTTGCTTTGGATAAAAGCGTCTGCCAAATATGTGAATGTACATGAAATTGTTTGACAGGGCTAAAGATTGTATTGACATTGATAATAAATAACTAATGCAGTGAAATTGAAAAAGTGGAGACCACACAGAATATCTGGTCATACTTTATGATATAAAATGAAGAATTATTAGATTATTGTCACAAACTGAGCTCAGATTTGCCAAGGGTTTTTATATTAACTTAAAGGTGCCAAATAATTTGTTTCAAAGGTAATATTGAAATAATTAATAATATAGACTTTTGATTACAGACTTGGCAAATCTAGTAATCTCTTCTGAAACTCTAATAAAGACATTTGAGATTTCTGGGTCTCTATCTCATGAGAAATACAGTATCTGAGACATAGCAGACTTCGGCAAAACTTTAAGTTTGCTTTCCATTTAAAGCAACACTATGTAGTTTCCATGTAAAAATGACTTGCAGCTCCCCCATGTGGTTGAAAAGCGCAACAGTGCCTGGTATCAGACACTCTTCTGCAGGCAGGGGGAGGGGCGGGGCTGTGTTTCCTACCCTCCACCGCCACTTTCAGAGTGTGCTTGTAGCAGCTAGGAGGCTGCTCAGGTTGCAGCAACAGTACAATTTGTCCAGTTAAAAGTTGTTCTATCACTGAAATAATTTTAGAGACATTATTTAAAGGTAAAAAAACTACATAGTGTTGCTTTAATCTCATTGATGTCTATGAGAAATAATTGACTGTTTTTTCTTTTTTGAGAATTACCTTTGTATACGTAATGTCCAGAAAACAATGTAAAGTTGAATGTCTCATTTATCTTTTTCATGTCTTTCAGACAATGCACTTAACATTGTTTACATTGTACTTCCCACAATCCCTCTTCTATTGCTACTGATTGTGGCAACAGGAGTTTCCTGCTTCAAGCTTTTCACAAAGAGGTATAATCACTCATCAAAGTCCACATTTTTAATTGGATAAATCTGATACCACTTAACTTTTTATTTTTATATGCAAGCAGGAAGAAAGAAGAGACTGAGGTTAGTTCAAAGGAACCAGGATACTGGGCAGCCGGAGAGAGATGCAACAGCCCCAGCCCCGACGTCTATAACGTCATCCGAAGGCAGCGTGAGTCGGACCTCGCACAGACACGGCCTGATATCAAGAACACTTCCTTTCTCGGTTCTTCTCCAGACACTCCACCAGGAGATTATGACAACCTGCATGCAGGCAGGGACACGGAAAGTGGTTTCGTGACACTGGCCAGCACAGAGAGCGGCTTTGTGACCACTGAAATGTATGACACGATGCAAAGCCATGGAAGTAGGAGATACGTCAGAGACCACGGATGGATGGATGAATTATATGACTATTAATTGTATGCAAGAGGAACATTGGTTTGATTCTGCATTTTCTCGTTGAGACTAAGCCAACACTGACTGTTCGTGTCTTCTTTTACAAAGTCACAAATTCTTCCAAACGATACCAGTCACATCTGTTTTATCAGGTGTAGCTTCTTTGCGATTCACATTTAGGCTGCCATGATACGTTAACAATGAAAAGTTGTCCTTGCCAGCTTCAAATGTATCTGTAATCAAATTTTGTACGAATGAATTAAGAAACACTTAAGTGATACAAGTGTTATATGGATTTGGATGGTTTGCATGACTCTTGTTATGCTGCTTTTACTGGATGTGCTGTATCAGGCTCAGTGATTACAATGCGACAATCTCTTGCAGACTATTTTCCTATGAAATATTGAATAACCAAAAAACTGAGATTTCTTATAATATGCAACATATTGGAATGTGTATGCAGTGATGTTAATGAAGCCTTAATAAACAAAATGAATGAGAACTACATTTAATGAATGATAACTTGCAGTTAGTAGCATTGTACAGTAAGTTACGCGCGTAAGTGCACAGTAGGGGTCGCTGTTTAACAGCATGTTTGAGCGCACCCCTGACGTTTATATAAATGTTAAATTGTTTTTGTTTTAATGAAACACGACATTTTATGGTTTTTGAGAACAAAAAGGTTTTATATGCAAGCACTATGCGCAGGGTTAATTCTGAGAAATAAAAGGCTGCTCTTTATTAACTGATACCCGAATGCTCTGTGTTGGTTCATCATAATAAATATACAAATAAATCTAAAAATATGAAGCCTTGTGATGATGTCACTGGGACGTGCCTTTCAAGAACAGGCAGAGCTTTTGCAATTATTTTTGCACACAGCAGGCAAAATATTTGTGCATTCACTGATATCATTGCTTTCATCAAAGCAACTTGCAATGCACATTTTATCAGTATGACGTCCCCCCTGGGAATCGAACCCCAACCTGTGCGTTGCAAACGCAAATGCTTTCACACACACATATAAATATCTCCCTCCTGTGTGCAAAATAATATACCACAGTGCATATTTAGAGGTCAAACCTGCGCAAACCTCCCTGTCTTTGTCAGTCCAACAGCTGATTGACGTATACGCGCTGGATAAGGTTGTCTTGGTGACACATTCAAGCCGCTTTGTGGGACCCGCCCCCTTTATAAAAATCGCTTCTGCACTGACGTCAATGCATGTCGAGCGCCAGCACATCATTCCTCGTGCCGAGCATCAGAGCGGAATGCGCTCGCCTTTCATACTCATGTAGAGAGAGACCTTATCTGGGAAAGAAGAAATGTGCACGAGCCATTGGCACCCACGTGCCCCTTTTGCAAGTCACATTTGGCATTAGACACAAAATCACACATCCCGCCACTTGAATTGCACGTAACGAACAGGTGAAGTTGTCCAAATCATTCCCACACTACAAAACTATGGTCATGGCCGCCCAAGAGCAAACGGCGTCGCAGCGCGCTCCGGTTCGCGTCGGATTTTATGATATCGAGCGCACGCTGGGCAAAGGCAATTTTGCAGTTGTGAAGCTGGCGAGACATCGCATCACCAAATCAGAGGTGAGTAAACAAACACTTAAAGTCTGCAAAGAAACCAACTTATATTTGAGTTTGATTTTTTTATAGATTATTTGTATATTATTGTATCTTTTACGCGCAAGGTGCATGTGCATAAGATACTGTCCCCTTTGATCTCTAGTGCATACAGTAGTAGCAACTGCATCATAGCTAAACACATGCATGGATTGTTGTTAAGATGGATTACGCATTTCCAAATTTTGCATTGCGTAATGTGGTGTATTTTGTTCAAATAGTCAGATCTGTCCTTGTGTCCTTGCCACCTGTATTAGTTCAATTATTGACAGTCAACTTACTCGGCAAACTGTTAGGTTTTGCGCATGGGCTAAATATCAAAAGCAAAAAAAGTTTTGCAGCCTGATTTCACATTCAGAACTGAAAGTAACTTTTGCAATTGCGCATTTACAAGAAATCATTTTGTGGGGTGTCATTTTATGCTGTTTTGCCAAGACAGACCGCCTACTGTAAAATACTGTTGTGTACTTTTGTATTTCCTAGTAAATTGTAATATACTGTGGTACATTATTGTAATTACTTCACTTTGTTAATATACATACTATACACTCTTGGAAAAAAGGTACAAAAGCTGTTACTAAGGTGGTTACTATTTATAAAGTACACCTTTGTACCTAAATGCTACATATTATGACCTTTTTAAAGGGTACTGTCCGGTTGACAGCTTTTGTGCTTTTTTCTGACGGTGTAGTATTAACTAGTGAACTGATTAACTTGTCATGTTAAATAGAAAAAGCAACATTTAAGGTCTTTTGAAGGCTCAAGAAGAGTAAAATTTGTATTTGTTTTTTTTCCTGTTAGTGCATCTCAGTGCATAACTGAATTATGTATTTATTTGACTGGTGATTGAGAAGAATTTGCTTGCATTTATTTTCCGTATTGCAGGTGGCCATTAAGATCATCGACAAAACCCAGCTGGATGCTGTGAACCTGGAGAAGATCTACAGAGAGGTAGAAATCATGAAGTTGTTGGACCATCCACACATCATCAAGCTTTACCAGGTACTGCTGGGTGATCATTATTGCTATGTGCTTCCTGATTTATTTATTTATTTTTTCAGACCTTATGTATCCTGTGAGATGAAGGTCTTTTAAACCCGACCTCAATTAGGTGAATGTTGAAGCTGAATGCTTTATAGGGTTAGCCTTGTATGTTATGTAAGATTTTTAGGTCACTTTGGGCCTGAATGCTGGAAGTATCAACAGCTGCCTGCGCTGTTACACAACACGGCAGCGGCGGTCAAATCATGACGTCTACTAACAGCAGTAGTCATACTGTGACAGAGCTGGCTTTCAGGAACTAACTCACTAACTCATAGACATCTAAACAATGACACCGGACCACACAAGCTGGCAAAAATAACATTTCACTGTGAAAGTAATGTGGTGGTAACAAATAGAAATATAATTTGGTATACATTACGGGCCTATAGTTATTCTTTGTTATGAATGTTTAATAGTATAGTAATAGTAATAACATTTTAGTATAAACGTAAAGGTTAATAAAACTATAATATAAAAATTGGGATATTATGGAGTGGCCAAAATAATTGGATACATTCAATTGTATTTTATATTTTTGATTACCTCACGAGTTTGAATTAATGTAATCAAAAAGTTAATGTTATAAAGGGGGACGTCTCTTAGCCTAAACCCAGAGTACCACCCCCCCCCCCCCCTTTAACTGGGATAGATGTACAAGTATGGGGTGGAGGAGGGATGCTGCAAAAAACTCTCATGGGATGGAGCTGAGGGACGGCTATACATAGAGACCCTTTTGGGCTGATTCGTTGGATTGCATGGCCCCTGCTCCTCCCGAACTTAGTTAAATAAACTTCATTTAAAGCAGTCATCCGTTGTAAACTCTTAGCTGGATAAGTGTGTCCAAACTTCTTGACCGGGTGATCAGAACCCCTTTGCAATGTGACAGGGTCTTGTTTAATTCTGAATGGGTGTGTTTTGGTTTAATGATAAAATGCCTGTACATCATCCTGTTCACTTTGCGGCAGGTTGAACATTTTCCAGAGTATTCCCGAGAGCTAATTTCCAGAAACGTGGTACAGCAATGGGAAAAAAAATTATAAGTACTATGGTACACTTTTGTTAGTGTTTATGAAACCTACTATGAGCTAGGAGAGCTGTTGAGAGACGGTTACTGAAAAATGATGTAAATGAAATAATATGCGTGACATTAGTATTACTGATTATGTGTGAATCATCTGTCACAGTCATGATGGCCCTTTATTGTGAAAAAGCGTGTAAACATCTGGTGGAAGTGCCTACACGCGGAAAAGCGTGTAGGTTTTTTGCTGATATTTTGTGATTTTAATTGCATCGTTATCCTCGCACGAATCTCAGGTTTTATTGTGACACTTGCATCTCCTCTCTTCAATAGGTCATGGAGACCAAAAACATGCTTTATCTTGTCACAGAATATGCCAGGAACGGGGAGATATTTGGTGAGTGTGTCTGTTTTCCTATATTTCCAGATGGATCATTGCAAAATCAGTTTTTCTCATTCGTATACGCATCAGGCTGCTACATGCATAAAATCTGACATTTACCCATTTGGCTGATGTTTTCACCCATGCTTTGGGAAATCAAACCCATTACCTTGGCATTGCTGGTGCTGGTTGTGCCAGTTGAGCTATATAGGTTGAATGCTTTAAAGGAGACATATGATGAAAATCTGACTTTTTCTATCAACCTAGAAAATGTGAAAAAGATCAACCCAGTAACTTAGTTTTGGTTAACCATTCTCTGCAAGCATGTGAAAAAAATAGGCCTTGTGATGTCAGAAGGGGATAATACCGCCCCTTAATCTGCACTATCCTACCATGACAACTCATCAGGGTGATTCTCATGAGATCCAGATTTAGAAAGTGTCCAGCATCAGAATTTTTAAAAAGCCCTTAAAGCCATTTTTTGCACATATAAGATTAAGGTCTGAACTTAAAAATCATTATTTTTAGAGGATTTAAAAAATATTTCCTATAGAATTATTTAAAAAAAAATTTAGATTATCATTATCAAAAATTATCATTTTCCGCGACATGATATAACATTAAATATATGCCTTTACAAACTCATTATTCGGTAATGAGAACTAAAAAGTTGTCTAGGAACTATGACAAACAAAATTTCAACACTTATCTGGAGAAAAAAATAAGAACTGCTTACCTGGTAGCCATCTTGATGGTTCCTTGAGGGCTTAAATAATAATTGAAAATTGTTGCGGAGGATGAGAAACTTGTTCTTGGACACATTTATGTTCCTTATTATTGTCTCTACATTTACCAATGATCACCAAATACCACATGTTTCTTTACTGTAAATGTTTATAGTATAACATGCACTGAAGCTTTTTATTGTTTAGATTTTTTAATTATAAATATTTTTATGTCAAAGAACCCAAATCCAGTCATAGAAACATTGCGGTAATGAAAAACAACAAAATTGGTTTGTATGATGTCATTTGAAATCATGTGCAAAATAGTACATGAAGACATGTTTGTAACTGTATGCTTCTTGTTTTGATACTCTTACTTTTTTATCAAAATGTACCTCATAAGTCTAATTTTGCGAGAATTAACATTTGCATTTAAAAGGACACACCAAAAAAACTGTACATTTTTACTCTCACTTACAAAGTGGCAATTTTAACGTGTTATAATAAATTATCTATATAATTTTTTCAGCAAAACCTTTACTTTTACCTTTAAAAAAAGTCTTGTGAAATATCCCCTTTAACATTACAATATCATATTACAGTATATCAAAGTATGCTTCATCTGTACACCAATTCAGATGCTTAAAAATGTATGAGATGAGCAGCAGATGTATTTTTAATATATGATGATTAGCTGTGTGTCACCTGTAATGGAAAAAGGTCTTAGTATTTCACATAAAACCTACGTGACCAAGGAAACCATCATCTCACACATAACAGACCCATGCAGTTACGCTGGAGTCATACTTGAAAGACAGTAAATGAGATTTATAGCCTCATTATGGGGCAAAAGACAAAAGCAAGAGGGAGAATATGATCTGACAACTGCTGGCAAAAAAGCAGTGTTGACTTGTGAGTCTTTTGGGTCACTTTATTCCTATAGTTTCCTAGACATCAAGTAGTAGCTCACATTTTTGGTGCACATATCATATAAACGCCGTACCCTTTCAAAAAGTACACCTTGGTGGTGAGTAAATTATCAGATTTTTTTATAAAAGTGGAGTAATCCTTTAAGCTTCCTTTTTTAAAAGATAACTATAAATTACATAATGCAGTATACAAATGATGCTTCGTGATGTATGGGGACGTCAAGCCATCTGTCAATTCAGTATCATACCATCCTATTAATGCATGCACCGCACAACCTCACCGAGCGTCTGTATGAACAGTCAGCACATCCCTTGAGATCTCCAACATGTCTCTTACACATGGGCTGCGTGACGCATGCATGCATACGCATGCAGCTGCCATCTCCGTGTCGTGTCAGCTGATTAAATCAGGGGACTGCTGTTTTATCAGTACTCCACTCACATCTGAACCCGGCATCACTGACAGTCAGCTTCCTTTTTGAATGCATGGCCGGCTGAGGATGACAGGTTGGCCTTTTCGTGGCACGTATCGAGGGGGATGAATATATTCTGCTTGCTTAGGTTGTTTTTGTTGGGTTTTAGATTTTAATGAAACGCTGGTGGTTGCATATTCACTGCAGTATGCCATAGTAAAGAATAGAAAGCAAACACCATGGAATGATCATATCATGAAAAAGTAAGGCTTTAGTTACTTCTTCGCTAGTTTAAAGAGTGCCAGAAATTTAAATGAGTATAGTTTGGGCGTCCCTTTAACATCTGAGGAATGAAAAGTATATTTTTCTTAAAACATTTAAGTATTTCGTTACTTCCCTGAAAATTCCTCAAAATAATGTTCAGGTATCATTCAGTACAGTTACTTAAGTGTTTACACTTGTTTGGAGCAATTTTTTTTACTAACGTCAATAAAAGAAACCTCAGATATCCTCGGAAGTTGAAAAAGCATTGACTCTGTGAAAGATGATTTTCCTTCCTGCTCCCTCCTCGTACTCGCAAACTACTAAAAATTCTATGACATGTCGCCTGGATGTGCAGATGACGACCCAATAACACCTGATCCCTGTCTGGCAACACAGACTACCTGGCCAGCCGCGGGCGGCTCAGAGAGATTGACGCGAGGAGGAAGTTCTGGCAGATCCTCTCAGCGGTGGAGTTCTGCCACGAGCGCAACATAGTTCACAGGGACCTGAAGGCCGAAAACTTGCTACTGGATGCGCACATGAATATCAAGATAGCAGGTAAGAAAAGGTCCATATTTAATTTTAGCTCTGGGCGGGCATTTTGTGCCATGAAGGACAGAATGGGATTACTCTTAACTCTTTCCCCACCAGCGTTTAAAAAAAAAAGTTGTCAGCACTAGCATTTTATGATTTTCACAAAAGTTTAATGTCTTCCAGAAAATGTTCTTCTTGAATATGTAAACATACAATATGTCAAATAAAAGTACTCTCTGCTTTAAAAAACAAAAGGTTTCGTCAAAAAATACCAGATTTTGAGCAAAAAGCTGAGATAATTGCAAAAATGGCTCTTCATTGGCAGGCAAGCGTTTTCTTTTAATTGACGAATTTACTCGTTAATGGCGGGGAAAGAGTTAAAAAAGGTGCTACGTGATGCCATAGAAGAGCCATTTTGAAGTGTTCCATCTGGTAAGATTATATTAATAATATCCTGTATATGCCATGATTATAAAATCTTGTAGTGTGAGCATGTTTAAGATTTAAGAAAAGAATATCAGACAAGATTCTCCTTATGCGTGTGCTGCAACCAGATTTCATAATCGGGCCAAATTTTAAAAATCCTGTAGTGTGAGCCCGGCTATACAAAGGTAAGAAAGTAACGACTTTATTAAGAACCTTTGACTGAATGGTTCTTTGAGGAAACAAAATGGTTCTTTTATAGCATCACTGTGAAAAATCTTTTGTTGCACCTTTATTTTATTAAAGTGAAGTTAAGGTGTCACCTGCATGCTTTTAAATGATATGTATAATTTTGTTTAAATGCCTTTTACTATCCTGGCTTTATATGTAAAGGAGACTTTACAGTCTTTACAGAGTTTTTTGTGATTGTTATAGGCAAAAATCCTTGATCTTGCAACACGTTTTCTTAAAAAATGTGATGGAATATGTGGGATATTTCTGGAATTTTATGCGATGAAATTGCGGAAACTTACAAAATTGCGGAAACTTTTTCTTTATCAGCTTTTCATTGATGTTAACGTCGCTTAATTACGTCACTTCATAACGTTCCCATGGCAACAGGGGACATGGCTGTGCTTGTGTAACGTAAATGCAAAATTTTTCAACTTTCTGCTAAGATATACGTGACTTTTTGCTACGAAAATGCGGGGATTATGAAATCATGCCCCGCATATTTTGCGCGCAGAAATTAGCAATTTATGCAACGAAAGTGCGGTGTATTTAAAAAAAAATGTGGCTGCCGCATAAATATGCAAACTTTGGCTGATTATGCATTGAATCATGCGATCGCATAATCACATTTTTCTGGAGGGACTGACTTTAAGTGTAACCAATGTTCCTGTATGAGTGGTTTATGTTGACTTCTGGCTAATGGTATTTGGGGCTGGACTTCCTTTATAGAGCCGTTTAGTGGGGAATCGACTAGTTTGTCATTTGGCAGACACTATTCGAGACACTATTGTCATTTGCAAAGTGACTTGTATGATGCATTTAGGACTTCCATTTTATTAGCATAAGCATTCAAACTATCTTAAAAAAAAATAAGGCTGCTACACGATCCCATAGAAGAACCATTTTTGGTTCCATAAAGAGTTTTTAACATTAGAGAAACCTTCGTGTTTCACAAAAGGTCCCATATTTATTCAATACTTGAGAAGTTCAGATTTAAAACACTCTAAGTGCGTCTGATTATTAGTCTATAATTTATTATTAAGTTATTAGTCATTAATTGAAATGTTGTATTTTCACAAATGTCACGTCCTAGTCATTTCATTGGTTTTGAATAAATTTGACTGACTTTCACTGCAAATCCCTCTAAGTGCATGCAAGCTTTTTTGCCAAGACATAATAAACACTTGCAAAATCATTAAAGATGCAAACAACGAGTCAGAATTGAACCACACATTAGGGGGAGCAGTGATGCTTGTGGCTGCCATATTTTTGTTGTATTCCGGTCCAAGTACTTCCAGGGACACTAGTTTGAATGTGATCCCTAGTTGTACATATTATTTATGGTCAATGCACACAGAGGACTTCGCAAAAACATTTAGCTGATTCTGCCAACAAAAGCCGGATTAAGTATATTCAATTTGTTTAAAAGTTTTACAATTTGACAAACATTTATTATGTGCCGAGAGCATTCGGTTAATATTTATATCATGCATTTGAAAAAGCAACACTCGTCAAATATAATCATTATAAATATTCTTAATTATCATGAAAATCCCTATGTTGCCTATACTTTTCATGTAGCTGCACATATTGAGTTTCTGCACAAGAGAGCCCTCTGGGTTTTGGATGTAGCGGCATTTCACCGTAATTCATTGAGGAGCATAGCAAAGAAGATCGCACAATGGATCGTCGTTACACCCCTACTAAATGCCACAGGACAAACATGTCATCGTCTGACCGTGGGTTCACATCAGCCGAGTTTAAGGCGCCAACTACTGTGTCTAGTTTGCCGCTTGAACATTTTGAGTTTACTTACTTCATTCGCATGTGAAAGCCGCATGTAAAATTCTATTCATCGGGACATTCACGTGAAAATTTGTGTCATAGAAGGGGCTTCTTGTGACTCTGCTCGCTTCCTGTAATCACGTAACTACTAGAGCAAGTTCCTGATTGGTTAATGCGGCACATTTTTCCGCCAAAGTAAAAAATTTTCAACTCACGGCTTTGCCGCGGCAACGCTCAATTTGCGCCATTCGCGTGAACTAGACCGTGAATTAGGCGGAATCGCGTCTACCGCGCCGCGCTAAATGCCTAATTCGCGCTGCGAGACCTCCAGACGCACCTCAACGCATCTTTAAATTGACTTAATATTGCAATCACTTGCGCTTGACGCCTCTACTACGGCTGGTCTGAACGCAGCATGAGACAACATAGTGACAAAACGTTTGTCCATTAAGGGCTACTGTAGAAACATGACGGCAACTTTCATATAAGGGGACCCACGGTGTATGTAGATAAAAACGTCTCATTTTAAGGTTATTAAAACGATACAGTTCATTATGTAATGTCTTTATACACCCCTGATAATTCAGTTATGTCGATTATTTTGCATTTCTGTCAAGAGATCCTTCTAAAAGTTACACAATGCACCTTTAACTCTTTTAACTCATAGCATTGTTTTATGATTTTCACAAAAGTTTATTGCCTTCCAGAAAATGTTCTACTTTAAATATATAAACGGTCACCACCTGGTGGATAATAGCGGAATTACGGATTGCTGGAAAAAACTCATCATTGGCAAGGAAGTGTTTTCTCGTAATTGACGAGTTAACTTGTTAATGGCGAGGAAAGATTTAAGAACCCTTGACTGAATGGTTTGAGAAACAAAAATGGTTCTTCTATGGCATCTCTGTGAATTTTTCTCGAATTTTAGAAAAGAACCGCCTTCTCCACTTTTAAAAAAAATGCAATTGCGCAACACTCCTGATTGACAGCTAGGAGGACCAATAGTCTTGATGATCCACCCGGAAAAAGAAAATCCTCCGCAATACCTTTAAGTTTATATCATTTTTGTATGTCATTTATAGTGGTGCCGTGCTTCATATTAAATGTAGATTTCAACAGATTTCCAATATCGAATTTTGAGTTAAAATGGTTTCATTAAAAATAATTAACTCAGACCTGGAGCCCTCCTTTCAAAGACTGCAAGCTAAATTTGTTTACCATTATATCTATTAAGTCTGGATGAGCAGGTAAATTCATTTGCTCTAATTTAATTCACACATCAGTCGAGCAGTAGTGCATACGTAACGGAATTCATTAAGGCGGATGCGTAACGGAGCACCAAAATATCGTACTGAAATACCAGCGACTGATCTGACCTAAATTCACAGATGTTATCTGTATCTGTGCAGAAAACAATCCGTTTTTGTTTGTTGCCTTTGCAGGAATGTTAATGGATTGTGTTCATGTAAAATAATGACAGTGGTACAAAGACACTAGCTGGAATGGCGGGTGACAGAGAGACTTACATGCTGTGTTTCATAAGTACCAGTCACTGAGCGAAGAGAGAAGCCTTGTGCCAGACAGTTTGTCTGTATTTATGTCATAGCAAAGCTGCAGAAGAGACACTGAAGCTGCATTGTAGGGCGTCGACATCATGCACACAGATAACAGATGTGAAGTGCTTGCTATCACATCACTGCTTTTACAAAGTATATCTCATAAAAAAACTTTGATGCTTTAATTAAAGTACACTTTATGATACATTTTTTCAAACAAATTTGTCAATAATGGCCAATAGGAGTAAAATAATACTAAAATTAAGTAGATAAGGCTTATGAAGATAAGCTCATTTTGGTGTAGTTTAGTAAAAACAAAATTACCACGTTTTGTATTCTATGATCATGTAGTCTATGTATGCAAAAAAAGTGCTATAGAAATATATCTTAAAAGCATCTAATATCCATCCAAAAAGCTAAGACGTCAAGGCCAAAAAAGGCATAATTTGGGCTGTCTGTGAACATTTAATAGACGTCTAATCATAGCCCAAAAATAAATAAAATAAATGAAACCAAATACCTTGTAATGAATGTTGACTTTGCTTACATGATGGATTATCATACATCTCGCAAGTTATTTTGACATGTAACCAAACTGAAGCATTTTTTGGATAGAAGTGGATTAAATTTGACTTAATTTAAGACTTTTTTATCTTGGCAAACCTGAAGAAAGTTTGAGATCAGGGATATCCAACCTTTTTGTGGGCAAGGGCAACACAATGGAAAAATTATCTGGAGGATTTTTTATATAGTCTACTCAAAACTTTGATTTTATCATTGTACATGTTTACTGATCATTGTTTAAAATGTTAACATGCACAACAGAATCCAAGTTTTTATAAAAAAAGTTATAAATATTACAATTGAGGCTATTATTATAAATATTATAATTGAGGCTTTGGCAGGCGACTCACAGACTTTCTGCAGGCAACCTGGTGCCCGCGTGCACCATGTTGGAGACCACTGGATTAGATCTTACTGAAACAAGGGGTGGTTTTTCATAAACCAGGACTAGGCCTTAGTTTAATTAGAAAATATAACTAGTTTAAAAAAAAATGCCTTAATAAAAACATTACCTGTGTGCATTTTAAGCCAATCCAAGAGGCATTGATGTATTTTAAGATATGTCAGTGCAAGTTGTTTTCAGTATGGACAGCTTTTTTTAGTCTAGGACTAGTCTAATCCCTGTCCGGGAAACTTCCCCCAAAAGTAATATACATGAATTCCACACCCATACAGCAAAACATCTATTTCAAATAAAATGTTAAATATATTTCAAAATATACAAAAAATGGCCGAAAAATATATGAGCTGAAATATTTTTTGAAATCTGTTTATAAAAATGTAATTTTCACCAATATATCAATATATTGATATACCAATATATATTATTTTTGAGCATATATTTAAACATATTTTTGACCAGAAAATGTGTGTTTTGCCGTATGGGCAAGTACACGGGTATTTTTATAAAAAGTTTTTCCATCCGTTAAAAAAAAATCTCAGCATCCACAGGAACACGGAAACACCATAATGAATGATGACGATATATCCCTAACCGTAAAGTCATGTTAATAATAATAATAATAATAATAATATATTGCCTTACATATATTTATATAGATGTTTCATCGGAAGCAAGTGATACCATCTGGATCCGAACCTTACTTCCGGTTACGTTTTTTTAATGTCTGACTAGTTACTAAACTGATCTCTTGAACGAATGCCTCGTCAAAAATAACAAATGTTTTAGTTTCCTAGGTAATGTATGTGTTGTTTTTTTGCTTGTTATATAAATAAACTACGTTTAAAGAATTTTGTTGTTATTTATTCTTAGCGGAGTTTACCGGAAGTTACGTGCGGACCACGACAGCCGCTTGTTTATGTTGTTACTGCTGAAACGGTCTATATAAATATTTATATATATATATATATATACATATATATATATTTACATCATATTGGGAACAAGCCTGTAAACATAAAATATTTGAAAGATTAAAATAAAATATAATTTCAACTGCAAAAATATAATTTTATATTTTATACATACTTATACATTTTATACTTATACTTTATACATTTTATACAAAATCGTATATTTTGGCCAATCAGAAGCCATTGCAGTCTCGCCTCGGCACGAACAACGTTGTCACAAGCTAAAAACTCTGGTTTCAACACCTACAGCGGGATTTCTGAAAATCCTCACCCTAGCAGGAATTTTCATAAAAGTTCGGATTCAGTCACCTGATACTGCGTTTGCATGTGGACAGACAGTCAATAGATATGAGATATTCAAGTTTGCTTTGTGTTGATTCTGGTTGATTTTATTCTTGATCTTTTCTGCTTAGATCATCTATACGGTTATATTAATGTGATTGATAACTAAATGCGGCTTAATCAGCGCGACCCAATCACATCATATCAGCCTCAAGTTCAGTTCACATTCCAGCTCACAAACGATGATTAATCTGCGTCAGCAGTGACGTAGATCCATTAATCTACTACAAATGATATGGTTCATGTTAGACAATTCCACCTACGTGATTGCCACTGGTGGTCTGTGAGTACAGACCCTGCATACAGTCAGCCAGTGAAAAACCACCTGTTTCAAAACACCCAGCACCATCACAGCTGAGACACAGCCAGGATCTATTTAACCATCTGGATGGTTTATATGTACAATTGCTTGTTTGCACCAGTGACCAAATCTGTCAGATTAGTCGTAATTACTTTTCATATTGCATGCATAGCGCTGAATTGGATAGTAGTGCCACTGTTGCATCGCTCATACTTAGGGTAAGGGACGTGAACAGCTCTGTGGCAGAATGAATTGTTTCAGCTGACATTGACATGATTCAAATCTGGTGCAGATTTTGGCTTTGGTAATTTCTTCCGTCCCGGTGAGCCTTTGACCACGTGGTGCGGCAGCCCCCCGTATGCGGCACCAGAAGTGTTTGAGGGACAGCAATACGAGGGTCCGCAACTCGACATCTGGGTAAGAGCTTCTAAAAATATATATAGACTGCTTTTAGTGGACATGGATGATGTGACTTTTACAAAAGAGGGTACCATTTTTGGTAATGGCATTGAATCATTAGGAAATGTAGACTGCTTTCCAAATTGGTCGATTTGTTGGATTGCGTCAACAACTCATTATTATTATTATTTCCTGGTTTGTGAGGGGTTTGTCCTGAATGCTCGAGTTTTATATATTGTTATTGATTTTCCTCTGTGTGATACAGAGCATGGGGGTGGTTTTGTATGTGTTGGTGTGTGGCGCTCTTCCATTCGACGGCCCCAGTCTTCCTGTCCTCAGACAGAGGGTCTTGGAGGGCCGTTTCCGCATCCCTTACTTCATGAGCGAAGGTGAGCATTAATATTTAAAATGACAGTTATATATACTGGTGGAGTTTAATTGTATTAAAGTGATACTTCAGCCAAATATCAAATTTACCCC
Organism: Misgurnus mizolepis; assembly: GCA_025389145.1. NCBI lineage: Eukaryota > Metazoa > Chordata > Actinopteri > Cypriniformes > Cobitidae > Misgurnus > Misgurnus mizolepis. Next base: position 3,099,779 of record JAIFKI010000003.1, read on the forward strand.
ATAATTTACTCACCCTTAAGCAATCGGAGATACGTGTGTCCATCATGTTTTAGATGAGCACATTTGGCTTATAACGTAAGACAAGCTTTATAATGGTAGAAAACAGGGATCGGGAAACAACTTCTGACTTTAAACCCCAAAAAAGTGCATTCATCCTTCATAGAAGTAATCCACATGGCTCCAATGGGTTAAAAAAAGGTTTTCTGGGGGTGATCGATGCGATATCCAAAAATCCAGATTTCTTATAAACTGTAATAGGGTCAGTGTGACAAATGCGATTTGTGAAGATGAGAAATTCAAAAATCTTTTTAAAAAAGGTTCATCAGGTTTATTTCAATGAACATAATGTATTTATGTTACTTTTATGCAAAAAAAATTACATTTGCACCATTTTTATGAAAGTTAAGACTGAATGGACTTGAAAATGTCAAATGGTGTAACTGCCAATTGGGCCAAAGAATGAGAAATATTAATCATTTTATCCACCTTGTTAGCATGTAAATGTAATCATCAAAAAAATCATTTAAAAAAAAAATTTGTATTAATTATTTATAAATTTTAATGTGTTTTTGTAATATTTGTCCTGACATACTGTAACCTGAAAACAGCTCTGTTTTCTAAATAATCTTTGACAAATGATGTAAAAAGTGTGTGTAAAAAACTCAATTTACACTAAACTAGATGATTATATTTTATTCCACATTTTTTATGAAGATATATTTATATTTTCATTTAAAAAATACTGGTTAGACCAATTGACATTTTTGCAATTATCCCCCAAATATTCTTTCAAAATGAAATAAAACCAGAAATTTTAGACTTGGTCCTCCAAAAAAAAAAATGTATGCAATTAATCTGCAAATGTATTTTGAAATTTTAACCATTTTACATTTAATTGAACCATACGGAAACAAAATAATTAATGTCATGTCATTGACCCAATAACTAGCTTCCAGTAATGCCGCCATCTTGGACTCACGCTATTCACAAGAGAGTTTTAGCGTAGTGAGCATTCGTTGCCATTGGTACACTATGAAGTCTGATATGGTGTCTGATATAGTTAGATATTACAGTTAAAAAAGTTATAAAGTTAAAACAACAGATATTTTTCTTAATATATCGCATTGATCACCCGAAAAAGACTCCCTGGAGCCCTGTGGATTACTTCTAAGAAGGATGAATGCACTTTTTTGGGGGTTCAAAGTCAGAAGTTGTTCCTTGATCCCTGTTTTCTGCCATTAGATTGAAAAAGCAAGGACATTTACTGAAATAATTTCTAATGTGTCTGAAAGATGATGGACATAGGTATCTTGGATTGCTTGAGGGTGAGTATACTGAATAATCCAGCTAAGACCATCATAAGCTGCATAAGTCTTCCCAGCCTGGCAAAGCTGGTCAAGCTGGTGGGTCAGCTGGTCTTTCAGCCTGACCAGCTAAATCCAGCTAAAAAGCCAAAACACAGCTAGACCAGCTTGCCACACCAGCAATACCAGCTAAAACCAAGCTGGGAAACCAGCTTAAACCAGATCGACAGCTTTGCTTTTTCAGTAGGGTACATCATTGGGTATTTTGAAATTTGGCTGGAGTATCGCTTTAAGAAAAAGAGCCTGTCAACTGGCTTTAGAAAGTCATTCTTCTGTGATGTTTAACTGGTGGCAAACCAAATATATTCGGTCATTTATTTATGCACCCTCTTTGATATCAGACCTGTCCATGTTGAAGGTTCATCACACATCCAAAAGCCCTCTTTCTAACCCAATTTCAGACTGTGAGCACCTGATCAGAAAGATGTTAGTTTTGGATCCAGCCAAGCGCTTGTCTCTGAGTCAGATCAAAGAGCACCGCTGGATGGTGCAGGAGGTCCCGTCTCAGAGACCTGTGCTGTACAGACAAGGCCTGCCCAGCGATAGTAAAACAGGCTTGGGTGAACACAGCGAGCAGGTGCTCAGACTCATGCACAGCCTCGGCATTGACCAGCAGAAGACCATTGAGGTCAGTTTATTGTTTCAAAAGGCGGATTGTTATTCCATTTACCCGGGTTAAAGGATTACTCCACTTTCATAAAAAATCCAGATAATTTACTCACCCCCATGTTATCCAAGATGTTGATGTCTTTCTTTGTTCAGTCGAGCAGAAATTAAGTTTTTTGAGGAAAACATTCCAGGATTTTTCTCCATATAGTGGACTTTAGTGAACCTCAACAGTTTACAGTTTTAATGCAGCTTCAAGGGGCTCTAAACGATCCCAACCGAGGCATAGTGGTCTAATCTAGCGAAACGATCGTCATTTTAAACAAAAACTAAAAAATATGTACTTTTAAACCACAACTTCTCGTCTTGCACTAAGCGTGTGGCCTGTCAGCGTGACCTTACATATTATGTAATCATGTCGAAGGTCACGCGTTACATATGTTTTGAGGCACGGATCGGATCATTGGTTCAGCAAAAAAAGGGGTGGGAAAAATCTTATAACAAATAAAGAAATTACAAACATTTATAAAAAAGAAGAAAATTGTACATTAAAGAGTAACTAAACCCTAAACCAACTTTTTTTAGTTAATGATCTGTAAGAATGATGCTTTATTAGTGCTGTTCATTGATTTTAGTAAGTTTTTTGACATTTGGATATAAAGTGTTTCAATACTACAATATATGGTGTAAAAACGTCTGAGTGCTGCCCTCTTCAGGTTGAACGGTGGCTACTGCAGTTGAATTTTCCTATTGGATGTTGGGTCCAAGAAATAACTCGTGACGTAAGCAGGTTCAAGCTCACCACGCCCTTGTTACGATCTCACCACACACTTAGTTCGTCCCCTCTATCTCCGTTGGGATCTGCCTACTTTTCTTGCATTTTTCAAATATTGCAGTGGGTGGAGTCAGGCTCTGACCAGGGGTTTAGTTACTCTTTAAGTACGGTCTAAAATTAGCTTTAGGTAAAGAAATCAAATTAAATGAAAAATAACACTGTCTTTATTGTATAAATTAAGTGTTTTTTGTGATTTTCTCTTTGTCTTGGGTTGTTTGATTCACATTAATGACACAGACTTAAGTAGGTTAAATGAGGTTACTGTCTCTTTAAGACCAAATAAGCACAGACTGGTTTCTGACTGTAAACTGTACATACACTTTAAGACATAAAGAAATGTTTTTATTAGAAAAAGAATACTGTGGATATCATTTTGTTTGTATGTGCCCTGTCAAGAACAGAAAGATTTTATGTTCGCTTGCTTTTTGAAACGCATCTCTCCGTGTGTGCACTTTTGAGTGCACTTAAACACGGGCACACAGAGACGGGGGGCAAATTCCAAACGGCGCAGTATAAACATTCCCTTCACATAAAAAAGTTACGTTGTTTTTCATTGCTTTATTTGCCAAATGTATTTTAATGGACTACAGTATGAGACACAGTAGGGCAACTCTCTCTAAAGTTTACACATCAAGAGTTCTGATCTTTGAAGGGCATAGGGTTGATAATGTCTGACGGGAGCTGGACCGGACACATTCAACCACACGTGCGTCTGTGCGTACAGAAAGCTGCTTACTTTAGTGCCTTTTGTGGTTACATTTTTTTAAAATCACGAACCGTGGGTCGTTTTTTTGCCGATTTTTTTTTTCACTAGATAAGACCCTTATGCCTCGGTTGGTATTGTTTAGAGCCTTTGAAGCTGCGTTGAAACTGTAAACTGTTGAGGTCCACTAAAGTATATGGAGAAAATTTTCCTCAAAAACTGAACTTTTCCTCGAATGCACAAAGAAAGACATCAACATCTTGAATGACATGGGGGTGAGTAAATTATCTGAATTTTTTTTATAAAAGTGTATTAATCCTTTAACTATTTCAAACCCCTTCTGTGATGGATTGAATATTTTATTTGATTCCATTAAGCATTTCTTCCCATTGAATTGTAAATGTCATTTTCCACAAAAAAAAAACATAATTCTTGTAAAATTTGACATAGTGTTCCCGTTCTCACTTCTCCTGTCACAGTCTCTCCAGAACAAAAGCTATAACCACTTTGCTGCTATCTACTACCTGCTTGTGGAGCGCTTGAAAGCGCATCGCAGCAGTTTCCCTGTGGAACAGCGTTTGCACGCCAGCCAGCGCCGCCCTAGCACCGTCGCTGAGCAGACTGTTGTCAAGGTAACCCCATCTGTGAAGTCTACCCAGACATATTGAAATGGCAATGGTATAAAAATGTAAATACTGGAATCACAAGGAACAAAACTGGAATCCGACCGTTCTTCCTCCTTCAAGAAAATCATTGTAAATATGCCGATGTGACATCATGGGTTTCGTTTATTATGAATGCAACACTAAATGCACTGTGGCAATACTGTGACTTGCGTGCGATTTAGTGTTTTCTACATCAAATCATCTTTTATCTTTTTCTTACAGACAAACGCAGTTCAATCTCAAGTAGGCACCCATTCACAGACTTCACATCACCTGCGTTCTCCTGTCCTGCTGCAGTCCGCCACAGATACGTTTACTTTCCCACAAACCCCTGCTTTACCAGACCAGACCCTCATGGAGGAAGATGTGGGCATTCCCAAGGTCAAATATATTTTACTTAAAGTATATTGTGATTGCACAGACAGCGATGCCTATCTCTCTTTAGGGCTGGAGGCTATATTTTATAAGCTCAAGCTGCATGTTTTAAATAGCAGCGTTACTCATTGGCGCTGCTGTATGACGACAGTGGGAGCTTTTGTTTGTAGCGTGTGAAGTTCTGATCTCTTCTTCATTACTCCCCACCAATATCTCTGCAGAGCTGCTGTAGCCTAAAATATCACCTGCGTGGATATGAAAAAATCTAAAATCCCTTTATGATTTCAGCGTACGCCATTGGGGTTTTGCGTCAGTGTAGGTATATCGTACGCATTTAATGCTACTCGTTCATATGTGACTCAGACAGCACCAAGGGAATGTAGAGTATATGATGGGCTGGGATGTATGACGTTATATAGCCTACTGTGTGGTTGTGGATATGTGGACAAAGATTTATTAAGGTAAATAAAAGATTTATTTGTGAGGTATTAGTGGGGTGGACAGCTTACAGTATCTGACTTACAGAATCAAACATTTTCTAATATTAGTTTTAATCCTCTGTTTTAAACTCGTGTTGCATAATGCAATGCCTTTTGGATTCATTCCAGATTTATAACAATCGTTTCAATATTGTAGAGAAAATAATTTATCAAATATTAAAGTTGCCGTGAAACAGAAGAAGCGATTGTCTAATTTTCCCCATGGTGACGTATATTCAAGTGAAACGTCTTCTGAAATGAAAAATAGTAGGGCTGGACTTGAATTTGTCCATTGAGAACTGATTTCAACTCGCTTGAAGTTGGGTCATGTTGCTATTTGCTAATCGCTGCGATTTTTTTCCCGGACTCCGCCCACCTGCCATACAATATGACGGGATGTAAAGAGATCGTTTCGAGGAGGGGAGGAGATTTTGCATTTTTTATTAAATATTATGAGGGCACAGTCATTTTTTTTTAAATTAGGCTTTTTTTTTAAAAACGCAACATTCCAAAACATTTCAATTTCAATTGCAACTTTAACTCATTCCCCACCAGCCATTTTTTGAAAAGTTGCCCCCCAACATTTTTTGTGATTTTCACAAAATGGCTTCCAGGATAATTTTCTTCTAAAAATATATAAACATACAAATATATCAAATAAAGGAACAGACCCTCTGCTTTTAAACAAACAATAAACAAACAAAACGGGGGGAAAACCGTTTCATCCTATCTATATTTTTTTTCTCTGCTTATAAACTTTTAAATATGGGTATTTTTCAGATTAAAGCAACACTATGTAGTTTCCATGTAAGAATGACTTACAGCTCCCCCATGTGGTTGAAAAGCGCAACAGTGCCTGGTATCAGACTCTCTTCTGCAGGCAGGGGGAGGGGCCGGGCTGTGTTTCCTACCCTCCACCGCCACTTTCAGAGTGTGCTTGTAGCAGCTAGGAGGCTGCTCAGGTTGCAGCAACAGTACAATTTGTCCAGTTAAAAGTTGTTCTATCACTGAAATAATTTTAGAGACATTATTTAAAGGTAAAAAAACTACATAGTGTTGCTTTAAATATGGGATATTGCAGATTAATATAAAAATTCTTCAGAGATACGTTTTTTCAAATGTAGCTATGCAATGTTTATAGCTCTGCGTAACCTGACGTGCACCTTGCAAAAATTTTAACAGCGAGACAGTTCTACGCGGCCCGCAAGCTCTGTGATTGGTCCACCAGAACCCCTCCTGTCAGGGAAAAAACCTACGTCATAGGTATTTCCGTTTGCGACGGTGAAAACAAAGATGGGCCAAGTTGAGGAGTGATTTAACTCAAACTGCAACAAAAGTCGGCCTACTAGCGGTCTACACGCGTGTTTGCACGTCGATGTGGACGTTGGCGCAAAAGTATAAATGAAAACCGACGCGGAACCTACGCATAACTATAACGAGCCCTTAATTTAACACTAAACTCTGATTACACAACATGAGATTAATTGATTAACATGAGCGTCTCTTTTAACATACACGAATTCAAAGCATCTGCGCCAAACACTTATTTTGACATGACAAGCCACACATATGACGGGTAAATGCGCTTTGCATGGTGCACCCTGAAAAAATTTTTACAGTCCCCTTAATGATTTTGTTATTTAAGGGACAGTAAGTAGGATTTACCCCATCTAGTGGTGAAATTGTATTTTGCATTCAAACGAATAGTGCTCTCTAGCGCCTCGCTTTTCCAAATGCGTGTTGCAACTACGGTAGCCGTTATGTAATCCCTGACCTCTTTGTCCGTTTCAGCTGATTCACGTGTTCTGAATGAAAACGCGTTGTAAAAATACGCATTGGTAGGCATTTACTTTATCAATACGGCGTAACGACATGGAAGCCTCCTTTTGATGAATAAAATACTTAAAATCCTTCGTACAGTGCCTTTAATGTTCGTATTGGCTGGACTTGCCCTGCATGGATTTATTTTTTTTTATTTTTTTGCACTCTGTTGTGACTGTAACAGCAGCACGTCAGATTTGCTGCATGTGGTTACATAACAGCACAGCCCCTGCCGTTGTAAATACCATTGATGTGTCAGTGCCGAGTGATCAGCACCGGGTGCCATCTTTCTATCCGTGTGAAGTGCGACTACGATATTTGCACCTTGACTGTGGCGAGGCAATCTCCATAGATACTGTTTTTTATTGACATGCAACTTTAGCACATCTTTTGGGTCTCCAAGCACATCTATATATTCATGTGCTTCAACTTGTAGAGCACTTGCAACATCAGGAAGGATCAAGGGTTGAGCTACTAGTAAAAACACAAACTAATCAAATGTATATTTTGAAGTCACTTTGAAAAGAATTTGCCAGATGAATAAAAGTCAATCATTTCAGCCTAACAACAGATGGTGAACAGATAGCGACCTTTTCAAACAAGCTGAGGTCACAGTGTTACAAAAGCATTTCAGCTGGCTTATTGTAATTCATGTAAGCTGATGGCAGCCTGTGGGCATTTGATTTGACAGAGCAGCATTACATAATTCAGAAAAAATGATGACAGATTCATGGACCTGCAGTCGTACAGACAAAAAAAAAGCAGGGATGATGTAAATACCAGCCTAGAGGTAAAGCTCTCATAAAGCTTATAGCAGCAGCAGGGTTTTTAAGGTTAAACTACTCAAAAACCCAGCTTTAATTTCCAGTTCACTTGTCAGTTTTAGAAGTTGCTGAGCTGTTTCAACCCAAAATAATTTTGTTAACAGTGTGCGCATTTATATCTCAGGTGAACGGGTACCTACTGGACCCGCTCCCGCCGGTCATCGCCCGCAAAGTCAGCAGCTCTCTGCCTGGTAACGTTATGGAGACGTCCATTGATGAGGGTATCGAGGCAGAGGAGGAGCACGCTGTGCCTCTCACCGCCTTTGATGCTGCTCGCTTTAGTCAACGAAGGCATACTCTGTCTGAGGTCACCAACCAACCACCTGTGCTGCCCATCACAGGTTAGTACTGCAGTTCTGGACCTCAGACTATATACTATGTAACCACGAACTTGGACTTCTAATAAGAGATCAGATTCAGAGCGAACTGTTTGCCCTAGGGAAATACTTCTGGGTTTTATAAGTTGGGTAAGAGCGGAAATACGGATTGCCGGAAAAACTCGTCAATGGCGGGGAAAGAGTTAAAGTTGATGACTTGGAACTCGACTTTGACTTGCCTCGGGACTTTACTTGAGACTTAAACGCAAAGATTCGAGACTTACTTGTGACTTGACTTGGTCCCAAAGGTTGTGGTACAGTTAAAAGGCACCTATGGTCTGATTCACGATTTTGCACGTCCGATGACGTGAGTTATAGCTTCCAACGTAAATCTCTTTTCTTGGACTACACAAACACATGGATTGTAGGCAACAGTTTACTTCCTGGGATTGGTTATGTAGTAAAGACCGACATTATCATTATTCCTCCCGCTTGGACTTATAGCCTGTTGTGCTGGGTGCAGGATGTGCTCATGGGAGTTTCCCAGTGTTGCATTGCGCATGGTTTATAATTTCGCGTAACTTTAAAGAAAAACTACAATAAAAAATATATTCAACCTGCCAAAGGGGCTAGTGGGATTGGCTCTCTTACCTGCCACAGCCGAAATCTCCCCACATTTGGCGGGTTGGCGGGTGTTAATGTCAAGCCCTGAGGACTACTAAGTGCAAAAAAGTAAATAAAAGGCAAATCCAGATCCATAAATTCTGATTCATGTACTCACAGGTCTTAACCCATCTCTGGGCAGTATGGACTCAGAATACAGCATGGGTTCAACTCAAAGTGACTTCAGCTTGCCTGAGGAGAATTCGGCTGTAAAAGATCCATTAAACTCTACACCTGCCAGCTCCACCGCTCCGGTCTTCCTTAACATGAAGCCACCTGACCCAACCCTACAGATGACCAACCCAGAAGGGCAGGATGCTCATAATCCTTCACTAGTCAGTTTTAGAGAGGGACGCCGGGCATCTGATACATCCCTTACACAAGGTCAGACTAATATACAGCAAAATTACATGTATTTTTTGAAACTTGTGTTTTATTGATCAGTGAGTTTATTTTCTTTATTAGTCAAACGTCTTTTCACTGCACAAATCTGTAGGTCATAGCAAGCAATAAAGCAAGCACATCCATTTAGCCACGTTTGTATGCCTATGAATGGATCGAAATCCTCTATTCTGGTCACTGTAGGCAACTATTTGCATCATTATTTTTAGTAGATCCATCGGTACCACACAAAACACTCATCGCGACTGAAATCTGACCTTTTGTGAATAACGTCTACTTTTAAACCTGAAAATAATCTCAGTGATTCACTTCGGAGCTAATTATAGCCGTAGTCCAAACTATGAGTCAGACCACCTCTGCAGCAAACACAGAAATGATTCCTATGGTGTATCTGACGCTTTGTATTATCGCACCTGTAGGTTTAGGGGCATTTAGGCAGCACCTCCAGAACCTTGCCAGAACCAAGGGCATCCTGGAGTTAAACAAAGCCCAGATCGTGTTAGGCGATGCTGGAGGAAATACAAATGTCGTCATTAACACGCAGGAGCTACTAGACCCCCATCATCCATACAGTCACCAGGTAACCAGTCATACTGCGGTTTGAATCTTAAGTGTCAGTGTTTAAAACTTGTGTCTCTATGGTTGATTATGTTGATCTTTTCAATCATTTCAGGGTGATGGACGACAATGTCCAAGTGGAAAAGATTCAACAGTGTTCGCTGGTAAGATGCACCCTTATATGCTGTCCAGAAGGCAGAGTTTGGAGACCCAGTACCTCGCTCAGAGACTACAGGTATGATAACTGAATAAGACCTTATCTTAAAATGCCAGTAGACCTAACATTGGTGCCAAAAAACATTGCGTGCAATCTCCAACCTTACATTCTAAAAATTGCTGGGTTATTTTTTACCCATGCTAGGTAAATATTGGACAGAACACATACTGGGTTTAAAATGACCCAATGTTGGGTTGTTGTTATGTTGTTAGCGCTTTTCCATTGCATATGACCCAACGGTTTGGGTCGCGTCAGCTTACTTTTGTAAGCTTTTCCACTGGGTGCCGTATGTAGTACCCGATACTTTTGTTATTACTACCTTGGTTGGGGTTTCAAGCGAGCCGAGCTGATACCAAAACGTGACGCGAAAACACTGTAGATTACTGATTGGTCTGAGAGTATCGTCACTACTAGCGCCAACGCTATAATGTAAAAGATTAGCTTTACCTTCGTGCTAGCTTGCGCTGTCTCGAGTAAACCTGTTGTCATCTGTGCTTTGCTGTAACTTAAAAACATACCAGGTTTTTTTCAGACTTTCAGTTTGTGGCGGCACATTCGCGTTGCGCACTTCCACATATATGCTTAAATGCAACTTAAATGAGGCTCCGCGGAGCGCGTCGACTGACGCCACGGGTGTTTGTACAGAAGCCGTCATGTGAGATAGAGGTAGTGATAAACGCAATGTGCAAACATCTATTTGTGGTGGTCAATTTTAATTTTGTGGTGGACTGAGAAATAAATAAATTAATGTATGGGAAACACTGCCCTCTCACTTGTATGATGTCACAGCAGTAGGCAGCGCAAAAATAAGGACACGCCTATAATCCCTCCCACTCTGAAGTGATACTTAACTCAATAGAAAAGCTAACCAAGCCAAAGTGAGGTGAGTTGACCCGACCTAAACCGTAGGGTACTATGCAATGGAAAAACGGCTATAGTAACCCAGCAGTTGGGTTAAAACAACCCAGCAATGGGTCAATTTTAAGGTGTGTTCTGTCCAATATTTACCCAGCATAAAAAATAAACCAGCTTTTTTTAAAGTGTAGTTTGCAGTGAACTAAGGAGTAGGTTAGTGTTGGTTTATTGGTGGACCAACTTAGCCACACTTTGGGACAAATTCTGGGATGTTACAATCTATAGCTAGGTCAAATATGGACAAAACTCTATTGCTGGTTTAAATTAGCCTAGATGTCCATATTTGACTCAACCATAGGTTTAAACAACCCAGCATTTTTAAAAGTTCAAGTGCAACTTCTGGAAGAAGTTCTGCTTCAATTGTTGACCAAAAATGGTTGTTCTGTTGAAGCTAGTTGACCAAGGAAGTCTTGTTAGTTAAGCTTGTTAATCAACCCGGTGGAGATACCTGCATACCAACATGTACAAACCAACATATGCAACTTTGTAAGAGATCAAGTAAGGGGGCGTGTACACCAAAACATTTAAACACTGCTGAAAACGCCAGGCAGGTGTCAACTGTCGGTTCTTGTCAGCGTTTCTTCAGCTAAGCGTTTTGGTTTGCTATGATACTTTAGTTCTGTTTATCACTCGTTAAACAACGCACAGGTTGGATGTTGTGGTATTTGTCCCACCCCTCCTCCTCTGTGATTTGATGGCTGAACGAAAGTGACATTGACAAGCCGAGCGTTTGAAATGCTGAAAAACAGAGCGGTGGACAAATCCCACCAGCTGCTGCTGTTTTTGAAAAGCACAGCGCTTCCACAGGAACATACGCAGGCGTAAACGCCTTGGTGTACATGTCCCCAAAGAGAAGTGCAAAGAAGGTCAAGAACTTTCTTATTTCTTATGCCTTGTTTTTTAGAGGGCCAGTCAGTTGTCTAGTGGTCTTGGAAGTGGTCAGGCATTTTGTAAAGAGGCTGCACCACGCACTTTGGAGCAACAACTACAAGAGCACAGGTCAGAAACGACTGCCTTTGCAATCTTATGGAACGTCCCCAGAACGGCTGATGGTTTTAACTTCTGACATTCATGTTTATTTGTGACCCCACGAGCAGACTACAGCAGAAACGGCTCTATCTCCAGAAGCAGTCTCAGGTCCAGGCCTATTTCCACCAGATGCAGCTGGCAGAGGATCCTTACCCCCCTCCTCAAGATCCCCCTTCTTTCACAAGGACCCAGACCCTAACCCCCTTTCTGGAGCCCAGCACCAAATCAGCCCCCTACTCGGACTGGCCTCCGGCACTTCCACCCAAATCTTCAGACGGCCACACACGCTATACACCGTCCCTCCCTCCGGAGCCTCTTTATGCGTGGAGTCCCACCCATCCAGGCCTCCCACCAGGTAAAGCGGAGTCTCCATCGCCCCAGCCCGCTCCAGAGGTTCCCTTGTTGGACTGTGAGATGGAGACCGCAGAGGCCCCGCAAGGCTGTGTACTCGTCAACTAAATGTTTATTGGTTAAATAAGCCACTCTGAGGCTGGATCTCAGGCACGACTCATTTTAGGGAAGTATTGATGGAAGAAAACCTTCAGGGTCAATAAGGATGCCATGGTTTGTGTTCAGCTACATATAAACCTCCAGACCTTACCATCTCGTGCACTTGGTCCTGTGGTAGGCCATTACAGACCTTCTGTTTAAAAAGTTATTTGAGATGTGTTAGTGTCTTGAAAATGCGTTCGGTAAGCACAAATAAAACAGTGCAGCTACCTTAGAGTTTCGATCAGTATTAAAGCAATATTCCTTTTTTCCTGTAATACTTTCATGCTCAACGAGTTTCAGTGTTTTTATATTTCATCCTTAAATTATCAGTAGCTACTCAAGTTTTATTGTTAGTATTGTGGAATTTTTAATAATAGATTATTAACAGAGAAAATGTGTAAATATTAGTACTAATTAAATAAATAACATTAACATAAATGCCATTTCCATCCAGTTGTACTTCTGCAATGTGACAAACTTCCAGACCAGGAACATGTATTACGTAAACTGACTTTGTTTTCGGGTTGACTCAAGTCCGGAGTATGTTCCATTTTTTCACTGCCAGTTTTTTGATACCCCGCATGCCGCATACAATATACGCGTATTGTCGCACACAGTAGAATGTAGTATGAGGTCTTCATGGGTCCAAAGAAATGTGCCCGACCTAAAATGTCCCGAATCATATAAGAACGACCCAAGAAAATCAGACCCGATCTAGTGCTGATTTTTTTTTACCCGATTGGACCCAAATGTAAATGCCAATGACGTGTGTGCAAGTTTGCAGCCCTGCATGCCCCAGTCAGACAGAAAGAAACCCCATTGGCCTTGCAACCAATTTGGCCAGCCGCCCCATTTATTTTCATTTGTTATCTAACGACGCCACCTAGGTAACTGCTACAGTGTGCATTCAAAATTGATTGACAGGCCTTGTTCAACAAAAATTTACCTACTGCCAGCCACACGATGTCGCAAGTGCTCTTGGCAAACAGAAAAGGGGTTGAAAAATGAGTCAATACACACACAAGATAGTTCCGGTCTTCTCTGGTCCATTCGGCAAAAACATTCATTTTAAATTACCCAATGCCGTGAATGTTATACCCGACCTGTGCCCAAGGCACACATTAACTTTTAGACCCAAACCTGCTCGGACCTCAGGTTTTTCCCATCTAAGTGGACCCATGAAGACCTCTATTATGTAGCCCAGGAGATGCATTGCATTTTGTCGCAATGCCCATGCGTCAAAGTCTGTGCACGCGCACAAGTCAATAAACTATAATTTTCAAGTACTTTTGAAAGTTGGCGACTATACTCCGGGCTTATCAATAACTACTTCATTTTTGTCTTGTTTTGTAATATAAATATCAAATAAATCTTAAATTGAGATACATTTACTTGGTAAGCAAGTGACTTGAGATATTAAGTCTTGTTTATTGAAATAAATGATGAGGTTTTTTACTTAAAACAAGTCAAAATATCTGCCAGTGAAGTAAGAAAAATCAACTTATATTAAGTTTATTGAATTAAGTTGAAACTAGAATTAAGTTTATTTTTCTTACTGCACTGGCAGATATTTTGACTTGTATAAAGTAAAAAAAACTTTATTTTCATCATGTATTTCAAGACTTAATATCTTAAGCCACTTGCTTACCAAGTAAATATATTTCAATTTAAGAATTTTCAGATATTTATATTAGAAAACAAGACAAAAAACTAAGTAAGACATTCTTTTTTTTTTTTTTTGCAGTGTTCAAGACAAAATTTTCTCAGTATTTTTGTCTTGTTTTCAGTAAAAATATCTAAAATTATTAAATTAACATGCTTTTTCTTGATGAGCAAAATTAAGAAAGTCTAGTTTTTAGACCAAAAATCTCACATTTCAGTGATTTTGTGCATAAAACAAGCAAAAATGGTGTAAGCAAAGAAATCTTGAACATTTTTCTTAAACACTAAATTCAAGAAAAATTTGCATACCCCATTGGCAGATTTTTTGCTTGTTTTATGCTCAAATCACTTAAATTGTATAATTTTGGTCTAAAAACTAGACTTATTTTCTTGGATCGTTTTGCTCATCAAGAAAAAGCATCTTAATTTAAGAATTTTTAGATAGTTTTACTGAAAACAAGACAAAAATAATAAGATTTTTTTTCTTGCAAATAATTTTTACAAAATGCAATGCACCTCCTAGTCTACATACTACATTCTCCGGTAAGCGCACGTGCGACCTTCCCAAAAATTCGGCGGTGCGCAAACAGAACGCATGTACTCTTCTAATGATGAAAATTGTGTCACTGTACGCGGACCCTTGCGTACGTGGTAAAATGGACCATACTTTGGCCTTAACAGTGTTTTTAGGAAAGTGGCTCAGATTTAAAATTAAAACTTCCAGTTTGGAAATGCACCCACTTTGACAGACATCTTAAACCAAAGTCTCTATAGGTTCGGTTTCAAAGTCCACTATGTGGATTTTTTTAGAACCATCCATAATAGTTGTCATGCCCCAGCAGTCATTCACAACTAGCAATATCTAGATTAGTAGAGTTTTGATGGGTGTTGGTAGTGAACGTGTCTTATCTTATGCCTATAAAAAAGATCTTATCGTAACAACTTAACATTTGTAGACAGGACTTTCTTCACTATCGGTATTTCTTTAAATATTAAAAAGTTAACTGTTTTGTTATGGTTGTTTTTCAGTGCTACTTCTCAAAATGTAACCACATTATCAATTTTGTTACATTCAGGTAAAAATGCTGAAATCCTTGCACATACAGGGAAATAAAAGTGACGTTTCTTGAGTGAAATGTTTTGCATGAGTGTTATATTTCTGTGAACATATAACTTTGAGATCTTTAATATTTACTGAGAAAGGCCATGTCAAAGTGAAATCAACAATGTTGTTGCTCCAAATCTCATCATTAGTTTATAAGACTTTAGTCTGGAGTTACAATTAAGAAATTATTTTCAGATTTGGATGACGTTTTACATGATTTTTACACTCCATACATTCCCTACTGAAAAATCTTAAAAGCTTTGCCAGGCTGGGAGGACCAGCTTAGACCAGCTACCAGCTTATGCTGGTCTTTCTGGATTTTTCAGTACGGTTACACTGCAAAAATGATTTTCAAGAAAAAATGTTCTTAGTATTTTTGTCTTGTTATCAATAAAAATATCTAAAAATTCTTAAATTAAGATGCTTTTTTTGATGAGCAAAATAACCCAAGAAAATAAGTCTAGTTTTTAGACCAAAAATATCTAATTTAAGTGATTTTGTGCATAAAACAAGCAAAAAATATGCCAATGGGGTAAGCAAAAAATCTAGAAAATTTTTCTTAAACACTAAATTTAAGAAAAAAATTTAAGACTTATTTTCTGGGGTCGTTTTGCTCATCAAGAAAAAGCATCTTCATTTAAGAATGTTTAGATATTTTTACTGAAAACAAGACATAAATACTAAGAAAATATTTTCTTGAAAATCATTTTTTGCATTGTACTAACAACACTCGCACCGATATATCTGAAGATATGTCAGATCAAGTTGTTTTTGATCAAGACAACACTAACATTTAAGTTAGTCTGGGACTAGGCTTAAGACCTGTCTCAGAAACCACCCCTAAAAATGTTATTGTAGACCAGATTTAAGATGCAACACTTTATTTAAACCATGGCTTTAAATTTGCATCTGTCATAGGTTAGTCACTTGCCCTGTTTACTGTAAGTAAATTTTGCACAAACTGTATAAAACAAGACAACAATAGCACAAGCAGAGCTATTCAAGAGTTGACGCATGCCAATATAAGAACCACTCATTTATCCCTGATGATTAGACTCAGAAAAGCACCAAAATACTCGAAAAGGTGAGTCGTGATGTTTCAGCTCTTAGCTGTTTATCGGCAGGCAGGCACGACAGCAGCAGCGATAATTCAGATGACAGCTTTGTCAGAACAAACGCTCAAAGCGTTGACGGCGCTCTCACAGGCTATTAGACCTTGCTATTGTAGTAAATATAGCGCACTAAAAATAACAACATTACAAGTTTAAAGCCTTTTGTGATTCATTCGTTTCAAAAGAACACAGGAATGAAATTTTTTTGTTATATTGTCTTAGTATTAATTGCAACCACAAAATGATTCAACTGCCTAATTTTAGGAATCAAATTATGCCACACAGACATGTGAGGTGGATGGATTATCTCAGCAAAGAAGTGCTCACTTTCACAAATTTAGACAGATTTGTGAACAATATTTGGGAGAAATAAGCCTTTTGTGTACATAAAGTCTTAGATATTTTGAGTTCAGCTGCTGAAACATGGGGGCAAAAACAAAAGTGTTACGTTTCTAATTTTGTTAAGTACCTAATATTGTGTAGGTCCCCCTTTTGCCACTAAAACAGCCCCGTCCCGTTGAGGCTTGAACTCCACTAGACCTTAATATCAGAACCAGCATTCACTTTTTCTGCAATTTTATCTACAGCTCATCTGTTGGATCGGACCACATGGGCCAGCCTTCGGCCCCCACGTGCATCAAGTTTTTCACTGCAAAAAAATTGTTTCTTCTGTTTTTTTAGTACAAATAAAAATTCTTAAAGCAAGATGTATTTTCCTGATAGCCTTAGAAAATAAATCTAGTTTTTATACAAAAAATTATACAATTTAAGTAAATTTCTTCTTAAAACAAGCAAAAATATCTGTCAATGGGGTGAGAAAGTGTTTAAGAAAAAAAATGTTAACTTATTTCAAGCACAAATTCACTTAAAATTTTATATTTCTTGTCTACAAACTCTCTTAATTTAAGATTTTTTAGATATTTGTACTGAAAACAGGACAAAAATACTAAGTAAGAAAGTCACTTTTTTGATAGAAACTGCACACTGCAAAAAAATGACTTTCTTAGTTAGCATTTTTATCTTGTTTTACGCACAAATATCAAAAAATCTCAAGTCAAGATGCATTTTCTTGATAGGTAAAATAACCTAAGAAAATAAGTCTAGTTTTAAGACATAAAAATCCAATTTAAGTGAATTTGTGGATTAAACAAGCAAAGCAAAAAAATCTGCCAATGCAGATAAAAATTCTTAAATTAAGATGCTTTTTCTTGATGAGCAAAACAACCCAGAAAAGACAAAAAAATACTAGTTTTTATACAAAAAAATATACAATTTAAGTAAATTTCTTCTTAAACAAGCAAAAATATCTGTCAATGGGGTGAGAAAGTGTTTAAGAAAAAAACGTAAACTTATTTCAAGATTTTTTTCTTACCCCATTGGCAGATTTTTTGCTTGTTTTAAGCACAAATTCACTTAAAAATTTATATTTTTTTGTCTACAAACTAGACTTAATTTTCCAAAGTCATTTTGCTCATCAAGAAAATACATCTTCTTAATTTAAGAATTTACAGATATTTGTACTGAAAACAAAAATACTAAGTAAGAAAGTCACTTTTTTGCTAGAAACTGCACAAATATCAGAAAATCTCAAGTCAAGATGCATTTTCTTGATTAGTAAAATAACCTAAGAAAATAAGTCTAGTTTAAAGACAAAAAAATCAAATTTAAGTGAAAAAAAAATCTGCCAATGCACTGCAAAAAAAATGATTTTCAAGAAAACAAATCTTGGTATTTTTATAGTTTTCAGTAAAAATATCTAAAAAATCTTCAATTAAGATGCTTTTTCTTGATGAGCAAAATGATCCAAGAAAATAAATCTAGATTTTAGACCAAAAACATCAAATTTTAGTGATTTTGTGCATAAAACAAGCAAAAATATCTGCCAACGCGGTAAGCAAATGTTTCTTGAATTTTTCTTGAATTAGTATTACAAATGTAGTCTTTATCAACACGTATTACTAATCATAAATTCATTTTGGCATATTTATGGTAGAAAATGTCAAATATATCATAATGGGACCTGATCTTTAGTTGATATCCTAATGATTTTCAGCCAAAAATATATCATTTGACCCATAAAATGCATTGTTGGCTACTTGTTCTGGTGCAGCAGATACATTGCATTTACTGTTCTGTATATGATTTGATGGATTACAGAAAGTCCCCACACAGTGAAATCAGGTTATATATTGTTCTTTATTGAGTTTCCCCATCTATCAAGGGCAATGTGACCATATTCATAAAAAATCCATAGCACACATTCTAATGACACTTATAACACGAAAGATACTAGTTTACTGACCGCACTGAATAGAAGCTGCAGAGGTCAACATCACAGGCAAAGCACATTGTGTTAGTTGAAAACATAAGAGAAAGTTCAGAAATGTCCCCTGTGGTTAATGGGGTTCTACTCAATGTCTACTGGAAATGCATTTTTACGAAACACAAATTAAACATTAAAAAAACGAATGTGCAATATGTTCAAAAAAAAAACTTACTTTCAGAAAATATAAAGGACCATTAATGAGTGTCTGTTACAGGAAGGACGTCACATTTTACTGGTCCCTTTCAGAAGATCTGAAGAACAATATTTGAGCATGCCCACTGAATGAAGAGGCATGCAAATAGTGCTTCCAGGGGTCCACAACAGTCAGCGTAAGGACCATCGTACAGGAAACAGGATATTTAAAAGATGACCGTGTGGGTCAAAACTCAAGCCATACCGCAACACTTAAGCAACATTGCAACCATCAGGACGACTGAAGTTACTACAGGTTAACTGATATCTCCACCGATATATTTAATCAAATATCTTCGCTAAACCTATGATGCAATAAAGGCTAAGTAGTCATTACACTGTTACGCGAATAGTAAAACTGCATCTAGAAGGTGCGACTTTAAAGGGATACTCCATTGTTTTGTCATATTAAACTACCTCTATCATCTTAGTGCGTACACTTAATCGCTGTGGCACGCGCTGAAACTTTGATAGCACTTAGCTTAGCCCAGTTCATTTAATGGTACCAAACAAAGATGAAGTTAGAAATGGCCAAACACATCAACGTTTTCCCCATTTAAAACCAAGTATGGTGGCACAAAATAAAACTATCATAATGATAGGGGGGAGCTGATTTTTCAGGCGTGACTTTTTGAAGTGCTATTCCGCCATACATTACGGTTAACCCGCCACGTTTTATTTTGTGCCACCATACTTGGACGTATAACTACTCAATTTACATAGGGAAAACGTTGATGTGTTTGGTCCTTTCTAACTTCATCTCTGATTTGTACCATTGAATGAACTGGGCTAAGCTAAGTGCTATCAAAGTGTTGCTGCGCGCCACAGAGATTAAAGATGATAGAGGTATGGATCAACTCCTCTTAGTTAAGAATATAACATAGTTTAACATGACAAAACGATAGAGTATCCCTTTAACAGGTGAAAACAGACCTAGTAAGAGGGCAAAGCAGCATTATCGCATGTAAAGAATGAAGAGCGAGACTGTATGTGGTCAAATTTCATTCACAGCTGAAGGTGACGAGAGCTACAGTCGAACAAAACATTGAGAGAAGCCAAGTTTCCCGATAAACATTTCTCACCAAGGGAGCAAAACACATTGATTCTCCATAAACAGTCCAGCGGATGATCCTGGACGTCAATAAATACAATGGAGGTCAGCTTGAGGGTGCATTTCACATTCGGAAAGAAGGTACATTAGGCTAGGGCAAGAACTGCATGGAGGAAACAAAATTTTTTTTGTGAGGTTCAATTGAATGATGTAATTTATGCAGCATCAGATGCGTAAACTCACCACTGATGGCCTCCTGGGCAAAGTATTTAACATCCATATCTTGATCCGATGCCAGTTTCTCCAACACTGGTTTAACTTCTGTTTGAAGACAGCTGAAAAAGGAAAGCTTGATAAGTAACGGCACTATTACATCAAGATTCATTCAAGTACGGCGTCACGTACTTGCTATCCAAGACCGGTCCAATCTTCTGAAGTGACTTGGCTACATTGAAGCGTACATTGGCCACCTGGTCGTTGGACATCTTTAAGACTACAGGAAGCATGTGTTTGGTGGTAATATCCTGGCCGCACGCCTCAGACAGAGCCTAAAAACGATGGGATTTATGTTTTAGAGGCATCTAAATGTCATGGATTTACAAATATGATATAATGTGACAGATTTAAATGTCAGAGCATACGTAAGACTGCGCAAGTACTGACTCACATTGATGCAGAATAGGGTAGTCATCCTGTGCAGGTAGTTGGGGTCATTGGCCATGCCCAGTACTTTAGGCACAATGGTATTCTGAGCCCACTCAGCTCCAAATTTCTCCACCAGCTTCATCAGGTTACATGTGGCCGCCTCTCTAATGGCATATACTGAAGATACAACAACAAATTAGTCTACTGACAGATGGGTATTATGCACATTTTTACAAGATGTATTAGAAGTCCCAGATGTGCCTAGAATATGTCTGTGAAGCCGTAACTGTGGGTTCACACCAGCCGCGTTTGAGGCGTCAACTTTGCGTCTAACGCGTCTAGTTTGCCGCTTGAACATTTTGAGTTCATTCGCGTGTGAAAGCTGCGTGTAAAATTCTAGTCATCGAGACATTCATGCGAAAATTCACGTCATGGGAAGGGCTTCTGTGACTCTGTTCGCTTCCTGTAATCACGTCACTACTAGAGCAAGCTCCTGATTGGTTAACGTGACTTGTTTTTCCGCCAAAGTTAAAAATGTTCAACTCACGGGTTTCCCGCGGCAACAGTCAATTCGCGGCATTCGCACAAACTAGACGCGCAAATGAGGCGGAATCACGTCTATTGCGCTAAATGCCTCATTTGCGCCGCAAGACCTTCAGACGCGTGTCAACGCATCTTCACATTGACTTAACATTGAAATCACTCACGCTTGACGCCTCTAACGCAGCTGGTGCTCTATGCTGCTCCTGTATTTATGTATTTCAATGGATTCAGTGATGTGGAATGCCTTCGGGACTTTTGTGAACTTGATTTGGCTTGTAGTGTTAATTTAGCTTATTCAGTCTCTCAGGTATGGCCGATATTAGGGATGCACCAATACCCATACTGGTATCGGCCTCGATGCCACATTTTCTAAAGTACTCGTACTCATTAAATGTACCCAATACCTGGAATCGATACCACGGTCTGAGAAATGTCTATGTTTGAGCGACGTGTAAGGGGTTAATGCCTCGTGTTTTCCAAAGAGGCAGAGTTTACAACAAACTGGAAAACTAGTCCTTTGTTTTTTGTTAAATTATATGACTAAAGCTGTTAACCTGTAAATTTAAATCATGTTTTTTTATTAAGTACTCGGCATCGGTATCGGCAAGTACTGAAATGCAAGTACTCGTACTCCAAAAAAGTGGTATCGGTGCATGTCTTGTTCTTAAGCTTGGATTTTATGAAACATTTTCAAAATAAACGCAACATATTGGCCAGTGCGACTTTCATATGTTTTTTTCCTCTTCAAAATGCAATTTTGACTGATGCGACTTATAGTCCGGAGCGACTTGTTACGGTAGTAAAATAACACTTGATGATGAAAACTTTATTCTGGACTTACATATGACTGTTGCCAGAGCACGCATGTGAGTGTGTATCTATTAATCATTATATTTTATTACGAGATAAGTTTAAATTGATGATTTTATCAAAACACCTCATTGACTCATTTTACAATCCCACTAGCATGTTATTTAGACAAAAAAATCTTGTGAAGCTGGTCTTGATTGCCATTTACGCAAATGTAATTGGCTATATGCCACTGCATTAAAGGCTTATTGCACCATACTGTTTACAATTATTCGATTGATTGATCATTAATTTAAACGATCATCACATATGGGGAATTGTATAATAGACATCCCTAGTCCAAACACCTAGTAAAATTGGATTTTGCATAATATGTGCACTTTAAATTAATCAATGATAGGGTTTAATTAAACACATGCAGTGTATGTTCGCTTACAATGCATGCACAAAATATTATGTGGATCCATCTGGGAATAATAATTTTTAGGTATTATGCATTGTCTGATAAGACATCCATCAAAGAGACCCAATAAGACAGTCTGAAGCAAGTACCCTACCGTGATCAACGAGCCACGCCATACACAGAGAATTCAGCTTCTCATCGAAGAACTCTACACCCTGGAAGCGCCAAAGAATAAACACAAATCAACATTGGTTAGATTAGCTTACATAACTCACGGCGACTTGGATGCAATAACCTAATAGGATAATCATTTAAAATGCTTTGAATGTTAAAGGGGACATTTCACAAAACTTTATGATGTAAAATAAATCTCTTGTGTCTAGGGATGCTAAACAATTAATCGCGATTAATCGTTAGCAGAATAAAAGTTTTTGTTTACATCACATATGTGTGTAAACTGTGTATAATAAATATGTATATATATAAAAATTTGAACACATTTTAAGAAAAAAAATGTATACCGGTATATTAAGTATTTATATTTATAAATAATTTTAATTATACATAAATATACAAATTTATATACACACGTAAACATTTCTAAAACATAAACATGCATGTGTGTACATTTATTTATACAAATTTATTATACACAGTTCACACAAATATATGATGTAAACAAAAACTTTTATTCTGCTAACGATTAATTGCGATTAATCGTTAAGCATCCCTACTTGTGTCCCCAGAGTACGTATGTGAGGTTTTTTTTTTCATTTTGCAGGTGTGAGCAAAAATGTGACGTTTTTGGGTGTGTCCTTTTAAATGCAAATGAGCTGATCTCTGCACTAAATGGCAGTGCTGTGGTTGGATAGTGCAGGTTAAGGGGAGGTTTTATCCCCTTCTGACATCACAAGGGGAGCCAAATTTCAAGGACCTATTTTTTCACATGCTTGCAGAGAATGGTTTACCAAAACTAAGTTACTGGGTTGATATTTTTCACATTTTCTAGGTTGATAGAAGCACTAGGGACCCAATTATAGGACTTAAACATGGAAAAAGTCATATTTTTATGTAATGTCCCCTTTAAGGAAGAACGAAGATCTGACCAACAGAACTTTTTGATCTCTGCCTGCTTAATATAAGGCACCTAAGGACACGGGTTGGGACTCACCAGCTGTCCAGCCAGAAGGGGCATGTACTCAATGATGGCCAGTCGCACTCGCCATTTGGCATCCTCGGCCAGCTCAACGATAGCAGGAAGAAGAGATTGGGAAAGCTGGCGGATTCCAATAACCTCATTTACACAGTCCAAGTTGGAGATGATGTTAAGGCGAACCTCTGGACACTAAGCGAAGGACAAACAAATATATTAGAGACCAATTTCAAAAAGTACACAACAAAACTGTTCCCACCTCATTTTGAGTCTAAATAACCTGAGGTTTCATAAGCAAATACAACTACTACTTTACTTGAGGGAATAGAGATAAAAAATATATAGTCAGCCGACTGTCACTATTGTTTTATGGCTGTGTAAATACTTAAAAAATCACTACTGTTGTGTTACACTGGACAAAAATAGCATATAGGTCGAAGCAACATTGAAGTGTATGACTAATGACAGACTTTTCATGAACTATTACTTTAAAACACAGATCAATGCGAGCGACAATCCAAAAGTTTGCTTTGTTCTATTTATTTCGTTTAGTCAACGTAACTGACAGATGTTCAAAGACTTCTCGCTAACAGCCTAAAGATGAGACGGATCACAATACAGACGGCAGCATGCAACAAAAAAGCGCCACTAAATAAAGAGATGAGACGAGAGATAGTGAGCTGCACTCATCCATTCATCTGTCACTTCAATGCTTGATGCTTTCCACTTAAAGGCTAGCATTAGCAACGTCTCACCTTAACAGGATCAAAGTGGCCAGTTGCACAGAAGTCTCATCTGTGACTGGAACATGACGCAAATTACCTCGGCCAGACCTCTCTCTCTCTCACATACACATACAAACACAATGCAAAGCTTACCTCATCTTTTAGCTGGGCCAGGAAAAGAGGAAGCAGATGCTCAATGGTGCTGTCTTTGCCTAAGATGGTGGAGAGTCCCATGATGACTGAAGCCAGTGCAGATTTGACATGTTGATTAGTGTCTGATACAAGTTCCTATTGGCAAAAGTAAACCATACAATGCAATTTATTCATCTTGATCAAAGCAATTATCAAAATAGGCGCTCAACAACTCATCAATTAAGAAAAAAAAAACTCGTTATAGTTGTGCGTAGGTCCTCCGGCATAGCCGCGACGGCATAGGTCCCGCGTCGGTTTTCATTTATACTTTTGCATCGTCCGCGTCGACGTGCAAACACACGTGCAGACCACTGGTAGGAAGTATCCACGCGTGTAACCACAGTAGCAGCAGCTTTGCAAGTTAACCCACAAACGAAGAAGAAACAGCAACTTGTTGTGTATGTTTTGACCAGCAATGATGTTAGCAAATAAACAACGACTTTTGTTGCCGTTTGAGTTAAATCTCTCTTCAACTTGGCCCATCTTTGTTTTTAACGTCGCAAACGGAAATACCTATGACGCAGTTTTTTTTACCTGACGGGAGGGGTTCTGGTGGACCAATCACAGCGCTTGCGGTCCGCGTAGAACTGACGCGCTGTTAACATTTTTATACATACACACAGGCTACGGATAACCTACGGCGTAGATCTTATGCACGACTATAAATCGAGGTCAAGTCTTGAAAAGTGAAGCCGCTGACTCTTTGATCGCCCCCTGGTGGCTGGCTGCAGTACAAGTCATAAACCCCACCCTCTCCATTCAAACTAATGGGAGTCTGCTCTTTACTTTTACACTTCCAATTAAAGTTTACGAAAGATGGTTTTGGTCCTTTTAGGTAGTTGATATCATGCTGATATACATTCAATTGTTCTTTTTTGTGATACGTTTTATTTAAGCTAGTAATTTGATGCTATGGAAACTGGGCGTGTTGTTATAATTGGCGTGATTGAATTGGGCGCGCGAGCGTTTGGGCGGAAGTTTGATACCGCAGCTCTGCCTCTGGCTCAACGGATTCCTTCTGCGCATGCCTTGGCTCCAAACTGACGTTTTTACGTAACATGGCGGCGACCATGATCGGACATTTTTGGCTTCAATTTATTACAATGGAGGGAGGCGACATTGCATCGTCCATCTTTTTTTTAACAGTCTATGGTTTATATATTTAAAGAAGAACATTTTCTGGAAGACATTAATCTTTTGTGAAAATCATAAAAAAGGCTGGTGCTGACTGGCAACTTTTATTTAAAACGCTGGCAGGGAAAGAGTTCAATTTTTGAGCCTTCATTATATACATCTGAAAAAGCCCTTGTAAAAGTGCTGTCATTTTGTGTGACATAATATTTGGAATAATAGGAATATAAAAAATTTTTTACTTTGAGTGCAGTTAATGATGATTTTGGTTTAGCAAAGTGTACCCCTATTTAAAATAAAAGTACCCCATTACACCATTTACAAGCATAATAACAAAATATTGGCGGCATGTGGCATATCTGTGGCATATAGGCTGATACAGATATATCTGCGACAGGCTCATATCGGCTGATAAAATCGTCAAAAAGATAAATGGTTCGGGCTCTTATATGTACCACATATTGCCATCTTTCACAAAATTACGTGACAACTAAATTATGATCAAAACCGCCCAGCCCTAATCTGCAGCCCATGAAAAACAACAACTATATTTTGGCAAAAATATATAACTTATTATAATTATTTAATTACTTATTTAATATTAGTTATTTTATCATACCACCAACACCTAAAATTAACATAACCCACTCCAAAAGCCAAAACAACCGCCACTCATAAGAGTACTCCAGGGATGACGTAGTTTTGTAGGCTAAAGTTTATGACACGTGAATGTGAACACAACTTTTCCACAAAATGTGTACTCGTATGTGAAGATTAACTTGTTGGACAAAACGTGCAAGTGTCATTAACTTTTGTTTCAGCTTATTTCTTGCAATAATGCAAAAATTTATGAAAAAAAATGAATGGGCTTTTTTGCAAGGAAACCAGTGCCCCGCTAAAATATGTCATCCCTGCAGCAATCTATTGGCCAAAATATTTTATCTTTGTGTACACAATAATGAAAAGTTCATAGCTTGAATGCGTCACACTTTTGACCATACTTTAAGAAACAATATACTATTGCCAATACAAAAGCATAAACACTCTACACGTGGTCCAAGTCCAGAGCAAGACAAATTTTTACAATCCACTGACAATAATAAAGCGAAACTGACCCTAGCTACAGCTTGAAAGTCAGTGTTGAGACACACAGACACTTTGCTAGTCTGATCTGGTTTACATCTTAGATGCTTAGAGAACAGCTGCTGAGTTATCTGCCTGTAACTGATCCAGGATTTGCATTTAATGTGAAACAGGGCCATAAAGTTCAAGTATTCATCCATATAAGTGACAGGTGTTTTTTGACACGCATAACAACAAGCCTTGTCAAAACCACATCTTACCTTGATGCAGGGAAGTATGTGTGTCATGATGACGGTCTCTCTGCTGTCCTCTGGTAAATTTTCACAGAACTCTAATGATGAAAAATAAGTAACCATAAATTTAGTTACGAATACCAATGCTAGTGCAATTTTTGTTATCGGTGTAGCAATTTTTATACCACAGTAAAATTTAATATGCTTTGAAAACCATTTGGACTATGTGTGTATACATTTAAGGCTTTGAAAAAGAAATTGTAATTTTAATTTAACTCCATTTAACAGTCGAGATGCTAACATTAAAAGGATTCAGCATCCTATCTTACCTTTGACCTTGTTTGCAGCAGCGGCACGGACCTCAGCCTCGCAGTCCTTCAGAAGGTTCTGGAAGGCTGGTACTAGATCATTCTTTGTGATTTCTGGACCCACGGCCTTCTGCAGCTATAAATTTGGAGAGACAAGCATATCATTTCACATTTCAATAGCATTTCTAGAGAGACAAAGGTACTTCTGACTAGGGGTAGACCGATGTTTTTCAGTATTACAGATCAAGTTGTAGACCGGTAACCGGTATTTTGAAAATATATTTTGAGCTGTGTAAAAATCGATGACAAATTAATAAAAACAAGGGCAGTGTGCATCAGAGCAAGATTACAGAAACAACTGTCTGAGATTCATCAACCAACCTAGTTCTATAACCAACCAAAATGCTTCGTTGTAGAACTAGATATTGCAAAAAACAAAGAGTAAACAGATGATTCGCTTTCATCTTACATCAGAAAATTTGTCTGCAACCATGTAGCGGACCCTCCAGGACTTGTCCTCTGCTGCCTGGCGTAAGGTGGGCATTACCAGAGCTTCCAGGTCCTCTTGAGGCAACAGGGTGGCAATGCTGACGCCAGCCTCTACAGCTAGAAGGCGGACAGAGTCCTACAACAAATGCAACATACTTTGACAAAAATTCATGATATAAATGTGTATATAAAAAATTAAATATTTATTACATTTCTGCTGTAGTACTGGGATACATAAACACAATGAAAACTTTTCGCAGTGGTCGTGTCATGGCAATGCACGCATTGCCTTTAGCTGTGGTTTCAGAAATGTATACTTTGTGTATATTTTTCAAAGTATTATTAAAACCAGACCTGCTCATCAGATGCCAATGCAGTAAAGAGAGAGATGATGTCACTTTTAACATATTCCAACTCCAACACTTTGGCAAATTCACCGAGCTTGGAGGCAGCTGCACGTCGCACCATGGGAGTGTCATCGGAACACAGGGTACGGAAGTGTCTGAGGAAAGATGGTGCGTGTGTTAACATGTTTCCAATTAAACAGCATATAAGACTTCAACATAACAGTTCTGTAATTATATTTAGCCTCAAGACCTATTCATATGAACATGCAAATTCAAGTTTTAAGGCAAAATCAGTAGGTTGATAAAAAAACTAACCAATCAGATTCAAGATGCTGGACTGTGTGTGAATAATGTGTTTTAATTTTGCAATAAATCCTGTTAAATGTGTATCGACAGATATGGCTGCAACAACTAATCGAATACTTGATAAAAATTGATAGTATTTGATTGTTCAAGAATAGTCATAATCGATTAGTTTGGTCTGTGATGTCACTTGCCAACCTCCCTACTGCAACAGCGCAAGCTTTAACAACACTCATAGTTAAATATCAGCACAAACGTCAAACAAAACTTACTGGCGAATCTCGGCCTTGACCGTGCTGGAAACCCGTGGGTAGCAAACACTGAAAAGTCCACAGGCAGAGGTGCGTGATGTGAACCAGTCACCGCTGGCCAAACGCTTTACCAAGGGCTCAAAGTGAACTTCCAGGTCTACTGGGGAGTGCTCGTGAGAAATCTTGCGCAGGGACTCTACTGCCTTGTCACGCACAACTGTCTCTTCAACCGTTGCCAAACTCTCCAAAGGGGGCTGAAAACACACGAGACAGTTAGTGACATGAATACTACATAATTATTTCTTACTATAAATTTCTTAATAAAAAAGACACTGTGAATATTACCAGGAGACAGTGCACATATTCTGGACCTCCAACCAGCAAGGTAAAGTTTCCCAGTTGTTCAGCAAGAGCAAGCAGAACTTCATCCTCATCATATATGGTGTCTGTTTGGGACAACATTAAAAGAAATCGCACAAAATTACTATCATGATTAGAGCCCGACCGATATGCATTTTTTGGAGCCGATGCCGATACAGATATTAGGGAGTTAAAAAAGACCGATAACGATATATCGGCCGATATTCTTTATGTGTATATTATAGTACAGTACACATATACTACAGTATATTATACTACAGCAGGCTACTGTACATATAATACACTATATACATTAACAGAATATACTATATATAAATACTTTTTTTGCAATGATCACTCACAAATGTGGTGATCAAACACTTAAAATGACGTGACAAAGATATGTAATATAGGCAGGTGGGTTTTACAAGTTAACAATAAACTTTATTATCCAAAATGATTCTAATATAAGTGCACAAAACAGTTAACTTGACTAATTATAAATAACTTTAAAACACAAACAAAACAAAATACATATAACTTAAATGATTGTCAGTTTTGACGAGAATAATGTTCTATTGGGCTTATTTTGAAAATGGAAACTTATAAAGTCATTGTTTATTAGCTTTACAGTAAGTTATGTCCTTACAAATTAATTAGAAACTTACCGTTAAGACGACAATGCTTGACTTGCTGACAACATAATGATGTAGGCTAATGTTTAATGTACTGTTTTTATAACACGAATCCACAGTGTTCTGCCGGTACTTTAAACTTTTATTAAACTAAAGCGTCTTCTCTCCGCCTCTTTAATTTAGCGAGGGTGTAAAGTTGCGCGAGCTTATTTAATCAATTGCTTTGAAATGAGCATGTTCAGTAACAACACAAGCAGCTGTACTCCCACAGACTTCGCATCAGTTAAAGCGCGTACTTTCACCACCTCGCGTCATTTCTTCCGCTTGCGTTTTAAACAACTCGAAAGTGGACAAAAGAGACGGATTAAAAACACCAAATGTAAACCGGAATGTCTCTTTCTCGCCCACTTTTAATCCAATCGACCAAAGCGCGTCTTAATACCAGGTGTAAAATGCTGTGAAGAAACCGCGTGGCTGCCTCCACCTGAACTGAGAGCCTGACTGAAGTGAAGGGGGGTTGGCTGGTGTCACTACAGTGAGTGACCTGGGTCACCATTAGCAACCAGTAGGGCGCACTCTGCTGGACAAACAAGTACTTACATCTTTCAAAAGCATTTAATGTCTTCTGAAGGAACGTTCATATCGGCTTCATATCTGCGGCTTATACGCCGATACAGATATATCTGCGACAGGCTCATATCGGCCGATAAAATCGGCAAAACGATAAATCGGTCGGGCTCTAATCATGATACAAGCATTTTGAAGTTATTAACTAGGGATTAGTGATGCAGCGATGTATCGGCCGCTGATATTTATCGGCCGATTTTTGATGAATTTGAAACCGTCGGCATATCGGCAATAGCACGAGAAAGGCCGATATCGATTGTTTATTAATTGACTGCATAAAGAAATCCATTATATGTAAAAAATGAGTTAATGTTGTTAATAAAATAAATGCTGAAAAGTAAAAACCACCTTTGAAGGTTGTCATGCTGTCTTATTATATTTGTTTTAGCTTAATTTGAATGTTAATTAGATCCAATCCATGTTCAGTAAAGAATTATTTGATGCAGAAATAAACTAGCTAATAGACCAACTGTATAGTATTGAATACAAGTGTTTAATATCGGTATCGGCCAGAAGCTGTCTGTTTAAAAAAAAATCCTATCGGTACATCCCTACTAGGGATGCTTGGCTATAAAATATCTGTATCGATACCAATATTCGATTGACTAATATGTAAGGTTGCAAAGGGATGGAAATTTCCAGAAACTTTCCATGGGAACTTCATATGGGAAATTTTGGAAATGTATATAATTTATGTTTGTATATTATATACAAACATTTGAGGACATATTTCATTGCTAAAAAACTAAATGTTATTTTGTGTATTTGGTAAAATACAATGTGTTCGAGTGGTTTATGGTAAAAAAAAAACATTATTTTCCACATTTTTGTAGCTCCAGATATCCTGCCTACCTCAAACGCTGTGATTTTGTACAAACACATCGATATAAAAATCGCTGTGTACCTGATTGGCCAGCTAATCTGTACATCTGTACATACTAGGGCTGGGTATCGATTCAGATGTTCCAGATCGATTCACAAGCTATCCAATCGATTCCGATTCTCGATTCAATTTTCGATTCCGATTCTCGGGTTGGTTTTTATACTCGATTCTTGATTCAACTCAATGAATATAGATTTAATACAAATACTATATTAATAAAAAATAACAGTGAACATAAGTTTACAAGTGGGTAATTAATCAAAAGAAATTAAAAGCCACAACACTACCTTGTCGTCTTGCTTGCAAAATCTAAAATGCTTCCATACCTCTTACTTTTTATGTGAAGGTAGCATCAACGTCGATGAAGCACCTAAAATCGCCATTTTAAGCACTGAATGGCTCCTTAGAAACATCGCGCAAGGCAAAAAAGAGTGTGACATCTAGTGAAGAAGACTAGTAATTTGATAAATGTTAATCTTGCGTTCAATGTTTGAAAAAAAAATATGGTGGAAAAATCGATTCTGCTCTTTGAGAATCGATTCTGAATCGACCACGTTTTAAAAAACGATTAATCGAAAAATCGATTTTTTGCCCAGCCCTAGTACATACACGAAATTTCATCAAAACTTATGGAGGAGAAGGTATTTAAATGAATCAGGGAAATTTGGTATTCATGTTTGTGGTGGTAGATTAGCGAACGACCCGTCAGAACATTAGAACTGCAGGCATCGTTCTAATGCTGTGTTCACACCAGCGGTGATAGAGGTATCAAGTGCAAGTGATTTCAATGTTAAGTCAATGTGAAGACGCATTGACGCGTGTCTGGAGGTCTCGCAGTGCGATGAGGCGTTTAGTGGCAAACATGCAAGTTGCTTTTTAACCAATCAGGAGCTTGCTCTAGTAGTGACGTGATTACAGGATGCGAGCAGAGTCGCAGAACCCCCCCCCAGAACGCGAATTTCCACATGAAGGTCTGGATAACTAGAATTTCATGCGCGGCTTTTTACGCGCGAATGAAGCGAGTAAACTCAAAATGTTCAAGCTGCAAACTAGACGCGGTAGATGCGAATTTGACGCCTGAAGCGCGGCTGGTGTGAACCCACGGTAAAAACAATGGGTCCAAGTCTGACAAACTAATTCCAACTAAATGGCCCATTTCAACTAAAACAGTAAATGTTCATGATTTCATTTGACAAAACTAACAAAATTCTACCGTCTGTTAAAATTTCATGCAAATATCTGATGAAATTGGATAGTTACAAGCAAAAACATGTGAATAAGCAGCATTTCGGTCACACATCTTCCATTGACATCCATTACTTTCCCTCTGGTTTCTAATATTAAAAATATCATTACTTTCTCAATCCTCAACGGATATTTGCAATCCAGGTATCTTTGTAAATGGGAATGTCTGCTCTGTCTAGTCATGTGATACATTTTGAGCTTTGGGGTTTTTGAAAAATTTGTCATCATACCCAATTATAGTCCGATACATTGGTGCATCCTGCATATTGGTAGTTGGCTTGCATGTAATTACCACTGTCCCTGAAACTTACCTGTGAGGAAAGGCAGAAGTTCTGTTCGTGTCCTCTCAACACCCAAGGCTAGGGCAATGGTGGACAGTTTCTTAATGCTGTTCAACCGTAACTAACAAGAAAAAATATAAAATGTCAAAAATGAGTGATTTTATAGTAAAGCAAAACAAACTGCTGACCTGTTCTGACAGTTTATTGAACAACAACCAAGTTAGCACTCATTGCTTTCACAGCTTAAAGGGACAATTTACCAAAACAAACAACGACGAAAAATCCTCTTAATTTTTTTCTTATAAATTTCCTTTCGTGTCGTTTGAGCTGAGGATTTTTGAGCTTTAAAAATCTCTATATTAGTAGGCAAGCTAATAATGACCTAACTAACTTACTAGGTAAATAACTGAACACCTAACAGTTTATCCAATGACACAAACTACACAAAAAGGCCTAATAATTCTAATTTACACATGGGGCTAAACTATTAAAAAGTACATTAGATGATTAAGTTTAGACTTAAATGCGTTAGCTGCCTGTAAACTTGATACATATAATCCTTCAGAATCGCCCCTCAACCGGTCTACATAACAGTTAGCCGACTAGCTAAACTAGGACAGGCCCACATTATGGATTCATATTAGTTGTACACAGCTAGTAATGTTCGAGACCATTTCTCAGACGTGAAGTTAACGTGAAAATGAATATTTCAGGTTACCTGAACGTCTTCATTCCTTAATTCATCAATTAATACGGCAATGGGGTAAAGAGAATCGTCGCTGTCTGCGCCCGCCATCTTGGATGCTAACGGCTGTTTGGCTACTAGTTCCTGCTACGGGGTTTCTTTACAGCTGCCTAGTGACAGAGCGAGCCTGATGCGCGGTTGTGGCTAGAAGGGATACAGCTACGGCCAAAATCTCGTGAAATCTCGTCGTATGAGTGCTGTTTTCATCTTAATCCTACCCCCAACCCTAACACAAACCCAAAATTCCAAGGCATTTATGATGTATAATGTCTAGCCAGAACCGCTTTTTATTCGGGATAGTCCAACTTTAAACCCAACATCTCGCGAGATTTGGCATTGGTTGTATCTTCTCTAGCCAGAACCCTGATGCGCGCTCCTCCGGTGCACGCATTCGCAATCCGCGCATCACCAGAACACAACACAGAAAGAAATGTGAATTATCTTATTGTATCTTAGTTGAAATGTATATTTAAAAATATGACTATAATAAAGCATAACACAGATATATATCATGTGAAAAAATTGTAGGGTAGAGGTCAACAGGCAAGATCTCCCTATGTTAATGGACGCATCAGTTAATGCTGGAAAGAATCACAATAATGTCAATATTTTGGAAAATATACAGGGTCATGAGGACTGAGAAAATCAGTATGCACAAAAAATGTCTTGTATGATTAAATGGACCTGTGCATGCACCGTCTGCTCTTCATTCAATTGCTAATTTGTTTTCAATTATAACACACTGATCCATTATTCATTCTAGGCCTGCTTTTGTTCGTTCATGTTTTAAACAAGGATGATCTTCACAAAACTGTATTGCACTGATACACTGACTTGACATTCAAGACGCTTATTTGTGCCAGTTAAACAGGTCACCAAGATCACCATAAAATGACATGTCTGTATTTGAAGCTCTGATAACTGCAAAAAGCATTTTCAGGAAGTAGGCTTAAAGCTTTGCGACTACCATTTAAAGGCGGGGTGCATGATCTCTGTAAGCCAATGTTGAAATTTGAAATCACCTAAACAATCACGCCCTACCCCAACAGAATCTGGACCTTCTTTTGATAGACCCGGCTCGGCTCACACATACGCAACCCAGGCAACGGTGTCGGTTAGTAGACACGCCCCTTACTGCTGATTGGCTACAAGTGTGTTTTGGTAGTCAGCCCGACTCCCTTTTCCAAAGTGTTTTTCAAAAATCATGCACCCCGCCTTTAAAAGTTTGGGGTCACATTTTTTTATTTAATTTAGAATATGTAAACTTTCATTATTCAGTCAAAGTTGTCCATTTAAAAACGTTTATTTAATACAATTTTAAGTTTGCTGTAAGGCTATGTACGTTTATTTTTAATTATTCTATTTTTGTCTATCAAACTGCTTTTTAGACATTCAAGCATGCACATGCACCTTTAGATTAAACGTAAAGTCAAGAAAAGCATTTTGCTCAAGTGACCCTAAACCTTTGAATGGTAGTAGTTTGATATTACTAAGAGAGCAAAGACAGCATGCACTGCCCCATTTAATACACTGCATGAAAACCGGCTTACTGTTTTAAAAGGCTGGGTAATTCCTGGTTTTGTTCTGTCATCTGCCGACACAAAGTGCCAGGTGGCTGATCCTTCCAGTACGGAGAAGTAAACAGCCGGACAATACACTTACCTACTTTCATCATATCTGTGCAGACAGTGGATCTCTGACCTAAGAGTGGAACACACATGTGTTTTGAATGCCAATTGTGCCATGTCTAATAAAAGTTACATAAACCATATACAGAAATGTGTTCAATTTATGTACAAAGTGATACTTTAATATAAAATGCATGGCTAACAACCATATATATTAAAGGCGCTCTAAGCGAATAATGTGCGACGTCACTTCCTGTTGATGTTTGAACTGTTTTCAAACAGACAGAGCGTAGCTAACTCCTCCCCCTCCCCCTCCCTTCCGTGCTTTCATGAACGCGCCCAACCCCCACCCCCAAATCCTTCTTGTCGTTTATTGGCTGGAACACTTTGTTATGGTTTCTGTTTGTAGGTTTGGCCATTTGTTGATATTGCCGTTTGTGAAGCCTGGGCTGTCTACAGAGATCGCGTTTTTTTACAGTTTGATCAGCGGACAGGCAGCAAGCAGATAGTGAGGAGATGTTTCCGGTATGTAACAAAAAATGTTTTATGGTCTAAAACGCTTCAATTCGCTTAGAGCACCTTTAAAGGGGACATTTAAAAAATACTTTTTTAAAATGTAAAATAAATCTTTGGTGTACCCGTATGTTAAGTTTTAGCTCAAAATACCATATAGATAATTTAGTATAACATGTTAAAATTGGCACTTTGTAGGTGCGAACAAAAATTTGGGTGTGTCCTTTAAAATGCAAATGAGCTGATCTCTGCACTAAATAGCAGTGTTGTGGTTGGATAGTGCATATTAAGGGGCGGTATTATCCCCTTCTGACATCACAGGGGGAGCCAAATTTCAATGCAACTATTTTTTTCACATGCTTGCAGCAAATGGTTTACCAAAAGTAAGTTACTGGGTTGATCTTTTCACATTTTCTAGGTTGATAGAAGCACTGGTGACCCAATTATAGCACTTTAAACATGGAAAAAAGTCTGATTTTCATGATATATCCCCTTTAAATTTATATATTGCATTAATGTGAAATAAATTCAAATTAATTTAAATGTAAATTTTTTTTGAAGATATTTGCTCTGACAGAGATACTATTTAATTAATTGCAAAAATTACATTACTAAATATGCAATGCATTTAGAATTTTAAAATCTGGTCATTATTTTGATTTAGTTTGAATTTCTTGTTCATACTTTTAATAATATCTGAAACTAACTATAACAACAGGCTACAATTATTTTAGTAATTTAGTTGGTTAATAATTTCCATAATCAATGCATTTCATTTTTAGTTAAATTAGGATATTGAAGTCATTTTTAAAAGCATAATTTATAAACACTACTGGTGTGCATCTTGATACACAACACTCTCATTGATATATTTTAAGATTTGTCAGAGCAAGTAGTTTTCGATCAAGACAACACTAACATTTAAGTTAGTCTGGGACTAGGCTTAAGCCCTGTCTGGGAAACTGCCCCCTAGTAAAAATGTTAGGTACCAGAAATATAATAAAATTTGTAAAAATTAATTGGAACACTGTCAGAAAAAAAGTCAAAATGACCCCTAGGTATCACTGAGATAGTACCCTTTCAAAAAAGTACATCTTTGCATCTAAAGAGTTCATATCAGTATCAATGTACCAAATGTATATATATATATGTACATAAAAGATACATATTAGGACACTTTAAAGGGTACTGCCCCGGTGAAAGATACCTTTTTTTTCTCATATTGAAAAAAAAACAGAAATGTCTTCTAAATGTAAGATTTTTATGCAGTGCATCAGAAAATGTCAACTTTTGAAACATTTGTTGTTCTGGATTTTTTGCTCCACTTAACGCTTAATTACTTTGCAATTAAGAAGCAGAGAACAGGCAGCTCCTGGGAAAGTATGTCTCATCTATGTTTCAAAGGGTTTTCTGCGTCATAGGGTACAGCGTCAATGCCAGGCTTTAAAAAGGATCAGAGTTCCCTGTAGTGTTGTGGGGCTTAAGATGTCGTCACTGTAGACAGCTTAATAATCCTGCAACATTCATCGCCGAAAGCATGTTTACATACACCCACAATCTATCAAGCACAGCATACCTATTTTATTCCTGTACAGAACCACCAATGACACACAGAGAAAATGATTTGCGTTTCTAATTGATGCTGTTCAGAGGCTGAGATCTGTTTGCAATGTAGACCTGCATCACATAACTCTTAAAGCATGAGGCTGTGAGAAGACTTTCTGAAAAAAGCTTAAGACGTTTATGACATAAAGTGGCTCTCAGAGGTCTTGAACCTTTTTTAGGCCAAGGACTCCTTATTAATGGATAGGGAAGAGGAGCAGCGACCCCTAAATCTTGTTTACATACTTAATGGTTACATAAAATGTTTGTTGCAGTCACATAGTGTTAACATAGTACATAACATTTTTAATTTACTGAATAGATTTTAACCTTGTTTAAAAAAAAATCAAACAATATTTTGGAACTCAAATGCTTGTGACTTTTCTATACACTTTTCAGGCATTCGTGAAAAGCAATTATGATGCAGAAACTGCTAAGGAATGAGTTAATGTGATATAATGTTATTATACAGAATATACATAGAATTACAAAATTTGTTTAAAAAGTTTCATACAAATGTTACCTCCGTTTAAAAACAGCCCATTAGTTTATCAGTCTATTACTATTGCATTATGGGGGTCATTTTTGTTATTTTTTAGTCTTAATTTGGCCACATATTTCTCTGTGTTTCAGCAAATGGAAAGATTTTTGGTGACAAATCTTATATTTACACATATTTCAAGAAACTGCTTTGAAATTTTTCAAAAACGTAACAATATACCGTGGGCAAATTTACTACCCTTTCGTGTTGTTAGTGGGCAAAAATGGCCACTAAATTAAACATCTGTAAAAATGTATCGGGTTAATATTTTTTTCAATTTTTTTGCATAAATCTGTTAATCAACCTCAGTACTGATCAAATCTACCAAATGTTTACAAAAAAAATCCATGATTTTATCTCTTTAAATGCCAAGTATATAAGTGGTGTCACTGATTTGGGAAAAAACACATAAAAATTACAGATTTTCAATATAAAAAGTGATTGTGGACTGCATTTTCTTTTCCCTTTTTCACAGTTTTGGCCATGTAAAAAATTAGTAAAAACATTGGCTTTGATGCATATTTTTTTTACCTCATTTACCGTTTGTGCCCATTTTTGCCCCATTGACTTCCATTATAACAACATTTTTTGATTGCAGAGCCATGACACATTATAATCATGCATATTTGATTCTTTGTGGTTTTACCTTTTGCAAAGAAGTACAATTTCTAATTTTTACTGTTGATCACCATGTGGCACCAAAATCAGTCATTTTGTGTTTTTAATTCCTCAAATTAGTGGCATCACTTATGAGCTTGGCAATTAAAGAGTTAAAATCATGAAATATTTGGAAACATTTGGTAGTTTTCATCAGTACTGAGGTTGATTAACAGATTTATGCAAAAAATTGAAAAAAAATATTAATCTGATACATTTTTACAGCCGTTTAATTTAGTGGCCATTTTTGCCCACTAACAATGAAACTGTAGTGAATTGGAACAATGGGTTCCCACACCTAGTTAGTTACCTTCAAATTCAAGGACCTTTCAAGGACTTTCCAGGTCCAATACCCTCAAATTCAAGGACTAAATGTGGGAACACATTTCAAGTGAGAGCAAGGTTACATCGTGTTATCTTTTAAGATACATTGTTACAGTTCCCTTTCGAAGGAACTCCCGCTGCGTCACTGCGATGACACTTTGGGGACGCCTCCAGGGGTAAGTGGGTCTGAATGTGTATATCAAATTCAACCAATGGTGAGGCTTAAGGACAAAGACAGGGTGAAGCAGGAGCCAGGAAGTATATCGCTATATGAAATATTGGCAAAGTATGGCGACGGAGACGCAGCGTCTGGTTCCCTTCTCACATCCGTAACCCAAGATATTTTCACGTGTCAAACACAACTATGCAAAAAAGCATTTTAGTATGAATCAACATTCGCATACAGAAAATTTTCCATCAGATGCAAACCTTTTGGTTCACAAGGATGATGTATAATGCATCTATTCCAAAAACTTTTTGCAATGGCATACGCAAACTCAATAAATCAATTTTTTTTATTTGATTCAATCACAGTTAACATTGATATGATCAATATGACAAACATGATTTGGAATGTAAACTCTTAATCTTCCACGTGTGCAACTTAACTTCACAATGTCCACTTTTACAAAGCACAGAAAGGTTTTTTGGTGCATCTTTCATCCTGAGACGGTGCAACTGCCTTGGACCAGTTCCTCAAACAGGACAAGTTCATGTCTACTGTTGTACACCAGATGATGATGCAAAATGAGATCTGGTTTGGGCCTGCATTCATGGAGTACAGAAGATCCCAGATCAGATGTATGATTTTAAATGGAAGGTAATGGCAAATGATGGACTGTTGTCCTTAAAGGGTTTTCTAGAAAGTATTCTTCTGTTTGAAGGATGGCGAGAAGCTATGCCATGAAAGGGAACGGTAGGCATGGAATGGGAGAAAGATGATCGGATCACTAAATGGGTAAGGCATCCATGCTCTGTGCTGGAACTGTCCAGGATGGGCAACAGTACTGATGTCTACATAAAGTTTGACAATGCATGGTTCAATGCCACACTTGGTCCAAACAAAAAAAACAAAAGTTACATTCTTGCACACACACACAAACAAGCATACACATGTATGCACATACTGAGTTTATGAGGAGGAATATTTAGGGCTTAATGACAAACCACTAGATGAGATGATGACGATGACGTCATAGTTGCATTCTTTTTCGGGTGTTTTTGGGTCGCCGTGGTTTCAGGATGACATATCTGCTGTAGGTGGTGTATTGCTCAGACAGAAAAGGGATAAAAAAGGCCCTGAAGAATCTCGAGGACCTGTGTGGGAGAGCAGAATAAAATAGAAAAGTACCAGGATCAGGAACAGCAGTATAGCCGTAGGTTTGCAAAATCTATAAAAGATTTTGTCTGGTGAAGAATAAGCATTTTCAAACCATTAGTTCCCTCTGGAATGTTTAATGGGGTTTTAGGATAGTGGCTTTTGATTTATGGGTAAATTATGGTTTATGACATCATGCAATTTATGTTCATAATTTACAAACTAAATTTAAAAGCTTCTAATGTTTTAAAACAATAACAGCAACCGCAGACCCTAATTCGCTCATTAATAAAAAATATGATTCAGGAGTTGTTAACGATGATGTCATAAGTATTAATAAAAATACAAGAGAGCCCTCTAGTGGACAAGAATATAACCTAACTTTTTAAATACCTTTTGACCCTTATAGCAAATTTTTTTTACTTTTATCCACTGGGGCGAAGCATGTTTACTTATTTTGAAAAATATCAACAGTACACGAATACTTGCCCGGTAGTGTCTAGAAAAGGCTTTTCAACAATAATGCTCCACTCCTCTTTGTTAGCGGCGTATTTTGGTTCTCGAGGGGCTTCTATGTCTGTGGCCAGATCCACCAAATAATGGCACTGTTTTAGGTCAACCTGTGGGTCGGAGAACATTGAAAATCATTTTTGTGACAAACGTGTCGTCACATACACCCCTAACAATACATTTACATAAAGGGTTTTAGATAATACTTGTCTATTATTAAAATAATTATTTACCCCAAAATTAAATAAATACCTTGACTCCACCCCCAGTTTGACTGCATTTCTTTCAAATCTCAAAG
Source organism: Misgurnus mizolepis (assembly GCA_025389145.1). Taxonomy (NCBI): domain Eukaryota; kingdom Metazoa; phylum Chordata; class Actinopteri; order Cypriniformes; family Cobitidae; genus Misgurnus; species Misgurnus mizolepis. The sequence goes on from JAIFKI010000003.1 coordinate 3,140,275, forward strand.
GTTCTCACAACTAGCACATTCATATTTAGTGTTTTGTCAATAAACATGTGAAAACCAATATTTGACATACGTTTGAATGTATTGTTCAGATCTGCTTGTTTTAATTTTAATAAATAAGCTCAAAATATGAATCGTTATCTATCACAAATGCATCGTTTCACTTCAGAAAACCTATTCACTGGAGTCATTTTAATGATGGATGGATGTTCTTTTCATCCAAAACACCATACTTGACATTACAAAGTATACAAATTTATTTTTATCAGTAATAGGTTCCCTGGGTTTGAACCCATGACCTTTTTCTCTGCTAACGCAATGCTTTACCAGTGAGCTATACAAAAGTACCATATAAAAATTACTTTATGCATTTTACAAAAATTATTTGTGAATTTCATGTAATAATAGACAAACTCTATTATTATTATTATTATTAGCATTATTATCATCAATATTATTATTATTATTATATGAGATGTTATAAAAACAATCACAAAATTATATAAAAACATTATTTAAAAAAAAAAAGATTGCTTTGGGGGGATTAACAGTATTTCATACATTCTGACTTATTAACAGTTTAACTCTTTCCCCATCAGCATTTTTTTTTGCCAGCCAGTGCCAGCATTTTTTATGATTTTTACAAAAGTTTAATGCCTTCCAGAAAATGTTCTTCTTTAAATATATAAACATACAATATATCAAATGAAAGAACAGACCCTCTGCTTTTTTAAATACAAAAACGTTTCATCCTCCCTTATTTGTTCTCTTTTTATCACCTCTCAAAAATGGGTAGGTTTCTTCAAAAATACCAAATTTTGTGCACAAAGCTAAGATAATTGCATTAATTGGCGAGGTAACTCGTCAATGGCGGGGGAAAGAGTTAATAAGTCTGACACTCACATATCGTGACGTTTCCTCGAGGTTTTGATCGTTCATGTCTGCTGGGAGTATCCAGGTGGCATCAGGACCGCTGGCATACGGCTTTGGCAGCTGGCCTCTGAACTCTGACTGGATAAATTGTAAATGCCAGCTGCTCATTAAAGAAGAGGCAAAATAAAGTGAGTAGTAAAAATGTACTGTATATTACAGATTTATTAGTTTTTAACTTAAATGCAGCCTCACTTGTTGGGCAGCAGGAAACTGCTGGGGAAGCGGTACCACTCTTTCCCTACGCAAACATTAACCGGTCTGCCCTCTGGAACCATGTGGATGGTGGGGTCTTTAATAATGCGGTGAAACTCCGGATACAAATCTAGAGGTGCATGATAGCCTAACAGACAGCGAACACATCATTTTAGACTGTAAAAATTGACAAAGTTTAAGGGTTTAAGTTCTCTGATTTGCTTTAAACAGTTGCCTGTCTCCTCATCATCAGAGATTGTGTGTGTAAATGAATCTGATAATTTGTCTTTACCTCTGAAGAGAGCCACAGAACGGGACAGTGAGAGCACTCCAAACAGCAGCACAGAGCCGAGAGCCAGCCAGTTGGAGGAGATGGTGTAGTGCTCCAGACGATAGCGCTGGAATATGAAGTGATAGCACTTCTACGTAGATAAACACAAAAATGTATGAAAATGATTTATTTAAATATGATACTCAAATTTCAAACAGGTTTTATCGTCAACAGAAATATTTTACTTTTTAAAATATGACATTTCTGAGTATTACATTAAAAGGTGCCTAAAATAGTTACTAAGTAAGGGATCATGTATAAGGGGATAATTTCACGATAACAACCGGCTGCCTGCACATTATCCCGCTTATTACACGGCTATACGTAAGGTAAGGATCAATAAATATTGATTTGAAATATTTTATTTGCTCATTTTTAACAAGTGCAGATTTCACAAGGAAAACCTTTATTTTCGGTTTTAAGATAAGACAATCAAATCAAATCTCACAAACACTGTGGTTTAATAATTTGTAAATTTAATTTCATATATGTTATTAACTCTTTCGAACTCTCATCAATTAAGAAAAAAAAACATTTCCCTGCCAAAGACGCTTTCCTGATGAGTTTTTACGGTAATCTGTAATTCCGCTATTATCCACTAGATGGTGCTCTTAACCAATTTATAAAAACTGAAGCAAAAACTAATCTCTAACTAATCTAACTTGATCTCTAACAAAATTATTTTACAAAAAACAGCAATTATTTCAACTTTTTGCAAAAAAAAATATTTCTTTATTTCTTGATGCCAGCCGACTGTGTGCGCTTTATTTATTGACGCTGGCCGACTGCGTGCGCTTTATTTCTTGACGCTAGCCGACTGCGGGCGCTTTATATTTCTTGACGCTAGCCGACTGCGGGCGCTTTATATTTCTTGACGCTAGCCGACTGCGGGCGCTTTATATTTCTTGACGCTAGCCGACTGCGGGCGCTTTATATTTCTTGACGCTAGCCGACTGCGGGCGCTTTATATTTCTTGACGCTAGCCGACTGCGGGCGCTTTATATTTCTTGACGCTAGCCGACTGCGGGCGCTTTATATTTCTTGACGCTAGGCGACTGTGGGCGCTTTATATTTCTTGACGCTAGCCGACTGCATGCGCTTTATATTTCTTGACGCTAGCCGACTGCGCACGCTTTATATTTCTGGACGCTAGCCGACTGCGCGCGCTTCATTTCTGGACGCTAGCCGAATGCGCGAGCTTTATTTCTGGACGCTAGCCGACTGCGTGCGCTTTATATTTCTTGACGCTAGCCGACTGCGTGCGCTTTATTTCTTGACGCTAGCCGACTGCGTGCGCTTTAAGACCACAAAAGTACAAGACAAGACCCCCCACATTGTTACATGCATTGTTATTTAAATGTCTAACCAGACTCCAGAAAAAAAATACAAACCTGAAGTGAGGAGAGCGCCACAGCCCCGCACAAACATATTAGAGGATAGATAGGAAACAGAAAGCGCTCTTCTTTATGGGGCCGAGTAAAAAACACCAGCATCCACAGGTACATTGGTGACAGGGTTAACCAGTATGGCCGGCCGAGGTTCTGTACTGCAATACAATACATGCAATAAGACAGAACAAGCTGTTTACATTGAGGTATTACACAATATCTTATATAAGGCCAAACAACACATGAGGAGCTTAGATGCAAAAGTCGCTAAACGCCACCTTTGTCAAAAATGAGATATGATATTAATCAAATGCTCCCTGCACATATTACTGTATATGTTCATCAAATACATTTGCTTCAAACTGGATTAATCAAAACCTCAGGCCATTCAGAAATACCATTTTGCTAGCAGAATCCGCTAAAACACTACATTAATTTTTCGGCAAGTCCTGTAAGTCCACAGCAGATTAATTGGTTGAATGAATGTGCGCAAAGCGACTGTGGATCAAATTCAAAGTTGTGTCTCTTACGAGTGCTTGGAACCAAATTTACAACCCGAATGTGGCAATGACATGGATTAATAATTTTCAATGTTTTGTAACCAATGTTCGAATTAAGGGTGGGCTGGGGTGGTCCCGGACCTCCTATAAGCATCGAGGAATCCCTTATAAAGCACACAAATATAAATTAGGGGGGTCCCCTGGTTTTTATTAAAATTAACTACATAAATTAACTACATATATTAACTTCATAAAATACTAAATAATTTTCAAAATTCTCGTGCTGCTTTGATTAAAACGTTGATCCAGGACAAGAAATGTTGATCAAGGATCACATCTTAGTTTGTGAAATCACAGCGACCCTATAATGCCAGAGGGGGGCTTGGGCGGGGGCTTAGCTAGGGGACCCTCGTAATCTTTTGACATAATTCCAACACTTTTTGTAACTCTTTACTATTTCCAAAGAAGTGGATTTTTAGTTTTTGCATCAAAAGTGTCAAATGTGTTAAATATTAATAAAATGACTTAAGTGACATTTGAATATGAAAATAAGGCATTTCAATTACTGACTAATAACATTTTCATTGCCTTTAAAGTTAAATGAATAAACCTTAACAAAAAAAATTAAACTCGTCACTTAGAGGGTTTTGCATCTGAACTCCACAAATCATAAACACAAACTCGTACCATTGAATCTCTGCAGAAGTGCCTCCATAAGCGCAGTGAGAGGAAGAGAAAACAGGGCCAACACAAATACAATGTTGAAATTCAGGAAACCATTTACAAAGTAATAATGCCACGGCTCTGTGCCTACGAGAAAAAAAACAAATTAACTAATAAAAAGGTATAAGCATTGATTATTGCTGTTATCTTCGAAAAATTATAACAAATAGTGGGTCATTTAGTAAAATAAGAGCACAAATTTAATTCAAATGGTTAAATAATTCACTTTTAAGTCATGTTTGTGACAGCCACAACAAATTCAACTGTGAACAACAAAATGTTTGACACTTACCATAGAGATCCGGTCCATGAGGGGTGAACACATTATAGAGTAATATATTCAGAGGAGCAATCACCAGCTTGCCATAGTAATAGCTGTCAACCACAACAACAGGAACCTGCATGAAACATAAAACAATAAGAATGTGCTTTTAATTTCTTACAATGCCATTTTCACATTGCATTCATATAAACAGAATCTAAACTGCACCAGGGAGATCAAAAAGACTACAGATTGCAAAATAAATGCGTTTGCTAACCAGAAAAAGCACCAACGCCACCAGGGTCCACAAGATAAAACTCTTCCACTTTCTCTTCAGCAACAGGAGGTCAAAGGCAATGGGTATACTGTAAAAACACATTTGCTAACAGATAACTGATATCAACTATTGGCTTTTCTACATTAATATAGTACTGTTTCAGTATAGTATGGTTTGCATATGAAAGGTCATGTTAATTATTTTATAAATACAACAAATATTTACATCTCACTTACCCCAGCAGAGCACTAAAGGGCCAGCCCACTATGGCACCCGCTGCAATACCCAGTACAGCCAGACTGGGGCGCCCCTGGAACCAGCCAGTCATAGCTACCACTGTACTGTACATACAAAATGTACTGGGCAGGAAAGCTGCACACAAGCACACATACAGTGTAAGTATGCGTTGTATACCCACAATTGTGTTAAAGACGCAAATCACAAGAGACTTTTTTTAAACTGTCCTGTGATTATATTATTTAAAAGGGACATTTCTTAAGATGTTAAATAAATGTTTGGTGTCTCCAGAGTACGCATGTGAAGTTTTATCCTATATAGATCATTTATTATAACATGTTAAAATTACCACTTTGTAGGTGCGAGCAAAAATGGGCCGTTTTTGGGTGTGTCCTTTAAAATGCAAATAACCCTTTAGTTGGATAGTGCAAATTAAGGGGCGGTATTATCCCCTTCTGACATCACAAGGGGAGCCAAATTGGTTACCCGGGTTGATCTTTTTCACATTTTCTAAATTGATAGAGCAATGGGGACCCAATTACAGCACTAAAACATAGAAAAGGTCTAGGATTTTCATCATATGTCCCTTTTAATATTTGACTCACCTGCAGAGGAGCAGAACATTCCCGCACTCAAGACGAGGAATGCTAGCAGGAGACGCCCCACATGCAGGCCAAACTTTTTACATACAGCCCTGGCATGGAACCACAGGATTAATAAATGGGTCAAAGCAATACAGTAACTTTTTCATTTTCAAAGAACTGTCCTATTAATTTTTCAGATTCACAACTTCTCTAACATCACTGTTAAAAAAAGAACAAAGTGTTGGTAAAATAGACAAATGATGCCTGAATTTGGTGCTTTACATTATATGTTTTCATAACGGTGGTCTAACAGCCATAATAAATGACAGAGAATGCCGCCTTGGTTCCTCTCCAAATGTAATAAGGGCACAGATTTAATTTTGCATTTATATTTGAACATATATTTTAACTGAAAGGTGGGCCAATACTGTGGTATGATTTATATAGATAAATGGTTATGACCCATATAGTATACACAGTGGGTGTAACTATATGTTTGTAGGGTATATGGAAAATTATGCACTTACTTGTAAAAGTAGAGCTCACACACACAACAGGTAAATGCTAACATGCATCGCAGGAAGTAAAACACAAGGACCTAAATAAGAAGGAGATGTGAAAGACAAAACAGGTCAGCAATCTATAAAGGCCTGGCTTGCATTTACCTAAACATCTATATAACATTGTTTGTTTAATTAGACTTAACAAAATTAAAGCTGAGTTTTTGCTATTTAAGAATAAATGTAGATGTCTTAATAAAAATGATTGTGACTGAGATGCTATGACGTTAAAATGTGACAATTCTTTCAAATTTAACATTGGAGGTACACCAAAGCAATAACACATCAAATTACACTGGTTATGATTTGTTTTTTACATTCCAACTAGTTACTTCACCAAATATATTCTACTGTATTTGGGCTAATGAATAAATTACTTTGTTGGTTTGTAGTATTTTGGCATGGAAGTAGGCAGGAAGTGCATGGAGCCATAGATACGCGTAGGAGCGAATCGCATAGGCTGGGGAATATTCCCATGTCTGCATCCCTGTTCCGTACAGCAGGTAGTGAATCTGGTGAGGAAAAATGAAACAAAGTCACTTTAAACAATGTCCTATGAATGATATTGACTTGCAACTTGCTATTGCTAGATGGAGTAGTTTTTTGTTTTTAGGGAAAAAGTTGTCACACTTTTCACACTGTCTAACATTTATTGAGCACCATACATCACAATGGTATACATCTCATACCAAATGAAAGAAGGAAGTCTTTGGCACATATGTTGTATTCATCCAATTTTTATATCCTATCTTATCATTACCGAGTCTCTATTAAAGAGAGAATGTTCACATTTGCCCCATCGGCTGGTTAGTTGTCACACTAGATCAGGGATGGGCAACTTCAGTCCTGGAGGGCCGGTGTCCTCCAACTTGCCTCAGCACACCTGCCTAAAAGTTTTTAGTATACCTAGTAAGACCTTAATTGGCTGCTTCAGGTGTGTTTAGTTATGGTTGGAGCTAAACTCTGCAGGACACCGGCCCTCCAGGACCAAACTGACATGTGTACTAATGTTGGCTAAATCTCAGGTTTAGCTCAACATAGCACGGCAGCTAAAATATCAAAAGACACGTTATTGTCTCCTCTATTTTGTGCAAAATAATATTTTTTAACTTTCATAACTAACAAAGTTATGAACAGTGTGACAACTTACCCCGCTCTCCAATACTTATTCTTACAAACCTTTTCCTAGACAAGAATTTGAATATTACCATAAATCATATTTTCTTATTACTTATGTCCTGGAAGAAAGACATGTAACTTTTAAATGTAGTACCCTAGCATCATACTGTACAAATGAGACATTGAATAGATGTCAATATATAGAGACATTGACTGAAGATATGGAATATATAAAATAAAACACTGAAGAATAAAAATGTGCAACTCACTGGCTCCCAGTAATTAAAGGTTTCATCACAGTCAGAGATGTTACTGAGTAACGCGGCACAAAAGCGGGCTGAAACCAGGCACTTAAAGGCTGTGGAGCCCTCAGGAGCCCACACCTGTCCTGCCTTACTGGATGACCTGTAATAGAGAGATGGGGTATAGGAGGCAATGTCACTAATGGCGTTTTTCCATTGCATAGTACCCCACGGTTTAGTTTAGTTTGGGTCGGGTCAGCTCACCTCACTTTGGCGTGGTTAGCTTTTCCATCGAGTTTAGTATCACTTCGGAGTGGGAGGGATTATAGGCGTGTCGTTATATTTACGCTGCCTACTGCTGTGACATCATACACGTGAGAGCGTTGTTGTACATTCCCATACATTCATTTATTTCTCAGTCTGCCACAAAATAAAAATTGGCCACCACAAATAGATGTTTGCACATCGCGTTTATAACTACCTCTGTCTCACATGACAGTTTCTGTTCAAACACCCGACCCGTGGCGTCAGTCGACAGCGCTCCGCTGAGCCTCATTCAAGTTGCATATAAGCATATATAATGCGGACGTGCACGTCGCGAATGTGCCGCCACAAACTGCAAGTCTGGAAAAAACTGTTATGGTGTCCCGGATTCTCAACCTGCGGATGTTTTTCATCGCTAAAAGGGTGTTTGGAAACTTATAGCAGAACACAGATAACAACATGTTTGCTTGAGACAGCGCAAGCTAGCAGTAAGCTAAAGCTAATATTTACATTATAGCGATGACGTGACGATTCTCTCAGACCAATCAGTGATCTACAGTGTTTTCGCGTCACGTTTGGTATCAGCTCGGGTCGCTTGGAACCCCAACCGAGGTGGTACGAAAAAAAGTATCGGGTACTACGTACTGCACCCGATGGAAAAGCTCCCAAAAGTAAACTGACCCGACCCAAACTAAACTAAACCGTGGGGTACTATGCAATGGAAAAGCGCCATAATGTGCTTATCTGGGTACAAACTAATCAGCAAATGGGAGACAGCACTGTGTCATAAAGCAGTGGTTCTCAAACTGGGGTCCGGGGCCCTAGGGGGGCACGAGATGGTGCCAGGGGGGCCCCAGTTTTATGACATTTTTATAAAATACATTCATTTATCATGAATTTTGTGAAATTAAACCTAAAAAAAATAAGGCAGCACTACTTTGTATAATTTAATGTTTTGTTTAATTAAAATGTGAAGTTTTAGAACTGTTTTTTTGTCATACATTTTCTTTGGGGGGCCGTGAAGGAATGCACCGTACACAAAGGGGGCCGCACGCTGAAAAAGTTTGAGAACCACTGTCATAAAGGGTTATTTATTGTACTTTTTCAGGCATAAATTAATCAAATAAGTAATTTGCATTATCAGTGAAGATGATAAGGATGTACAGCAGATGCTCCCATAAAAAATAACAATGATGTCAACGGTGAAAATTCATTTACCTGGGCAGCTAATGATGACGATTATGAAATTGGACACGCGCTTATGTCAACCTAGACTGTGCAGGCAGCACCGCATGTTTATGTTTCATTATTAAAATAGTAATCTTTTAAAACAGTGACACGTTTGCAGTTTAAAAGAAACAGTAATAAGTAGACATGACTCTAGTGTTGACATATCTAATGGTATGTGTTAACCTGCACACCGCCGGGTATACCAGCTGTGGATGGATGAATGAAACGTCGTATACGTGTCACAAAGCGACTTAAATACTGCAAGCCCGATAGCACATCTTAACATTCACGTCTTCTCCGATGCCACTAGGCTATGAAGATTTCACGTTATTTTACTCATTTATCGTACATCCAGACAACCTGGTGTTGTGGAGCTAGCACTGAGCTGTCATCGCATTAGATCGCGCTTGAACTGTGGACGGGTTTACGGCTACTTACTCATTTCGCTGGTCACTTGGCTTATTATCCTCGGTACATTTGTCGTCTTTCGTCGCTCGGTTGTCTGTGCTAGGTGTGTTGTTTACGTTATTGGCATCTTGTTTGCTTCCCCGTCTGTTGCGTTGACGGAGTCCCTTCGTCGCCATGTTTTCTACTGGCGGCGCGTGGCGTCATTATTACACTGACTGAACCCAGCGAAACGCAATGGGGAGACATAGAGAATAAGTTCTTGTGGGATGAATTACCATAATCTGTTTAAACAATTAAACTAGTGAAAATTGTAATATTACTCATATAGAAAGTAAATGACGCAATAAGATAGTAATGAAAACAACACATACTACAGAAAGCACAGTTTAACCAACACATTTGTAGTTAAAGGGGTATTCACCCAAAAATTAAAATTCTGTCATCATTTACTCACTTCCATGTTACAAACAAACCTGAATAAATTTCTTTGTTCTGATGAACACGAAGAAAGATATTTTGAGAAATGTTTGTATCAGATCTGAGGCCCCATTCACTTCCATAGTATTCTTCAAGTCAATGGGGCCTATGATCAGTTTGGTAACAAACATTCCTTAAAATATTTTCTTTTGTGTTCATCAGAACAAAGAAATGTATAAAGCAGAGGTCTCCAACATGGTGCCCGCACCGAGTCTGTGAGTTTCCCACCAAAGCACATTAATAGCCTTAATTGTGATATTACTACATATTTTTATATTAGCTTGGTTTTTTATGTATGTTACATTTTTAAAATATGATAAAACATATGAACAAGTAAAATAAAATGAAATTAACAAGTAAATTTTTTTTTGAGTAAACTACATAAAAAAGTAGCCATCCAGATTGTTTTTCCATTGTGGTAGTCCTTGCTCACAAAAGTTTGGAGACCCCGCCCTGGTATACAGGTAACAAAGTAAATTATGACAGAATTTTTATTTTTGGGTGAACTATCCCTTTAAAACTGTGGTAATATAAATGGTAATCAATCTTCCAAAAAATAAAAATTAATAATAATGGTTGATTTACTTAAGATACAGAATATACTACAGTTTCAATGAAACATGACCAAAACTATATTATCATGTCCGAAAAATGGTATTACCAAAAATTATATTATGTTGAATAATTTGTTTTTGTTGAATTAACTCGTATTTACAAGCAATTTAACTTACTATTATTTATCTTGAATAGAGATGAGTTGTTATAACTTATGAAATTAAGTTGACTTTTCTCAACTATATTTTATAAGTTGTGACAACTCATCTCTGTTGACATGACTTGTAAATCTGAGTTGATTTAACAAAAGAATTTAAGGCAGCAAAGTATTTTTTACAGTGTGTTTTATTTATACATGCCAATGCCATTTAATGACACATTTAAGGATGCATTGTTTGAGACTGAACATTACAGTCTCTATCTATTTATGAATAACCACAGACATGTATGGCAGTTTGTTTTAATTTGTTGAGAAAATGTAAACATTTCACACTAGGAGCCCTAGGATTATACACACAGCAGTCCTACGCACAAGTTTCTTTAGTGCTGGATTTCATGCCTATCATTGTTATATTTAATATAAAAATGTTAAAGGAATAATTAATCAGAAAATGAAGATGTTGCTGCACGTCCTGGCTGATATTTTTCATAAAATAAGGGGAGAACAAAAGTAAGCACTGTACTTATATGATAGCTGTTGTAAATAACCTTTAACATCATATTTAAACTTGAAATATATTCAACTTAAGCTTCATTTTGGGGTGAATTGTTCCATATATACAGCAATAACAATTTACTGTCATAAATGTCACATATTACACAATATTATAAAAAATGTATCACAGTATTAAATGCAGCTTATTTGTGTCTTAAAAGATATAAGAAAAATATTTAAACATACATCAGATACGATTACATCAGAAATCTCTAAGTGTTTTATTTCTGCAACTGCTTTAACATGCAGAATTACAATTATAATTATATGCAATTATATTTAACATTTCAATTTCACCAAATGTAAGAGGATGTGGCATTGTACTACTGAGATTTATAAACCTGTGATGCTACGATGTAAAATGTTTGATACTTATACAAATAATTTAATGTACGTTTAATTTAAAAAATATATATGTAAACATATTGTGATTAAACACAATATCAAACAACAGGAATAACTTCATATTCTGAATGATTTACCAGACATAATACACACCTTGTAAACACTAAAAATATACATTCAGTTTAAAAAAAGAAATGTCTGTGCATTGTGCAGAACAAATCTTTAAGTGAAGTATACAATCACTCATCTGCTTTTACATATATAACCTTTAGGTCTATATACTGTAAACATACAGCTAATCTTTGATATGCTCTGTAAAGCACTATTTAAGCCTCTTTAGTTCACCTTAGGGTTACTTGTAGACGCATTGGTAACAGTCTCCGTAACTGACTCTGTAATCCCAAAACCTGGCTGTATGAGAGGGCACGATCTGGTGACTGATATGTAAGCCTATAGCAGAGGCTTGCATGACCCATGTGCGGGTGTCTGAAGCGGTCCACTAACACCACATCCTTAACGGCGCCCAAAGTTGCCTCTCGTATAACTGCGTGAAAATCAAGCTCCTCGTAGCTATCTGGATCCATCCAGAAACTGATGTCATGTATGTAGCTTGGTGGGTACAGGGAAAACGGACAGAAAGCTCCAAGCGGATTGAGCTCAAATTGCCGGAGAAAGCGAGTGTCTGCGCTCCACAGCAAGCGCCAGTCAGAGATGCCGAAGATCAGAGTAGCCAAATGATCTAAGTTTATTGTGACAACAATTAACTGTGAACCTTCAAGGTCTGAAGCTAAGGAGGGCAGTGATGTGATCTGTCCAAATTTTGAAAGCATCTTTGAATTCATCCAAAATTCCCGGCCTGTTTGCATTTCCTCAAAGGAGACGCCGTAAGTTGTGAGCAGCGACTCCAAAGAATCCTGGAAGCCCTTGAGAGGGTGGGATTCTGAGGGGAACATTCCCACCAATAGGAGCTGGTGGAAGGCAGGAGAACGGCTCGAGGAGATAGGTATTCTTTGAAAAACCAGACCACTGACAGCATAAAGCGTTCCAGGGCTGAAGTCTTCATTCTGGGTGATCTCTCGGACATGAAACAGCAAAGATGGTCGTAGTGCATAGCTGCCAGTGAAACTCGGTTGATCATCCATAGGCTCAACGTTTACTTGCTCACGTTCATTCTGGTCAAATAAAACTGTGTGTGTAGGTTTAATCCAGTAAACTTCTGAGTGGGATAGATTGGGGTCATATTCCTGAAGCGTTTCTGGTAGACAGGTTACCAGTTCGGGGAATTCCTTGTTTATGGTGCATACGGGCCAAACTGATTTTAATTCTCTGAGCAACAACTCTTGGACAGTTTTTACAGGATGATGTGACTGCGGACCAAGGAAATCCCTAGCAGAGAGGAAAAGGTTGACAAAATAAATTAATATACATACTAAATTTACCATAAATTATGGACAAAAGGATATGCAAAATAACATATTTACTTAAGACTAAAAATATTCGAAGAGGAATGTGAAGTTCGTATTTTTGTTTTAAAAAATTGCAGATGATTATTTGAGATGTAAAAATGTTTAAACTGTCTATTTTTAGAGTTTTCAAGTTAGGTACATTTCTGGTTATGTTTAACTCTTGTTTAGGGTTTGGGTTGTCACATCCCTTTCAATTTTTGGGTACATCATGCAAAACTTCACTGGATTCAGAATGTTGACACCAATGTTGATAAACTGTATATAACTTAAAGACAAACAATGCCAATAAGCGTTATCATTTTTACATCATGTGGCTATAATTTTTTTGCTTATGCTTATTGTCTGGGAATTTTTTTTTATTGTATTCTTTGAAAACAGGCATCCTAAAAATAGATTTTTTTTTAAAGAATGTAATATCATCGACACTTTAGAGATATTTTTAAAGGAACAGTATGTAAGAAATGTATAAAAGTTGATCATAAAATGGCCCTGATATGTCACTAGACATTAAGAAATCATTTTCATTTCAAATACTTATATCACTGACAACAGTGGTCCGGCCAGGATATTGTCATTTAAAAAGTGGAGTTGCAGCCCTCAACTGATGTTTATGTTGTCATTTTGTGTATTGGCCACCAGTTGTGTGATTGCAGTACCAGTTTTGGCCACAATCCTACATACTGTTCCTTTAAATGATTTTAACATCAAGCAACAATTCAAAATCACCTGTTTAAATACTCAGACAACTCAGCTGAAATCTCAAAACAAACTGTCTCCTTCCCAATTGTTTTCTCCATCTTCAGTTTCTCTGGCACAGTGTATGGGAGACTCCGAGTAAACATGTGCGTCAAACCTCCCTCTACATGAAAACCTTTGTCTTGACTCCTTAACAAGGATATAAATGAATACCAATAACATTAACTTCTAATAAATAACATTTTAACATCATTAATGTGACCCTGCAAGTAAAAAAACCCAGCTAAAGTGATTTTTTGGTGATTTATGGTTTATCTTACATAATGTAAGGGACATTTTTGTAAAAAAATAACCTTGGTATCTTTAATATTCACTGAGTAAAGTCACATCAACAGTGGCGGCTGGTGGTGACTTCTCTTTCAAGGGGCGCAAATTCAAAATATGTGTTTGACGTGTCGTGGGTTGCTCGGCATTCCAAAATAAGTGTTCGTTGTGTCATGTGAACCATGTGCATCATGCGTCTTGTCAAAATACAAGCCTGCTGCACACACGTCGAAATGGTTTATGATAGAAGAGTCGCTCACGTTCACGAAATACTGGCAATACACTAAACTCTGATAACACATGAGATTAAGCGGGTATCTGGCATACACAAGCATCACTTTTCTCATAAACCCATAAAGGCACTTATTTTGACAAGACGCATGATGCACATGGCGCAACGAGCACATATTTTGAAATGACAAACCACACAGATGATGGGTTAAATACATGTTGTGACGTGTCGAAAAAGTCGTCACCGGCCGCCACTGCATATCAAAGTTTGAAATCAATTACGAACATGAAACTTTTACAGGGTTCCCACACCTTAGTTAACTTCAAATTCAAGGACTTTCAGGTCCAATACCCTCAAATTCAAGGACTAAATGTTGGGACACATTTCAAGTGAGAACAAGGTTATATCGTGTTACCTTTTTAAGATACATTGTTACAGTTCCCTTTCGAGGGAACTCGCCCTACGTCACTGCGGTGACACTTTGGGGACGCCTCCAGGGGTCTGAATGTGTATATCAAATTCAACTTATGGTGAGGCTTAACCACAAAGACAGGGTGACGCGAGAGCCAGGAAGTATATCGCCATCTAAATATTGCCAAAGATGGCGTTACAGGGACGGAGAAAGTATGGCAAGGGAGATGCAGCATCTAGTTCCCTTCTCAGAGAACAACAGTTACATACATAACCCGAGACGTTTTCATGTGTCAAACACAACTATGCAAAAAAGCATTTTGGTATGAATCAACATTCACATACAGAAGATATAAGCATTTAAAATGAACAGTTTAGCATGTGTGCTTATAAAGTCTAGAATTTGTATGATATTATCCTACACTACACAGGGAATAATATGGCTTTTTTTCCAGAAAACTTCTTGCATAAAATAGATTCAATGACTTGTATCTATGTATGTATATTTTCAAAAACTTCCCAGGGCCTTGAATTTTTTTTCCCAGATTCACAAACATTTAAGGATTTTAAGGACCCGTGGGAACTCTGCTTTTAGCTGGAATTTCACAGGCAGGGTCACAAATGGTGTAGGCGAGCATTGCATGAAGTTGTTTACCTGTAACCTGTACATCTGTAACCTTGATACATTTGAGAGTCAAAAGGATGAATTTCACTTAGAATTAGTCCAGCTTCTGCTGCCATGGCAACCACTTGCCAGCTATTGTGCCATTCTCTTATTGGTCTGTCACATGGAGTGCCACCTTGCCCGTTGCACAAGGTGACATGCACTTCCCCATTGTCCTTCAAGACTGCAACAGCACTAGAAAAAACACGAACCATCCATGCATTACAAATAAAAGATGTACCGAACATCACAAGATCACTAAACACAAAAAAAAGTAGTATAATTTTTACAAAACACTGGAAGTGAAGCTTATGTAACATGCACAATTGCACATTAAGACCTTGATGCCACAGGAGTATCACACTTACCTCTGAAAAAATTTCGCTAACAGAATGCGATTCTTCTTCACACCACTTTTACGCCCACAGTGAGGGAAATTAAATATTACGCAGTCATAAAGATGATGCTTGATGTCTTCATACTCCTTCAGGCGTGTGCAGTCCACCTCAAACAGAACTATTGATCCTAAGAATAAGCACAGAGTTCATCTTTAAATCAAGGCATCTTGAGAATTATCATACAGAATTCAAGGAGGCTTTTAACCCCCTTTGCCCGTTTCATAGCAACCGACTCATGGATTTGGCCGCAGACATGCAAATTCAGAGCTATGATACTTGAAGTGTGGAAATAATGGGTATCCTTGAAAATTCTTATATTAGAGACAAAACTGAACATCTGTGGGTAGGTTAAAAACAAACTGGGAACATCTTTGAATTGCATAAAGCAGGAAAACAAAGACAAAAGCAATGTAATTTATTCATGCACTTATCCAAAGCGAATAACGCTGCATTCAAGGTATGAATGGGCTACTTTCAGTACATGTTCCCATGATATTTGCGCTGTTTACGTAATGCTCTCTATCCTTTCAGTACACGTTCCAATAATCTTTGCGCTGTTAACGTAATGCTCTATCAATTGAGCAACAGGAACATACGACAATCCTACAGCAATATCAGACTGTATAACAAACAATGACTGACCTTTCTCTCGTAGTCTCTGTATGTTCAATGCGGCACCCTCTTGTCTGTTCGTATACGCCTCGCTTTGAAAGCAAGTCGCGGTCACAACGACACCATCGCCCGCGTTCTCGCTCAAGGCTGCGGAGAACGAAAAGTTGCCTTCCCCTACAAGTAGAAAGTCGCGTGTCTTGAACATTTCTAGTAACGTTAGACGACACAGCGAACAGTTACATTAAAACATAACTTTTCAACATATTTCAAGTAAGCATTACGACGCTTAACTAAATCGACTAGCGAGACCGATCTAACCAGGATAGACACTGTGTGTGTGAATGTCACCATGACGCCTAATGACATCTGTCGCTAGAGGCTGAAATCTAATTAAAACATTAAAGCCAAAGGTTACAAAAGAGCAAGGGTGACCTCGTATTGTTTCTTCACGGTGTTTGATCCGTTTACGTAAGAAAGTGGGGTTGAGAAAGAGGGGGTCGGTCATTTGCTACCGTGCAGCGCCGAAGTTTCGTTCCTAGGGGAACGCGTGCCGCTAGTGATGGTGGGCGATTTCGAAGCATGCTTCATGAGGCTTCGAAACATTTACGAATCTTTTGTTTCGAATCTTCTTCTTCTTCTTCTTCTTATGTTTTATGGCGGGTGGCATCCAACGTTAAGGTGCAATACCGCCACCTACTATGCTGGAGTGTGAACCAGAGTATCTACCCAAACTTAATACAAAAAAAAAACAAAAAAAAACATACTAATATATATATATATTTAATAAAAAGACTAACAATAATTATTATTATATTAATACAACATCAGATATTTAACTTCCTTTAATGAGATAATTTAAATTCTGTTTATTAAGCCAGTTTCCTTCAAAAACATAATTAAAGAATGATAACCTCCTGATTGTCCAAGTATTTGCTCAACAGTTAATGGGTCCTGTAGTGTCCTTCTCAATATTTCTCTTTCTGTATTATACTTTCGGCAATGACATAACACATGCTCCACTGACTCCTCCTCTTGACAATATTCACACAGACCAGTAGGATGTTTCCCAATGAGTTGTAATGTCTTATTTAATCTTGTATGACCCAGTCTTAACCTTGATATTATGCTATCTTCCAAGGTATTTCGCCCTGTCAACCTCATTCTTCCCACATCTTTCTGAATATTATAGAGATGTCTACCCGTACTACCATTGTTCCATTTGTTTTGCCATTTCCTTATCATTTCACTTTTAATTATTGTCTTTATTTCTGTTTTACTAAATAAAATGTCCATTATATTTTCCTGCTTGCTTGCTTCCTTTGCTAATGAGTCTGCAGTTTCATTGCCTTTAATTCCCCTGTGCGCAGGTACCCACATAAATGAAACTATTATATTTAACATTTGAAGCCTAAAAAGAGTTTCATATATTTCATTGACTATGTCCTGCCTACTCCGGGATGAAAATGACTGAATTGATAGTAACACTGAACTTGAATCTGAACACAGAATTACTTTGTTTAGTTTCACTTGTTCTACCCATTGTAGAGCTGATGCAATTGCAATTAATTCCACGGTATAAACTGCCAGGTAATCTGATGTTCTTTTATTAATAGATACTTGTAAAGATGGAATTGTAAAAGCATACGCAGTTCTTCCTGAAGGATCTTTAGATCCATCTGTATATATTGCTACATAACTCTGATATCCTGTCTGGATTCTTTCCTCCACTATACTTGGCAGATTTCCTGTATCCTTAAAAAGATTACTATTTTCTAAAAGATAGAAGTCAACAAAAACAGATGGAAATAACCATGGAGCAGTTACTGTCAATGGGACTGTAGGGATGCATGCCACCTGATCTAATCCCATTTTCCTTGCTATATCCACTGCAATCCAAGCAAAACATTTATTTTTGATTCTCTCACTCTCCCAACATGGGAGAAATACCTTGGTGGTGGGGTTTCTAGCCTCTGTATGTCCTTTTAAATTTGCCCAATAATTCATCATAAGCTGCTCCCGTCGGAAACACAATGGTATTTCCCCCATTTCCACATGAAGAGCATCAACAGGAGTCGATTTAACTGCACCACAACACATTCTCAGCGCTTGCGCTTGTATAACCTCTAACTTTTGTAGTGATGTTTTAGATGCTGACCCATATACAAAACTCCCATAATCTAACACTGATCTAATCAATGCTATATATATGCCTTTCAATGCACCTCTGCTTGCTCCCCATGCTGATCCGGTTAAACACCTCATAACATTTAACACCTTTTTGCATTTATTTACAATATTAACAATATGCTCATTCCAAGTCATTTTGGAATCAAACCACACTCCCAAAAACTTAAAAACTTTAACTTGTTCAATTAATTGCCCATATAATCGTATCTCCATTCCATTGATTTCCTTTGTTCTCTTTGTAAAAATTAAAGATTTAGTTTTTTCTACTGAAAATTTAAAACCCCATGCATAAGACCATTTTTCAACCACATTAATTGCTTCTTGTATCTTTATTTTAATATGTACAGCATTCCTTCCCCTTTTCCATAATGCTCCGTCATCTGCAAATAATGAACGACTGATATCAGGTGGAACTTGCGAAAAAACATCATCAATCATGATGGAAAAAAGCAGTGGACTAATGACACTACCCTGAGGGGTACCGTTTTCAACCATGCACTTCCTTGAAAGTGCTGCACCAATTCTCACTCTAATAGATCTACCAAATAGAAAATCTTTAATCCAATTAAAAACTCTACCAGAAATTCCCATTTTATTTAACTTAATCATTACTCCCTCCTTCCACACCATATCATACGCCTTCTCAACATCGAAGAAGACTGCCATAACAGATTCTTTATTAGCCTGCGCTTTTTTTATATCTGTTTCCAGGCAGACAACCGGGTCCATTGTTCCTCTCCCTCTCCTAAATCCACTTTGATATGGTGAAATCATTCCCTTTGATTCCAAATAAAACGTCAATCTTTCAGTAACCATCCTTTCCATTACTTTAACCAAGTGCGACGTTAGGGCTATTGGTCTATAGTTTGCTGGCTTTGAAGGATCTTTCCCTGGCTTCCTAATGGGAATAATCACTGCTTCTTTCCACACACCAGGCAGTTTCCCCATATCCCACACTTTATTATATAGCCCTAAGAGTTTAAAAGCTGCTAATGTCCCAAGATGTTTTAACATTATATAGCAGATTCTGTCTTCCCCTGGAGAGGTTAACCCAGATCTTTCTATTACTCTCTTCAATTCCACCATAGTAAATGGAGCATCTAAAATACTATTAAACTCCTGTCTCCTCTCCAAAATTCCGGGATGAGCCTCTCTAGTACTCATTATACCTCTTTTAGCTTCCTCAGATAAATTATCAGAACTATGTATTTTAACTAGTTCTTTTGCAATCATTTCTGCCTTTTCCTCATCAGAAATGGCTATCTTCTCATCCTTCTTTAATACTGGGTACTGGAATTCCTTTCTAATTCCTCTCATACTCTTGATCATTCCCCACACATCCCCAACCGGTGTTTCTCTTCCTATTTTATTACAAAAGTTTCGCCAGCTATCCCTCTTTGCACTCCGTATTGTTTTCCTGACTTTAGCTTGGGCTTTCTTATACACAATCAAGTTCTGAAAGCTAAGAGATCTTCTTAATACTCTAAAAGCTTTATTTCTCTCTTTAATAGCACTAGTACATTCACTTGTCCACCAAGGGACTGCTTTCCTCTCCATTTTCCCTTTACTTTTAGAAATGGACTGATTAGCCGCCTCTATTAATTTTGTTCTAATATTTTCCTCAATTTTATCAATATCTTCATTTAAATTTATTTTATTTATCTCATTCTCACAAATATATGAAAATAATTCCCACTTTGCATTACTAAAAATCCATCTCCCTGTCATTACCCCCATCCTCTTATTGCTTACCACTGATAATTGCCAAAAAACCGGAAAGTGATCACTACCCAACGTTGTTTCTTCTAACACATCCCACTCACACCTTCCACTTAAATTCCTAGACACTAACGTTAAATCCAACACTGACGTGTTCCCCGTGCGCACATCTATTCTTGTTCCTCTCCCATCATTTAAACAAATCATCTGCTTTTCCTCTAATAATTCTTCTATAATCTCTCCATTTGTATCAGTTCTACCTCCTCCCCATAAAGTGCTATGTGCATTAAAATCCCCACACAATACTATTCTATCACTATCCATCCCATCCATTTGAACTAACTTATCTAAATCTAGCCTTTTACATGGATTGTAAAAATTAATAATAGTAACCTTCCCCCCACTTGTCCATAACTCTACAACAATATACTCTTGTTCACTTCCTATTTTCACATTTCTAAATGCAATTTCTTCCTGAATAAATGTAGCACAACCCCCACCACTTCCCTCCTCCCTATCATTTCTAACAGATGAATAACCGACTATTCTAAAATCCCAATTTGACTTCAACCATGTTTCCTGAACACAAATCACGTCCGGTTTAATAGGCAACTCATCTATAAACTTTTTAAATTCCTGTCCATTAGCCACCAAACTTCTAGCATTCCATTGCAGACAGAGAACCATTAACCACACGGACCAGCTCCCAACTGCTCTTGACTATTATGGATACTGAGCTCATTCCTAACCTCCTCCCATGTCAATCCTCTAATATCAAGATGTTGTACTGCTGCTTTTACAATGATCTGTATTCTCTCTGTTTTAGATTTAATTTCCATAGTAGCATTAATTACCCCTGCTATAAATGTGACTAGTTTCTTAATATCCACCACCAACTTTTCTTCCATTCCCTGAACTGAATCCTTATCAAGCATCTTACTTGATTTGTTTCTTATTCCATCTCCTCCTCCCTGCCTTACTATCTTCACAGCTTCAGCATACGTCACCTTTCCCTGAGTTTTCACCTGCTGAATTTCTTTTTCCCTCTTCAGGACTTCACAACCACCATAAGCCACACTATGATTTCCACCACAATTACAACATCTTGGTTGATCTTTATGATCACACTTATCATACTCATGATCTTCCCCACATCTAGAACATCTTCTTCTGCCTTTACATGAATTAGCTGTATGACCAAACCTTTGACAGTTGTAGCATCTCATTGGCTTTGGTACATATTCTCTTACCTTATAGCTCATAAACCCTAGGGTTACATTCTTGGGAATCACCTCATCCTCAAAATCTATCATGATAGACTCGCTATCTAGTCTAGCTCCCTCTCGAAAGACCTGCAGCCTCCGGACACTCTTTACATTTCCTCCCTTTAAATTCGCCTTGATTTCATCCATAGATGCACTAACTGGCACTCCCCAAATCACACCTTTACACGATTTGATTCCCCTTCCAAACAAATTTACACTCGTCACTTTATTTTTCCCCATTTCTTTCAACCTTCCAGCCCGCTGCCTCTGCTCTTCATTTCTACAAACAATAAGCAAATTGCCATCTCTCAATACCTTTGCCATTTTAATATCACCAACCTGATTTTTAAGTACTGTCGTTATCTTTACCGGGTTCATAGACAAAATACCCCTCTCCTCAGCAAATCTCAATATAATTTTAAATTCACCATCTACATTCTCTCTTTCCCTGCTTCCCTCTCCAACACCTCCATTACCTCTTATTTTCTTCGACCTGCCTCCTGCTAAGTCATCTCCTCTTTTTTCCTTCAAACTCACACTTCCTAGATTTATATCCATACTTTCCTCACTATCTCCCGATTCAGACTCACCCCACTCAGGCTCATTCACAGCATAGCTGAGCCGACCCGCCACAATTTTCTTCTTTTCTTTCTTCTTTTCCATTTTAGTTAATCCTCTTAATCGATTGTCCACATCCAATCGCTTCTTACTTTCTGGATCATTTGACCATTCACGTTGATAGAATTGGCTTCCCGATAAAGATTTTACCATATATCCGCGGTTTGTTTTGAAGCCACTGTCTTTGTTTCGAATCATTGGTTCGGAGCTTGTTTCAAACTGGCCAAAGTCACGTGATTTTGGCAAACGAGGCTTCATTACGTCATAACTGTAAGGGGAGTTGATCACATGACCAGTGTCTAATATGGTTAGGTGAACTTGGTTCAGTTTTATTGTAAAAGTTTATAAAACATTCGATCCTTCTGACTAATAACACTACCATTTTGTCTACTTTTTGTTTATAGACAGATTTAATGTGCATAAAAATGTGCATAATTAAAAAGGGAGTTCGTTTTAATTATTTGTTTGCCATAAATAAAACTAAAAACACAGAATACACTTTTAATGATGTTTTAATTAAATAATTTATTTTCTTAAAAACATATTTTTAAAACAGTCTTGCTATTAGTTTGTAAAAAGTGTAAAATGTTTGGACAGATTTTGCTGCTTTTACACTATTTTGACCAGCAGGTGTCACCAGCGTGTGGTGTTTCGAACGCTTCGGAAAACTGAATCAATTCACGAAGCAATTGGTTCAATTGATTCAAAGCTTCGAAAAGCTTCGTTTCTCCCATGGCGCATGCAACAGCACGCACGGAACGACGCCCCCTGAATATTAAAAACTAGCATAAAATTCAATACTGCATTCACTGCGTAAATTATAAAACGTTGGAATTGAATTGGGATAATAAAAACAATCCGGAGAACAACAATATTGCTAGGCTAGCATAATATTAGCAATAGCATATTCTCCTAACATCATACGATAATTTGCTTAATAAGTAGTAGTATTATTAGTTTTTAAAAACTATATCCATGCTAGACCCACGTTAGCTTGTTGGACTTCATACGGCGCCGCAAGAACTGACAGGCGAATGACGTCAAAGTACCGCGAGAGCGAGTAGAAATTAGACTACTTCATATGATTTCTCGAATCACTGTCGCGGTCATCTAGCTCTTCGTCAGTCAGTTCTTGCGGCACCAAATGAAGGCTGTTTCTCAATATGCGTTCTTCAGCGATCTTGCGTCCTTGTGTCCTCGCTCTACGTCATCATTAACAGTCGAAGTTCAATTCCGCAAGTACAGAGGACGCGTGAAAATACCCGGATGAGTTCTTGATATCGAGGATGCATAAGCTGTGTCCCAATTCAAGGGCTGCAACCTTATGAGCATTCGACCTTAAAAGGTGAGCACTCGGTCTTTCAAGGTGGAAGCCTCAGAAGTTCGCGAAGAGAACTGAAATGAGACGGTCTAACCTTCGGAGGACACATAATTAGCGTCACCTGCTGCACGCGCCCACCTGCACGTTTCTGACTTATTAAAATAAATATGACATCAGAAAAATCATTAATTTATTTTAGAAATATGACACGTTGGTGTAAATTAAACAGTATACCAAATTAAACAACCTTATAAATATACGCAACATAAAAAGAATATTATTAACACAAAACATAACTCATAATACTAAAACAGTGACAAGAAAAAATGTTTTCTGATAAATACTCTTTTATTTAATAAAGGTTTTAATTGTTTATTTTAGAATATCCACCCATTATATGCAGCCGTTGCAGACGCGCAATGACTCTTGGGATATCCTCGGCTGTTAAGGATCCATTCGTTCTATCCTTAACAGCGCGGAGAAACGAGGACGCATTTTGAGGCTTCATTCTAAGCATCCTTTGAATTGGGACGGCCTTACTGGCCTTAAGTCGCGCTGCTGTGACGCAATCGGTCTTAAAATACGTCCTTAAAAGGTCGCAGCCTTTGAATTGGGACACAGCTAGTAGCCGTTTCTCAATGTCAAGGATACTTCCTTGGCAGGACTAGTCCTTACAAGTCACTTCCTTCAGAGGCGAGGCGAGGCTCCTTTTAAGCATTCGGAGAACACGTTAAATGGAACAGGCTAGCAAGTGCACGTCATTACGTCATTACGTGATTGAAAGGTGTGCTTTCGGTGCTGCGCGCAGAGGATTGTGGGTGATTTCAGCGCGTGAAGAGCGCGAAGGATACAAATTTGCATCCTTTCCTGTATATGGGATATTTGTCGAACGAAGGACTCAGTCCTTGGCTGAAATTTCGAGGATCCTCGACATTGGAACAGTCCTTCGACGGACGTCGATGACGTAGCATCCTCGAAATTCTAACTTCCGAGGATCCTTCCTTGACATTGGGAAACGGCTATAGAGTGCATCTGGGGAGGTCACGTGACCAGCAGGAAGATCGCACACATCTCAGTTCTCACAAGTGTGTTCTGTGTTCTCGCGACCTTCTGAGTTCGTTCTTCCGAGATCGCCTGGCAAGACCAGTCTCCACGAGAACGCAAGTCCGTTCTTTGCGTTCTTGGTAGTGATGGGTAAATGAAGCATCGAATCAAGCACCGATACTTCCCTTACTGTTTCGAACCATGATTCGAAGCCTCAACGAGGGTGTCGAAAACAGCGCCATCTTTTGGTTAATAAAACATATAGCACTTGCTTCTGGAAAAAGCTCCGTCAGTGAAGCAACAAGCTGATGAAATTCAGATGAATATTAATATTATGTGTACAAATAAAGCTTAGACAACATGTGTGTGAATGGTCAATATAATAAATGTATTTACTCATTAAAGGGTGGCAATAAATTCCAGTTTGAGTTAACATTCACATGATTCAATACTGTATTGTACAGAATAATGTTCACACGCACATAATAACACACGCGCACACAAGTATAAGTAAATACAATACTATATATACAATAGTATGGGACCAAAATGTGAATAAGGCAAATAACTCATCAAAAACCTCTAGGGTTCGAACCTTCTGACACGCAAAGCGAAGCACGCACGTGACTGAGCAGAAAGTGAAGCTTCGTTTGTCATTGGTCACATGATTTTAACGTTAACAACACAAGCTTCTAATCAAAGCTTCATCTGACACGCCCACTTTTGCTCGACACAAGCTCCGAAGCCTCGCTTCAAACGTAACATCACTAGTGCTGCGTCCGAAACCGCCTACTACATACTATATAGTACGCGAAAAGCCGTAGGCGAGGCGAGTAGTATGTCCGAATACATAGTATTCGAAAAACAGTATGCGAAAAGTACCCGGATGACCTACTACTTCCGGTTAGATTTTGCAGTGTGCATACGATGGACGCTTCACTATCCCATGATGCCCCGGACGAGGAGTTATCCAACGAAGAAGAAGAGGCACGCGGCTGTTTTCGCGCTGAAATCATAGATATGTATATAAAGGCTAGATGGCTCGTCCGCGCTGATGGCCAATTGAGTGGAACGTCCGCATTTTGGCGGCCATCTTAGGACAGGGCGCTCGCTCACTCGTAGCATTGAGTTTTAATGATGCTGGTACTTTTAAATGACCATAACTTGCTTAATTTTTTACCGATTTTCAAACGGATTGGTTTGTTATAAACGTCAAAGATGTACCTATGACACTGAATACGTATACTAAAAATAAATAAAAAATTCATGAAACATGTTAAAGCATCCAGAATTATAGCCACGTTAATAACGTTTGTAAAAAACCAAACCGTTTGTAAATCCGTCAAGAATTCAGCAAGTTACGAGCATTTTAGTTTGCGTATGTCACTCACCTTCCGTCCACAGCAGCAGGGAGCAGCACTATGGCAGCACTGACCTAAGATGGCCGCCAAGTGACGACACAGCTGACTCCGCCTTGAGCCATCTAGCCTTTCACCTTATTTTTCACGACAACAAGGGCGGCGCCATTTCGCTCATTTTGTCAACGTTGTTCCGGCCGCATAGAGGCATAGCAGCTGAGGCAGTGACTGAAGGCGACGTGTTAAGCTTAAAAAGCTCACTCGAGCGCCTTTATGTTTCTTTCTTACCAATTTTAAGCCAACTGAGGAACACCCTTATCCCAATTAATGGTTCGACTACGATGTTCCGGTAACTTTAAACCACGCCGGGTGTTGAAAAGGTGGCCAGTTTCAGGTAAGCTATCTTAGCTAACTTTGTGCTCGTTCGCCTAAAGTTAGATTTGTGAAGTCCGTTCTACAAATACAATTAAGATCAGTAACGTTAGTTTATAAAATGCAACTATTTGAATGGTTTTAATTGTCCACCTATATTTTTATATTTACGATATACAACGAGATATTATAGTACATTGCATTCTTACAGTAGCCCACGTGATTCCTACAAGTTACTGAGATTTCAGATGCTAGAATGTCAGTTCATTTCTCATTCAGATATTGATGATAATGACCTATTAAACAACGTATTATTTAACACTGAAGTTAAAGGTTGTGTGTATAATGTTTTTGTCTCTTTTTAATGCATCTCTCTTACACACTGTTCTGTTTAAGTATGGGTGCCATTTATATATTAAGTCTCATGATGCAAGTTTCTTTTAAATACTAACATAAAACTGTTTATGGTTATATTGTTTTCACAGATGCATTGATGTTTAGTGATGCAGTGGACAACTGTGAGGATGATACAATCAACATGTTCCTAAACTGTGATGCAGAAACACAATGGGAGCATCTATCCGTCTCTGACCACAACTACACTTTAAAATCACAACTCAACCTGAAGCAACCTACATCTGATATGGGAAAACACTGGTGCGGTTTCCCGGACAGGGCTTATCCTGGTCCCAGGCTAAAATGCATATTTGAGCTACAATAATTTAAAAACACCTTTTACTGACATACCTCAACATATATGAGTGCCATTGTTTTGTCACAAGATGCGCACCAGTCTTGTTTTTTTGTAGGGTTTGTTTGTAAAAACTAAAATGTCCTAATATAATTAAGGCCTAGTCCTGTAAACCCTGTCCGAGAAACTGCTTCAATGTGTTGAGCTGGCACAAATGTACAATGTACATATCTCTACTGAGAAACAACCATCTTTGTCAGCTTTAAACAGGGTTGATATTGCATCCATTACACAGTCGCCAAGCACTTTACCAGTACATACACCAACAGCTTCCAGATATACGCTTGGGATCAGCTCCTGATGACTCCGATAAAGCTGTGTCTTAATTTATTGCAGGGTGGTCTTGCTTTACCTGTTGTAAAGTTACATTAAACCTTCATATGTGATCAGATGTCATGCAGTGATATTAAACATTTACAGTGTGATCAGATGTTGTGCATTTTAATTAAACCTTTACAATGTGATCAGATGTTGTGCAATTATATTAAACCTTTACAATGTGATCAGATGTTGTGCATTTATATTAAACCTTTACAATGTGATCAGATGTTGTGCAATTATATCAAACCTTTACAATGTGATCATGTTGTGCATTTATATTAAATCTTTACAATGTGATCAGCTGTTACCTGTCATGCAGTTATAAACATTTACTATGTGATCAGATGTAACCTGCCATGCAGTTATATAAACCTTTACAGTGTGATCAGTTATTATCTGTAAGGAATTTCTTAAACCATATGTGAGCTTTATAGATTCCACTTAAAAGGATTTAAGTCTCCTGATTTGAAGGAATAAGTGTTGGCAAGTTTGCAAATGAATTCTATCATGGTACCACATAAAAACGAAATAGTTATTGGACTGGCTAAGGTGCACATTTGCTATAAAAAAAGACCAAATCACTGTGTAAATATTGGTAGACATACTTTTAATAATTTTCAATGCTGCTCCATCAACTCCTGACAGGACGAGGTAATTAAATATGCCAGGTTACTTGCCGCGGCCGCTTCATATCGTCTAACCACGAGACGATTGATGGGACAATATAAGACTATCCGAGCGTCGTATGAAGTTTTAACCGTGCTCCTAATTTAAAACATTTACAGCAGTAGCGATATTTGTCATTTCACTAAAGTTATAGTGAACTACAAACAATCTTCTAACCACCAAACTAACCACCGAATGCACTGTGCCATATTAGCAGCGGAAGTCGGTTGACAAAATGCGGAAGAGCGAAGAATTAAAAAGGGGCGTGGCGGAATAAGGTGAATACATATCTATGGCTGAAATGACATGACGTGATGACGACGTATGTCACGTGATGTAGCAACATGGCGGATGTAGTACGTCCGAATCTCATTCATACTACCAGGATTCATACTGTACAGTACCTACTGTTTTAACGCCAAGTAAGTAGGTACTTCATCTTATTCAGTACCTACTATACAGTATGCGGTTTCGGACGCAGCCCAGAGTTCTTGAATAGGTTGGTTTCACGTGACGTCACATTGCTGCGGCGCGAAATTCAGATGGAGGGCAGGAAGTAATGTAGCTGGATCTGCTATCTGTAAAAATGCCAATGTTTTGTGTAGTTTACGGCTGCTCCAATCGTTCTAACCGAGAAAAAGGAAAGGGGTTTTACAGAGTTCCAAAGATTGTCGTTCACAAAGGTGAGAGATGTAAAAAGCTCACAGAACAACGACGGAAAAAATGGATTTTAAACCTAAGTCTGCGGCCGGGAGGAGCAGAGTCTGCTAATGCCCGTGTCTGCAGCGACCACTTCGTCGGAGGTATGTTAGCTAACTTCTTTGTTTTTTTTTTTGTGGCTGTGTTTATATAACATAAGGTTGTCGTTAAATGCTCGTTACTTTACGTAGTAATGACTTAAGTTACCGGTAAGTTAGTCTAACATGGACTTTTCAGGCTGCCCTAGTGCTTTGGGTGACGTTGAGTCAGTAGACTGGGCTCCGACGGTCAACCTCGGTTACCAAAAAACTAAGCCCAGATCAGAGGCATCTCCGCAACGAGAGCAGAGGATGAAGCTCAAGGAAGACAAACAAAGACGGTCGGAATGTGCAGAGGCTATGTTGGATCTCCAACAGACAGCTGAGAGCTCCGAACCGCAGGAGCCAGCTGACAACAACTCACAATCCGAGGGCATCATTGGGAATGAGACGTTAAATGAACAAGGTAAATTATTGTACTAAGATGTGCATTATTATTAAATGTTACAAATGTGATTGTCAGAAAATCACCTGTTTAATTGAACCAGAGAACTTGAATATTTTTAAAAATGTATTTCACCAATTCAACTTAATAGTTTAAACTTGTATATTATATATGCAAAGTGACATTTCAAGTCTTGATATATTTGTGATGATTATGGCTTACAGCTTATAAAAACCCTAAATTCAACATTTGAATATTGTGAAAAGGTTTCACCTCTTAAGTTGAATTACTGAAATGAACTTTTTCACAATATTAAAGGGGACAGAGAATGAAAAACCATTTTTACCTTGTCTTTGTTGAATAATGGTAGTCTACCCGCATTCACAAACATACAAAAAGTGCTAAACATGCTAAACGTCTCATAGTAATTCCTCTTTTAGAAATGTCAGCCAGAAAAACGGCCCAATCTGAAAAACTGATGCTTATGACATCACAGGCATCTCCCTGCCCCTCCACTTTAAAATAATTGGCTAAATTTTTTGAGTGGCAGCAAAGTCAGCCAATCAGTAATGAGATTGCAAGTTAAGCCAGTAGGGGGAGCCAAATAGGTGCAAAACCACTTGTTTAAAATCCCCCACCCTAATCGCCCTGTCCCAAATGGCACACTCCGGACTTGTGGTCCTCCTCAGAGTCCACACTTTGATGACATCACGTAGTCCAGACTTTAGGGACCCTTGATGCGAGTCCACGTGGGTGCACCGGAGTCGTATTTTGGGACAGACTCGAGCATCACACCGGAAATAGGTAGAGAAGTTGCGCGTCAGTGTGAACTCCTCCCTTCTGTCGTCTGATTGGTCTGATTGCCCTTTCGCAAGGACTTCTGGGTTGGCAAAGTGCGCGAAGCCTGCTGCAGTGCGGGCTTCGCTGAAGACCACATCAAGGGGGCAAAGGAGGCGCTGATGAGCACACTTCAAAGCGTAAAAATGACAGATGGGACACTCTACGGACTCGTAGACAAGGGAGAACGCGCAATTTAAGGCCACGAGACCGAAAGTCCACATGAAGTGCGCCATTTGGGACAGGGCCATTAGAGCTATCTGAGAGAGGTTTTTAGGAAGCTTCTAAGGCATTACAGACCCAAACAAAAAAAAATTGTCTACATGTCACATCACAGAACAAGGATAAATACTCCGTTCAATCATTCTATGTCACCTTTAAATTTTTTGGAGTCTCACCTGTAACACCTTATGCTCCCCACTGTATATTGCAGGCTATGTAGATGCCGGATGTCAGACTGAGCTAACGATGGATGATATTGAGAAGATGGAGGATATTCTGAGACAGAACACAACAGAGCTGGGAGATCTTCGGACCAAAGCACTGGACGCACAGTTCAACCAGGAGTCTTTTGACAAAAATGAAGAAAAGACAAAGTTCTACACAGGGCTCCCCAACTTCTTGGTTTTATTTTCGATTTTTGAGCTGTGCGAACCCTATATCACATGTGGTCCTATGTCTGTGCTGTCTAAATTTGAACAGTTCATTTTAGTTCTGATAAAGCTGAGACTAAATCTCCCGCTGAAAGATTTGGCTTTCAGGTTTAAGATCTCTCTGCCCACTGCTTCTAGAGTTTGGCATAAAGTAATCGACATACTTCATGATAGGTTAGAATTTCAACTTGAGTGGCCAGAACGACATGTACTTCAAGCTACAATGCCAATGGCATTCAGACAGGCATTTGGATGTAAAGTTGCTGTGATAATTGATTGTTTTGAAGTTTTTATTGAGAAGCCCTCTAATTTTCTAGCCCAAGCTCAAACGTGGTCGAACTACAAGCATCACCATACTGTAAAATATCTGATTGGTGTTGCCCCCCAAGGCTATGTCACTTACATATCTTGTGCCTGGGGAGGGAGAGTCAGCGATGAACAGATCACAATAGAGAGTGGAGTCCTAAAAAACCTGTTACCTGGAGATATTGTTTTAGCAGACCGTGGGTTCAGTATTGGCGACAGTGTGGGATTTTACTGCGCTTCACTACAAATACCTGCATTTACCAAGGGGAGAAAACAGCTGTCAGCGTTTGAGGTGGCAGAAACTAGAAAAATAGCGAATTCTGGTATTCATGTTGAGAGAGTCATCGGTTTAGTCAGAAGAAAATACCAGATTCTGCAAAGCAGGGCTATGCCCATAGAGCACATGGCAACAAAACCAGGTGAGGCACTAGCAATGATTGACAAGATTGTGGTTATTTGCTGTGTTTTATCTAATCTTTGCGAGTCTGTTGTCCCATTAGAGTAAGGAGAAGAGATGAGGGAGGGACATCAGTCTGTTTAAGGGATAGTTCACCCAAAAATGAAAATTGTCATCATTTACTCACTCTTATGTTGTAACAAACCCGCATACATTTCTTTGTTCTGATGAACACAGAGGAAGATATTTTGAGAAATGTTTGTAACCAAACCATTCGTGGACCCCACTCACTTCCATAGTAGGAAAAAAGAATACCATGGAAATGGGGTCCATGAATGGTTTGGTTACACACTTCTCAAAATACCTTTGGAACAAAGAAATGTGGGATTTGTATTTTTGGATGAACTATCCCTTTAATGTTTTCAAATGAAATAATTGTATCCAATATTCAATTGTACTGGTGATATGTACTTTATGTAATAAAACTGATTCCAATTTATTATTGAACACCATGTTCTTGTAGTTATAACAATTGTTGTTCTTGTAAATCTAATCTTGTAAATAAACCACCATGTATTATTCTGTATTCTCCATTGCATTTAATCATAACTATTCAATTCTGTCATTCATTTACTTACTGTCATTATGTTGCAAACCTGTATCAGGGCTCGAAATTGCAACTGTTTTGGTCTCATGTGTGACCGAAAATTAATCTGTGCGACCTTAAAGGGATAGTTCACTTTAAAATGAAAATTCTGTC
This sequence comes from Misgurnus mizolepis, assembly GCA_025389145.1. Lineage (NCBI taxonomy): Eukaryota > Metazoa > Chordata > Actinopteri > Cypriniformes > Cobitidae > Misgurnus > Misgurnus mizolepis. The sequence goes on from JAIFKI010000003.1 coordinate 3,172,174, forward strand.
ATTATTTACTCATCCTCATGTTGTTCTAAACCTGTATGAATTTCTTTTTTCTGATGAACACAAAAGAAGATATTTTGATAAATGATGGTAAACACACAGCAGTTAGTGACTATTGACTTCCATGGTAGGAAAAAAATATTTTGTAAGTATTGTGATAAATGAGTAAGAAAATATTTTGATAAATGATGGTAAGCACACAGTTGACGCTACCCATTAAATTCCTTCATATTTTTTATTCCTACTATGGAAGTCTATGGTCACTTACTGCTGTGTGTTTACCATCATTTATCAAAATATCTTCTTTTGTGTCAGTATACACAGATAAATTATCTGTTGCTCTCTTTACAATTCTTACTTCATGGTGGGGAATGTAAATTGCAGCCCCAGTGCGGCCTGACTCTGGCTCCTTTGATCCATCCGTATATATAAGTAATTTATTTCGATAATTGTTCAAATATTCTTGAACAATTATCCACTGTGGTATTATTCCAGAATCCTTTTTTAACATTTGTTGTAAGCTTATATCTACTAGCGGTTGTATGAATCTCCAAGGTGGTATTAATGATATTGACACAGTGGGGGTTACTTGTATTTGATTAATGTTTGCCCTTTGTGCATTTGTATTCCCTACCCATCCAAAACTATTGAAATTTGTTCTAGCGTGTGTCTCAATCAGCTCCCTTGTTCAGTAGTCAGGGCACTGATCAGGGAGTCGGCCATTTTAAGGGCTGTCTCAATCGCAAAATCCGTTCAGTGCACTGGACCGTTCGTTCCCTAAAAATTCCCACAATGCAACGCAAAAACCAGATAGCATCGATGGTCCCTATGTTCCAACAGGAAATCACGTGACCTTTTCTGAAGCTTGCCAACCGAACATCACGTGATCCAACTCAATAAACTTTATGAAATGTTACAGAACTTTTATAGATGGATTTCAGTCACGTGACCTTTTACGTCATGCCGCCATCTTTAGGACCTACCGAGTACCAGTAGGTTATTGACAAGCATTGGCTACCTTGCTTCGATTTACGGATTTCTTATCTTTTACTGTCTATGATTCTTACGGATATAGTAAAGGGCTACGAAAGACAACATGTCGCATCTCGACTGTCATGAAAATAAACGCTACTTTAAAAAAAATATATCTTGGTTAGGGTGTGATGCCTACCCGATCCCTGATGCGTTCTTCCAGCCGCTGTCCGCTGCTACCGAACTACCACTATTTTACAACATAAGAAGGCGCGACACAACATGAAACTTGGCTCGAAGTATCACCTGGATCTCTACAAATAAGCGCAAGCATTGATTGAGAACATTGTTTGTGTACACGGAGTTTACTAAAAATAAAGGTTTTGTACAACTGACTTTGGCTGTAATGATGTCCGTTCGTCATCTCTGCCAGACGTAAATAATCGATTTCCGAATGTGAATCAATGAATCTCATATGAGGCTCCTTTTTCAACTAGAAGGTCAATATTGTTTTTCACTTGCGACAAAACAACGAATTATCCGTGCATTTTTATGGAACTGTGCTTTAGGAGATATCAATCTTTACTCTCCTCCCTCTTTACGTCACAATTGGAGATCGATACATCTTGACTGGGAAGAAGGCGGCGAGCGGACGCCAAATCATCCAAAGTCAGTTGTTCAAAACCTTCTTTTTAGTTAACTCTGTGTTCACAAACAATGTTCTCAATGCTCGACTTCACGTGTAGAGACATAGGCGATACTTCGAGCAAAATATCATGTTGTGTTGAGCCTTCTTAGTGTTGTTAAAATAGCGATTTTGATGCTCACAGCATATTGAAGGCATAGCTTCTAGTTCTTTTGCGACCACTTCAGGTCCTCAAAATGGCGGAAGCCAAGAGAGTGACGTCAGCTGATATCCATGTATAAAGATAAACGTTTGTTTTAGTTGTAAATATAAACACACATTGCTTACACAGTAAGGGACCACAATCTATTCAATATTTAAAATATTTATTTAAAATTGTAAATATATTTATTACATTTCAAATGTAATTATATGCCTCCAATTTTATGCACAGACATCTAAGAGAATAATGACAGCATTTCTCACAATGTACTGTTTTTAAAATTAAGTCAGAGAGATGTTGGTTTTGCCGGTTGTTGATGAGTAACAGCTGTGAGTGATAACAAAGCGCTTAAGCAGCCACGTGACAGAAAAATAAGTGAACATTGTCCCAATGTGAAGTGAGCTAGGGTCCTTACCAGTGCCAAACCTGTGTACACGATATACTGATTCACTACCTTGGGAGCTAGGGAACGAATTGAGACACACGGTATGTCCAGCCACAGCCGATGACCAGTCGCCGTATTTATGACATCAAAGTATCGCGAGAGCGTTCCGAAAGCACAGCCTCGGACCAATAAAAAGAGTGCTAGTGAAAGAAGGCAGGTTTATATGGTTTGATTGACACGCCACGAACATTAAAAAGTTAAATAACATAACAAACAACATTTAAAGATAGATACCGCACTGTTTCTGACTTAATTTATTCATGTGAAGTAAGGTTACAAGATGTATCCGTTGTCGGTTTTTAATACATAATAACAGATTCCTCCTTCCTTAAAGCAAGGTTAGATCCTAGTTTTGCAGTCTATGGGTTGGTCTGGTAAAGAAGAAATGAAAGTGAAAGTTTTGTTGCTATTTCAGAGTAAGCTTAACGCATAGACAAAGACGAAAGACATACGTGGCATTTCCTATTTGTTTATTTGCAAGAATCGTATAAGGTATGTTTTTCTTTTTGTAGTATTTCAAATAAAAATCTAATTTGTCGATATCGAGAAGACATTTAAATTGACAATTTCACATACTTTTTTTGAGTGGATGCGCGTTGTCATTACAATACGTAATCTGCTATTAAATTTATATAAAACACCAGTTAAAGGTATTGACGTAGGCTTAAATGTTTTTAAAAGGTAAATGTTTACGTATTTGTTAGACATATGTAAATTGTGCCTACGTATGTTGTCTTTACAAAGGTAGAGTTATTTTAAATTGTAGTGTATAATGTACAATTAATATTGATGAGTAATGCCATGTCAAAGATTGAATCATAATGAAACTAATGGTTGAAATCAAGCTTTGATGCTCCTAGTGTCAAAATGAGATTATGAGACTTAAAGGAAAACACCACTGTTTTTAATATTTTACTGTGTTCTTACCTCAACCCAAACGAAATAACACATCCCTGTCTTTTATCAATGCGTGCACTTAATCTTTGTACAGCGCGTCGTGAATGTGTTAGCATTTAGCCTAGCCCCATTCATTCCTTAGGATCCAAACAGGGATGAATTTAGAAGCCACCAGGCACTTCCATGTTTTCACTATTTAAAGACTATTACATCAGTAGTTACACGAGTGAGTATGGTGGTGTGATGATGTTTTTAAACGGATAAAAGATGAGAACTATATTGTATGGCAGAAAAGGCACTAAGTTTGCAAAATTTCGACCTCGGGCGCAGTAATATTGATGGAAGTTTGAGCGAGAGGGGAAGTAGTCAGGAGTGATGTTGTTACTGCGCACCGAGGTCAAAGTGCTGCAAACTAAGTGTTCTTCCGCCATACAATATAGTTCTAATTTATCCGCTTAAAAATTCGCCACCTTTTGTGCCACCATTCTTATTTGTTTAACTACTCATGTAACAGTCTTTAAATAGGGAAAACATGGAAGTGTTTGGTGGCTTCTAAATTCATTCCTGTTTGGATCCTTAGGAGTGAATGGGGCTAGGCTAAATGCTAAGACATTCACAACTCGCTGTACAAAGTTGGCTGGTCGGTGTATATGGTTTGTTTTGATACCCATTTCAATGACTTAAAATGGAAAACAGTAATAATGAAGATTTCACTGGTAACATAATTTTTTTAAATTAACATAATATTTATTTAATTATTTATGCACTTAATCCACAGCATACACCACTTTTAATCAAAATGTCCTTCATCCAATTTTTTGGCTGGGAGGTGCACTATGACGAGGACAGTCACCTTCAGGCAAATCAGGAAGCCAAATCTGGCAAACGTTATACCATGTATCACGGCACCAAAGTCCAAACAGCTCAGATGATCATACAAAACGGCTTCACGCAATCATCAGATGGAATGCTGGGACCTGGAGTTTACGTGAGCCGCAATCAAAAGAAAGCAGAACGCTATCCGCTGAACTCCCCACCTACTGACAGAGTAGTGCTTAAATTAAGTGTTGACTGCGGAAAAATCAAACGAATCGATAAGGACAACCATCCACTACAGAAGACCTGGCATAATGCTGGCTACGACACCGCTTGGGTCCCACCTAATTGTGGCATGAAAGCTGTGCCTAGTGGTCTAGAAGAAGACTGTGTTTGGGACCCACAACGAATTGAGGTCATAGATATTGCTTTAGCACCAAACACAGCCATCCTAAATAATCTCAAGCAGCTCATTACTTCAAACCCAAAACGTTTCTCCAAATCTGCCAACTCGGGTGCTTGTCAATATTGTAATGGTAAACCTGGACCGGCACATTCTGTACAGGCCTGCTGGGGGTGTGGAGATACTGTCTGCACTCTTATGACCAAACACAAGTGTAATACCTGGGGCTTTATGTAAATATAAATGTTGTATATGTATAAGCTTAAATCATGAAGTTTATTTAAACTGAAAAGTGGTTAATCAATATAAGTTTACATTGTTCTTTCTTCAAACCTCTCAGGGAAGTGAAACATCTATGCCACATTTGTATCATTTACTTTTTCTTTCTGTGATTTGTTTGCTAAGCCTGTTAGAATGTGAAAAATGTATTTCATAATCATGTTTTTCCTGCTTCTTTTCTCAGGTTAGACAATATTTCAACACTTCTTTCTTTCAATCATTTAAGATTATAAAATGTAGTACTGTAAATCTTGGTGGTTTATGCAGTATAAGTCAATATTTGATATTAAAGACCAAAGGGTTTCCAAATGATGTTAATTTGGATAAGGCTGACCCACTGGTGTGTTATACTTTGGTATTAAACTTTTATGACTCTCACCTCATGTGTCCTGTGGTAGTATTACTTTCAGAAGTTCAGAGATCCTGTACAGAGATACACACTTCATTAGTGCATGGCAATTCAAATGCCATGTTCTGAATTTGACTCAATAGATTCAATAGGGCAGTTTAAGAAATAGCAATTTTCCAATGTGCATTATTGCAAATATACAGAATGAATTGTTTTAGAAAATGTTTGTTTTGTATGCACTGAAAGAAATTATTAATTGAATTTGCTCAATTTTTAAGGTAAGTGGTAAATTTAAAGTTGAACTTTTTTGTTGAACTGTTTTTAGTTACCTTAGCACAATTAAATCAAGTTGATCTGTGTAAAAAATGAGTTAAATTTACAAATGCTACTATTATAATCATGTTAGTTCCACCTAAATTTCAAAATATAAATTTATAATACAGCACACAAGCTAGCTAACCAGCTAATTTTAATTAAAACTGCATAAAATAACCTGTTATTTTGATATTTACTCTCATTATTTAGTCTCATGTAAAGCATGCTGGGAACTGGAAATCCCCACCCAGTTTTAGCAATATTGGTTTAATACAACACAAATTATTCATGTAGTCCCAATTGAAATGAGTCAAGTTCACATAGGTTGATTTAAAACAACCACTTTTCATTAAAACCAAAAACGATATTGTATTGGAATACATGTGCAAATTTTAATTATTTTACATTTAATTATGGTCAGAATAATTTTTTTCAGCGTATTGTAAGTATGCAAAAGAAGATTTGTACTAAAAAGCCAGTTTCAAACGTAAGAAAGATGAAGGTAACTGTAAAATAATGTTGTAGTTGAACAGCATTCGTAGTAGTATAAAGAATTTTTGCAATGAATCGGGTAACTATCAAAAACAGTAATGCAAACTGGGCATATCAGAGTCCCAGACTAAAATACATGTTTGAGCTGCCTTAATTTAAAATTGTCCTATAATAACATGTCTTAATTTATATCAGTGCCATTGTTTTGTTTCAAGATGCACACCAGTATTGTTTTTTGTAAGGTATACTGTAAAAATGTCTGTAAAAATTACAGTATTACTGGCAACTAGCTGCCAGTAACTTACTGTAGATTTTACATTGATGTTATTTACTAGCAACAGTTTGTTCAAAGTTAAATGAACATGAAACACTCCACAATATGATGTTGAGTTGGTAAAATATGCCACCCAGGCCCAGCTAATGTAGCATGTATTTGTGGGCAGTGCAGTGATATTGTATTTTTCATAAATTTGCACAGATAATTTTTGTTGCACATAAAATTTATTTGTTGCATAGAACAGAATACATTTATCTCATTTTAGTTCAACGGTGTAACTTTATTGGACCTCAGGCTGAAGGGACGTTTCACCATGTTCCACTTTGTTTGAAAGAAGGTCTTCACTGTTTTTGCCTTCATTCCAATGGTTTCTGAAAGTTTTGTTGTCTCAGAAACACTTTCAGGTGAGGGTTCAGGTTCCACCGGTCCACATAGTTTCACAACATCTGATACCACGGCCTGGATGACATCGCCATCTGGGCTCCCTGCTGTCAAACTTGTAGATCCCTCTCCTTGAAGTGCATGGACTAGGTTGTCATATAGGTCTTGCCCAAAGCTTTTAACCATGGAACGGTCCGTCATAGTTTTGGAGACCTCCTCTGTTTGACTGGGGGTGTCAGCGTACAGTGGGACATTTGGGAGATCTTGATAAATGTCCTTTTGACTGGCAATGCCCGCAGTGCCTGAATCAATGACTTCAGATGCAGTGATGCAATAAATCGAATAGGCTGGTTCTTTTTTAACCAGTCTAAGCGTTTGATTGCCCATGACTATCACCACCATGTTGTCTTTCATTTGCGTATTCTGAGCTGCCATCTGTAAAAGGAAAAACAGAAGGGAATGTTTAGAGACTAGCAAATTTCATTGTGGATAAGACTAAATAATACAGGTTGCATTGTTTCTGCTTAAAAAATGTGACTTCCACAAAACATTACATTCAAATCTTTTTAAAGTTATGCTGCTTTACTCCATAAACCAATTAACAAATATGTGAAATTAGGGTGACCAAAATGATTATCTTGTTTTGTTGTAAATATGTTTGTACTTACTTTGCTTAAAAACGACTCGATCAGTATGCAGATTGCAAAGTGTATTTCTGTAACCGAGTGCTGTTTGTTTAGATTGGCAGTGTGATGATGACATCATAACACATTCTACAGTGATGTAACAATAGAACCATTCCACATGTGTGGGCTGTGATCCATAACTGGGGAAATTAAATAATTTGCTATAAATTATAAAACTGCAGTATGATTAAAAAATTACTTATGCAGACAATTTGAGCCAATACAGACAAGCAACCTGTCAATCAAAGTGCAACCAGTGTCGCCAATTTAGTGTCGCTTCATCACCCTTTTTAGTAAAAATGAAATAAATGTAAATACATTAAATAAAAATGTATAGCAACAAATCTAGTGACTTTTGGACAACCATTTGCTTTATTTAGTCAATATTATTAAATAAGGTAGGGAGGGCTGCAAGGACATAGGTCTATATAAAATCAGACTTTGTACTGTATTCAGACTCTGTAAAGGTAACCTACAGAAATCGTCCAAATGATGAACTATTTAATAAGAACTAAAATAAGAATATCAAAATAAAGTAATAAAATAATCAAAGTACTCCTGCATAGCTCAGTGGCAGAGAATTGCATTAGCAGCACAAAAGGTCATGGGTTTAAACCTAAGGAACACATGTAGGAGACAGATGGGCACAAAGTTACAAATGGCACTATCATTCAAAAAATATTTAAGTTAGATCAATTTTTCTTTAACAAATTTTCTTTATAGACCTATCGTTATCGTACAATTACACCGAAAGTGACAGGAGTGGAAACTTTACCCCGTAGGTGGGGTTCATTGTAACAAACAGAGGGTTTGTTGTAACACCTACTAGAATTTTTTTTTAAACACAAATAATTAAATAAAATTCTGTCTATATACTAAATGTGGATATTTGTTTATATATATATCTGCCTATAATGGATAGATAACCATCCATGACCCTTCATCTAACCATCCTTGTATTATGCAGCAATGGATATAGATTTTTTTAAGTGCTGCACAATTAAAATTAAAAAAATTATAATTGTGATTTATTTCCCCTGATATTGTATTAACAGTTATCATTTTGATAAATAGTATTTACATTGTTTTCATTTCATTATCATTGTATACCTGAGGCTTAATTATAACACTGTGTGACAACTAACCCCGCTGTGTAAAAATGTTTGCAGTCCCAGCTATCAGTTACTAGGAGCTGCTGACATGTTTTAAAATGGCTTTATGTTGTAGGCAACAAGACAATGATTAAAATAATATAAGGTTAGATATGGTGACTTACACACCAAACTCAGAAATAAAAAAACCTAAAAAAAATAAAAATAATATTTTTTTACTTTCATGCCTCCAAAACGCACTTTGTTCATTAACTTAATCAAAACTTTTCACAAATTCACAGGAGATCTTCTGACAGTAAGAGAAAAACATCAAAATCACAGTTTGCTCAGCCCTTTAAAAACATGTAAAGTAGCCGTGTAACAATTAACCCTGTGTTAGTTGGTGCCCCACTCACCCCTACTAATAAAAACTAAAGCTTATACTGCACTGTAAGTCGCTTTGGGTAAAGCGCATGCCAAATCCATTAACGCGAATGTGCAAAGTAACGGAGCAAGATAACGCAGTTAACTTAAGTGTGGATTGGAGTTTATAATTGATGTGCACATTTGCTAATGATCGTCTGACGACAACAATGCAAATAAGATCGGTATTGTTATTGAGGGCCATGTTAACTAATGGCACATTATTTATTTAAACGAATGTCTTAATGCTTTCCTGTGGTGCAAACAAGGTCCTATTCAACTATCGGCAGACATGGGTATCGCTGACTATACTTGTTGATGGGCACATTATTTAAATGACTTTTTGAACTGTGATGTCAACCTATTTAAATTGTACGATATGCAAATATCTTATTTTAACATCAGCCATAAGTAGTTTTACATTATCAAAGAACCTTGTAACATACCACAAACCATAAAAAGTCTAATTAAATAGTTTCTTTAACAAATACTTGCTGATAGTCTGCTGTAGGTGAACACATGAATGGTAACCACACTGTATAGTTAAGCTTTTGCTTAACAGTCTAATTCGGTCTTATGCAATAACAATAAGATTTAACATCTGTGTACTGTGTTAACAAAGTAAGTGTACACTAAAACTTCATTTAAACTATTTTATTTGTAGCAAACAAACACAATATCTTACAGTTGTTGTTGTTGTTGCATGAACAACTGTTCCAGAGCATTTCTTGCATCTGACCCGTCATCATCACCAACGTCACAAGGTGGTCGTTCAAGAACTTTACCACCATCAGCACCCCATTCTGGCAAAAATCTGTCCATGCGTAATTCGCACAGGTTGTGTAGTGTACAGCATGCCTCCACCATGTCAATAACAAGATTAACACTGCAGTTATTTTTCTTACTCATACACCTCCACCTCCCTTTCAACCTCCCGAATGCTTGCTCAACCACACAATGAGCTTGATTTGTTTTTGCATTGTACAGTTCTTGTCCGTCAGTAATCCTGCCAGTATCAGGATATGGTTTTAACAACCATCTTTGTAACGGGTAAGCCGAGTCACCAAGAATAAAGTAGCCAACATCAGTTCCGCATACGTCTTTAACTCTGCCAGAAAATGCATCGCTAGTTGTGGCCCAAGCCCAAAGGTGTGACTTTCGGAGGACACTAGAGTCGTCTTTGCTCCCAGGTTGTCCGATATCCAGGTCCCAAAACATCCCTTTACCATCCACAACTGCTTGTAAAATGATGGATTGCCAGCCTTCCCCATTGTCAAAATCTGACTCGTACTGTGAAGGTTTCAGTATAGGGATGTGACAACCATGTATAGCGCCAACGCATTGGGGAATTCCATACTTCTCCTCGAAAAAATCTGCTATCTCGGACAGTCTGGCCCGGTCGGGTGTTTGGATAAATTTTGGCCGAAGAATCGCAATCACAGCCTTGCAAAAGTCATGCACGCAGTGGCATACAGAAGTCCGACTGACAGCAAACAGGTTAGCCACCGTGCCGTACTCGGAAGACGATGCCAGTTTATACAAAGCAATGGCTATCCGTTTCTCCAGAGGTATGCATAGTCGATATGACGTGTCTTTTTTCTGTAGTGCAGACTTCAGAGTTGAACAAATGTATGTGAATGTGTCTCTGGAAACTCTGAAGTCCTCCAGCCACTGGTCATCTGTGAATCTTTGCGCGGTGTTCTCCCACCAGTCACCTGTCCGAGGGTAGGCCCACACCCTGGGGGGACGCCTTATATTGGTGTAATAGTGATGCATCATCTAAAAATATTATAAAAAAAAAAAGGTAAACATTAGATCAATAATTTTGTTAAATATATACAAGAACACAGTAAACACATACGTAGCAAGAGATATATGAATCATCTGTAATATAATGAGAGTTAAACAGAAAATTACATCTGCACCATTTTACAAAGAATGAATGGACCTGAAAATGTCAAATGGGGTAACCGCCAATTGCGCCAAAGAATGAGAAATATTAAATATTATATCCACCTTGATGGAATGTAAGCATAATCATCAAAAAATTAAATAGATTTTTATTAGTTATTTCTAAATGTACATTTTAATGCGTTTTTGTAATATTTGTCCTGACATGCTGAAAACAGCTCTGTTTTATAAATAATATTTGACAGAATTATTTAAAAATGTATGTAAAAAAATCATATTACACTAAACTACATGATTATATTTTATCCCACATTTTTTATGAATATATAAAAAAATACTAGTTACAACAATTGACACGGACCGGTTACACCACATTAACACGACATACACTTGTAAAAAAGTAATCTGCAAATTTATTTTGAAATTTTAACCTTTTTACAAAATTAATGTCAGTCAATGACCCATGTAACACAATCTTGCTGTATTCCTTTTATGGGCAATTTCAGTGCAGAAAGTACAGTGGAAGTCCTTATATGGGCACTTTAACCTGTATAGCGCACACCAACCAACAACTAACACGAAATCAATGCACCAAAGAAGTATTTTGTGAGGGAAATTACGACTTGTGCTCCTTCCCAAATAACCCAGCATTATGGAAACACAATGGATATAGTTTGTTTATCCGGGGTAGAAGTGGAGTTGTGCACGTGTGTTTGCAAAGTCCATATAAAATGTAAACAACACGAACATGTAGTGAATCATACAAGTCATCCAGAGATAGTGTGATAATGTTTTGTTTGTGTTGCTTGCTCGTGACTCGCTCCGCCCGCGGTAGCTTTAACTTACGCCTCAAGGGTAAACCTGATCTGTCTTTTACAAATCTGATTAAACTAAACACTCTTTAAATATATGAAGGAATGATGTAACACTACTCTATATGTACTCAATATTAACATGAGATAAGCAGAAACAGCATGTGTATGCGAGGCTTTTATCGAATAACAAACATCGGAATGTCGTCGCGACTGGCCAATCAGAATCAAGCATTCTACTAGCGCGTCCAGTAATAACAAGTTGCTACATGTTCATGTCAGCTACGGTTTAACAGTTAGCTATAAAAAAAAGATTACAAAAAGATTTACCGTTGCCATCAACAGTTGTCGTTTTCGCTGCCGTTGCAACTCGCACGCTCGTCTCTGCATCGCTCTCTCGCGCCTCGCAGCCAACATGCGCTGTCTGCGTAAACGCCGCTCAGCGTTTATCTTCTCATTTTGAATTCGTTGCCTCATCTTCCACCAGACACAAAGCAAAAGGAGCAAACAAGCTGCCTCTTCATTTCTCTCCATGGCGACATGAACAAGCTAACACAACTCTTCGGTTCTGGTGGTGATAATATTTACTTCTTCCCGCTGAAATAGGTGGGATTGTTGTGTGACGTTTGATCCAGGGAGCCACCTTAGGGGCGGGGTTTAGTGGTATTGACTCCGCCCTGCCCGTTAAAATCGGACTTGCCCAACAGTGGAAAAGCTGTAGTATCTTGTAAAATGATTACTCAATTGCCATTATATAACGTAATTCAGAATTTTAGTTGATTGAAGCTCATGGTTCACATCTTGCTCTTAAAGCCAAAGAAAGGAAGTTCACTGCTTCTTCTTTCTCACAGGAACAACTAACCTTAACACATAGTAACTACTTAGTGACAACTAGTGGTCAATCTATGCGGTATCTCAAAAGACCATATGGCTCAAAATTTACAACAATCCCCTAACTTCAAAAGTCAAACTTATAGTTTGAGCTTATATTTCTAATAAAAACAAGGAATAGTTTCAAAAAATTCTCTAATACTTTACTCTTATGCTTTTCCCAGGGTTACTTTTTTGATGGATGGATGCTTTTCAGAGCATTTAACAAAACGACAGCAAATGTTTAGTTAAAATAACTCCAGCTATTATATATGGCAACAAATGTAACATCATGCACACGTAACCAGATTACAACTAAATGTTTGTATTTATATTAGAGTGACTACAATCAGACACAAAGTAGTTTGCACATTTGCTGTAAATGTCAAAATTAAAGTCAGCACTTATGTTGCTACTATGCATGTAGTTATAAATAGAATAAAGACAGAAACTTATTTTGTTCAAAAATGTATATTGTATAAGCCTTTATAACAGTAGTTTTAAATACTCATTATAAAACTATTTTATTTTAAAATATTTACATTATTATTCTGAAAAAATCATTTGCCAATTATTTTTGGTGTGGCTTTGTTTATTTTTAATAAAATATTGCATTGCATTTATATATTGCACCACCTTTGAAAATTTTGTTTAACAATATTCCACTTTTGTCTTTTTATTATTGATGTACCTTTCTATATCTCTAATTATGTTTATTTTTTCTTATGTCTTTCCGTTTATTTAATTTCGGTTTACTTTATCTTAAATATAAAACAACAATATAGTACAGAAAAATAATAATCTTGTTGTACCTTGGTGGTGGTAATGAATATAGTAAGATTTAAATATTTACCAGACATGACTGTAATAGTGGTGGCTAAATTTTGTTTGTGCATGGCTAAAACTGTATATGCGATTGCGATTACAGAATTGTAATCTGGCCCAATATAAATTTTTGTATTTTTTAAGTGACTATGAATAAATAAATGAGACAAACTGCTTGTTTTGCTTGTCATTGTTTGCCCCTGGAGTTTCTTCTGCAGTGCTGTTATAAGGAGTCTAGGGGGCGCTGCAGGTGTAGCTTTTGGTTCATGTTATTAACAATAAAATGTTGCTGACATAGAAATTAAGTATCAAATGTGGATTTTTTTCAAGTAGGATTAAATTTAACCAGTGTAAGTAATTGAAACGTGTACAGTTAGTAAAAAATAAAAATGAAAAAGTGATGACAGTGGGGCCCCCATAGCACAGTGGTTCTCAAATTTTTTCGAAGTGCGGCCCCTCTTGTGTACGGTGCTTTAGTCCAATTGCAAATTATGTAGAAAAGTGATCTAAGCGTTTGAAATTAGATTTTTTTACATTACATTATGCCTTGTAAACTTGCAATTCTTTCAGAGTATTAGCATTTCTCTGAAAAAAAATGTTTGTAAGCAAATCATTTTGCCTACTTGAAAGGGAATTATTAAATAGATAGTTCACCCAAAATTAACACAAAAGAAGATATTCTGATAAATGATGGTAATCACACAGTTTATGGCACGGTACGCTCTTAAAAATGCTGGGTTATTTTTAACCCAGCGCTGGTTCAAAAAGGGACAAACCCTAAAATATCTTCTTAAAAAGAAACTCATACAGGTTAAGAAAAACATGAGGCTAAGTAAATGATAAAATTTATATATTTTTGGGTGAACTATTTCTCTAAGGGGCTGTAATCTAGCCTTTCCTTTGAGTTATACTAAAGTCCATAAAATTAAATGGTCCCACATCAGTATTCCAGGCTTTACTGATGAAAAGCATGTACATTCCATTTTACAACCAGTAGATAAACCTTGCTAATATTAAAACCAACCTGGCTTACAATAGATATCTGTACAAATGTCAAAGGTGAATTTGATAGGTGGCAAAACAAAAATTTTGAAGCAAACTGTCTTTTATGTTTACCGTTACACTGTTAAAGTAGTTAAATGCAAATTCCACTTCAATGTTTAACTGTTTTGCTGATCTTTATGTTGAATAATGCCTTTTGCAATGAGGTCTGGAATCTCAACCGCAAGCCATGGTCCAAGCTTAAAAATAAAATACAGATTGGTTATTAATATAGGAGACAGTACTTGCATAATTGCATTCAGTTATACAATATATATTCATATTTATTCAACTTACTCCTAAAGCCATAAGATGAGCCAACCCGAATTTTGGTACATTTCTTGCCCACAGTGGTTTGAAGTGATCTGTCAAGCAGATTTTGCCACCTCTATAATAAAAAAAAAGAGTTTGGAACGATGATCTAATAGAAAAGGTAAACAAAATATACAATTTGTATAAATATCTTATTTTTATAAACATATGAATCACACCAAACCTGTACATCTTTGCCGTCTTTCCGTCCAGCTCAGGAATAGCAACCTCTGGTGCTGTGGCTGGATATGTAACTGGAATCTGGACATTGGGATAAATTTTGTATAAAATATATATTGATAAAATATAAACAGAGGAATACGTTTATGAACTTTTCTACAACATTTTTACATTTAAAATTTAAATAATGTACATTCCCTGCAGTCTGTCAATTAATATGAGGTCATAAAAAACAAATGCATATTGATAACTGAGCTTATATATGAATTGAGAAAGTTACATTTTATTAAAGGGACATTTCATCAAGGCTTTTTTAAGATGTCAAATAAATCTTTTATGTCCCTAGAGTATGTAGGTGAAGTTCTAGCTCAAAATATTATATAGAAAATTTATTATAGCATGTTAAAATTGTCGTTTTTTGGTGTGTCCTTTTAAAGGCAAATGAGTTGATCTCTGCACTAAATGGCAGTGCCCTGGTTGGATAGTGCAGATTAAGGGGTGGTATAATCCCTCTCTGACATCATAAGGGGAGACAAATTTCAATGAGCTATTTTTTCACATGCTTGCAGAGAATGGTTTACAAAAAGTTACTGGGTTGAACTTTTTTACATTTTCTAGGTTGACAGAAGCAATTATAGCACTTAAACATGAAAAAAAGCAGATTTTCATGATATGTTCCCTTTAACCTTAGATAAATTATTACATCACACCAATGTTTAATGCTGCAATAGCTTAAAATGTCATGTCAACGACCCATATATCACAGACTTGTCAATAAGTGGTTGAATTTTCAAAAGTCTTACATCAAATTCTATGTCAAACTCATATTTCAGAAGCTCGTGAATATACCAGCATTTTCCAAACCACCTGCACAGAAAAAAAATATATTTTATGCTTAATAATGAACTCTTAAGACACGTCTATATGCAAACAAGAGACAAATCAGCTAATATAGCAAAAATACTAACCTTGTCCCATCTTTGTTGGACTCTAGGCGGAACCAATCATTATCATCTTTTTTGTTATTTTCAACATACTGAAAAAACCAAAATAATAAATATAACTCATATGAATTAAACATGTACATATATCTGAAACAAATTTACATAGAGAAATGTTGTGTCTATCTATTTTAAAACATATGTCTGCTATCAAAAGTAATGACACGTATCTTATTCATTCATGTCGCTACGCTGCTGTTAGCTTTTTGTTAGTTTTAAAACTCCATAAAAATATGACTTACTTTTATTAGGGACATATATTCTTCTCGAAGCCTCTGAACCCATAACTCTTTGTCTCTTGGTCCTGAATTTGTTTTTAACAGCGGTATTTCAGAGACTACTTTCCTAGTGGCTTCATCTGCCATGTTGACTACGGGAGAAACCAGAAGTGCGTGACACATGACGTCACGGCCTGTTATTTACAATTAGAATTAAAACTAAAATGTCTACCGTATTTAGAATCACATAAATATTATATGTTATTATTTTAAAAAGGTAAATAAGATGAATTCATCATTCAAATATAGGTTTTAGCGTATTTCATCAGGGTGTGGAACTATTAACGGAAGTGTGTTTCCGCACGGAGGTATTTTGTAGCTGCTCCTCTTGAAATAACCGCATTGATCAGCTGTTTCCGCTATCGCTGAAGTCTCCAGCTGTCATTACATCCCTCAGCATCCTTTAATCTTATTTTCTTGCAGCGATCACTGCATTTATATAGATTTAGTTTGATTTCTGTATATATATCGTATCATATTTGCATATGAAGGTATCATATATTAATAGCACAGCACACATTTATTCAGCGTAAGTAAAAACGAGACACTTTCCAAACCTTAAAATGCTCCCAAATGCATGAGTATATTATTGTTTAGATAAGAATTTTAAATCTATTGATAATTATGCAAATCATTTGTAAACGTTACAGTAAAAAATAAAAATGTAAAAAATATATTTTTTATACACTGACTTCTTTTTCATGATGTGGAGTGGTTATCATCATATTGAAATAATTAATGAATCATGCCTCATCTAAAATTATGCATGTGTATTATGCATTGCTGTTTTTAAGGTGACTACAGGTTGGACGAGTGTGACCCTCTTTTTTGGCCGTGTTGGTTCCCATGGGCAGTGTGCTGGCCTTGTCAACCCGTCCGGGGCGTCAGAACTCACCCTTTCCCCAAGAAAGACCCCTGTCACGATGGGACAGAAGAGATGGACGGTTGCCTAACCCGGGAAGCTTTGATGGCCTGCACCGCAGCTGCAAAGGTCTGATTTTTATTTTTTATCTATTAAACTTTTTTCTCAAATTTGTGTTTGTCATATTGTAATTGTAATTGTTTGTGTCAATCTAGATGTATTTCCACAGCAGATTGAAGGTGTAAAATTGGTGATTAACAAGACTCTCAGTAGTTTTTTCAAGGTTTGTTCATATCTTTGAGTTGAATGAATTTACATGTCTAATGTGGTTTCAATACATTAAGGTTTAAATAAGGTTATGTTACACGTTTGTGGATTTGTCTGATCTCAGGTCAGCCACACATTTCACCTTAGTGCTGTTGCGCCATCCACTTATCGATTACACGCTGAACACCTACAATCAGACGCTGACAGCAAAGAAACAGTAAGAGTCCGGTAGCCTCTGGTCCTTCATTTTTTTAAATACATATTTCTAAAATGTATGATATTTACGTAGCTCTCTGATCTGTTTGTTTAGTACTCCCCCATTCTTATTGGTGAAATGGACTCTTCTGGCAGCCTAAATGCACACTCTTTATTTCATCTAAGTGAGAAGATAAGAGCTAAAGCAGTTTTTCAGGTTAGTATTAAAGGTTTAGTCGTAATAGGCTTTATGCCCAGCTGCACTACTTCCTGAACTTCAGCCAGCTCCTTGTTTCCTGTCTGCCATTATTGGACAAACTTCTGACCTCAGTAGTCACAACAACAATAATCAGACACACCTGGATTAATCAGTTTGTCCAATAATGGCAGACAGGAAACAAGGAGCTGGCTGAAGTTCAGGAAGTAGTGCAGCTGGGCATAAAGGCTATTACATGGAATTAAACTTTGTGTCATTGGAAATTTATGTGGATGGACTTCATATTTTGATAGACTCAGCAGGCACAGTTTGTCACGTGGCAGTTTGAGACTGAATACAGGGGCAGTGACTTCACGGCGGCAGTAACTATGGCCAACCCTGATGTCCTGAGAGAATCAGGTAAGATCATGTGAATGCTTATCAGATACCAGGAAAGTGTAATGGTAAGATGAAAGGAATGGCTTTCATGCAAAACAAGTATAGGATAATTGGCATCACATGCTGCGTTGATGACGTGCAGTTTCTGTTCATTAAGTAAAACCGGTAGGCTATAAATCAAAGCAGTGCATTGCACTTTTTGTTTTAAATAAATCAGCTATTAGTTTTTTTTGTGTGTTCTTTTAAATGCAAATGAGTTGATCTCTGCATTAAATGGCAGTCCCGTGGTTGGATAGTGCAGATTAAAGGGAAACTCATTTTCAAGCTTCCCTAGAGTTAAATATGTGATTTGTATCGGTTTGTAATCCATGCAGCCAATTTCCAGGTCTGGCGGTACCACTTTTTACTGATTAGACCATTTAGCATTGCGCTCAAAAATAACCCTTGGTAACTTTCAATAGCATGGGCCTATTTTCAGGCACTGCGCAATATCATTGCGCCTGCAAGTCCTTGATTATTACGCCATTGTACCTACAGAAGAGTCAAGTTTTAAATGGGAAAAATATCGAAACCCTTTGGTTATTTTTAAGCGTGATGCTAATGGTCTAATCAGATTCAATGGATTGTGCTAAGCTATGCTAAAAGTGGTAGTGCCAGACCAGGAGATCAGCTGAATGGATCCAAAACAGTAAAAATCTAATATTTAACTCTAGGGGAGCTGGAAAATGAGCATATTTTAACCCCTAAAAAAGTATTAACCCCTTCTGACATCACAAGGGGAGCCAAATTTCAATGACCTATTTTTTCACATGCTTGCAGAGAATGGTTTACCAAAACGTTTATAATTGGTTGATCTTTTATCACATTTTCTAGGTTGATAGAAGCACTGGGGACCCAATTATAGCACTTAAACATGAAACAAGTCAGATTTTTATGATATGTCCCCTTTAAATCTATAGAATTTGCAGTTTTACAAAGCCCCTGTTCATAGGTCACTTGGCAACTTAAACACAAGGGACAGCTGTTCAATATATGTATTTACATTTGAATAGAGCTGCGTTACCACTTTTTGACATTTTTTTAATAAAACAACGAAATCAGTTGGATAACTGAAAGGCATTAAACCTTTTGTAAAAATCATAAAAATGGTGGCGCTGGCTGGCAACTTTTTTATAAATTAGCCGGTGGGGAAAGAGTTAATTTAACTGGTGAAATATGTCAATGATCTTGTCTACTCTTGGTTGACCTTAATTACTATTTCCACTATTGTTTTGTTTTTTGTAACAGTCATCATGGTTGCGCACTTTCTTCAAAGTGTATCCCCACAGCTGGTACTGGGGGGAGAGCTGGTGTACCACCGCGGTCGTGCAGAAGAAGGTGGCATTCTTACCCTGGCTGGCCAGTACTCGGGTTAGAATAAATATCTGCTTTAGATCGGTGCTCATCACGTGATTGTGTGACAGTAACTTATCCTGTTTATGAAAAACTTCCTCTTGTTTCTGTAAATAACTTGAGATATGAATCTCAAATATTTTCTGTCTCAGGGCCAAATTGGGTGGCAACACTAAATGCTGGTAAGGGAGGCGCGCATGCTAGCTACTACCACAAGGCCAACAAACAGGTATGATGCCTGTAATATTTACAATGGCGTGACGTAGCAGTAATAGTATTAGTAATGCTACAGTTGTTTAAGTAATCTGTGCAGATTCAAGTGGGAGTGGAGTTTGAGGCGAGCACTAGGACCCAGGAGACGACATTCTCTTTTGGTTACCAAATGGAACTTCCGGAAGCTAGAATGGTTTTTAGAGGTAAGAGGAGCAGATGTTTAACCCTTTCTGTACTACACCCTCAATGCTAATCTTGTCCTCTAATTGATCCAAAATTCTGCTAGTTCTGATCCAATCTCAATTTTTCAGGGGGAAATCTGCCTAAAAATTATCCACAATAATTTGCAATGCAATGAAACGACTGCATGCATTTTTTCTTTATGTCAAATTATTCTGACTGCTACACACATAATGTCTAATGTGAAGAGTAAAAATGATTCAACATATTGCGTAGATTCAGAAAATGTCTTTTTTGGGTTGTTTTAAGGAATGCTGGACAGCCGCTGTATCATCGGTGGGGTTCTCGAGAAGCGACTCTGTCCTCTTCCTGCAACGTTAATAATGGGCGCCTTCGTCAATCACAGAGCAGACAAGCTGCAGGTCGGCCTTGGAGTCAATGTAGGTTAGATTTGAACCATAACTCGATAGCGGCACCACTCAAGAACATCCAAATTCACCTTCATGCCTGCCTAATCGGTCCAACTCCGGAGGCTGACGTAGCCTTGTTTGGTTTCCTGGACAGTCGTGGTGTTCATGGCGAGCAGGGACGAAGTGTTTCGATTGCAGACTGGTAACACAAAGACATCCTTGATTTCCTTGATGTTACACTTCTGTCCTGTCTAATAAAGCCGGTTGTTTCCATGCTGTCCTGCAAATAATTTGAGGATTAACAGGATATTCTCCGATTTAAGGAAGGAGACAGCGACCGTCTATGTTGTGGGATGAAGTGTAATAGTCTACACAGTCAGTCATCTTGCCGTAAATGAAAGAGTTTCTTATTGGACCGGATAGCAGACACAAAGGCTATTATTAAGGGACAAGACAAGTCACAAAACTAGTTTATTCAGTACATCGAGGCATTTCCTCCACTGACATGTTCATGCAGTACAGCCTTTTGAATGTAAAGAAAAGGGAATTATGGGGAATAGTGAATGGCCAGGGCTTATCAGAGTGGATTCAATGAACCAGATTCATTCCTATTATTATTTATATTTCATTATGGATATAACAGGACTTTCGGTCATCAAACCCAGAGCTGTGACACATTTGTTAGTGCCCACGCTCGTGATGCTTGGATTTTATTGGCTTACAGTCAAAGAGTGTTTGAATCTTTTATTGACCTCATTACTCCACATTACAATAGTTTCATGTCTGTCTTCACCTGAAAGGCTGCTATACAGTAGATGGTTAATTATAGATGTAAAAAATTCATTAAATAGCAATACATAATGCAAATAGTTTGATGACGTCATCATTGTTGGTAGTATTTAAAATGGGTGATTTTTAAATTTTCCAAATTTATTAAAATGAAAAATAGGTAGCATAACTAAGAGAACAGTAAAATATAAACTGTAAAAATGTGTATATGCATCTGATTTACAAAACTGCATTGGTAGAGATTTTTTTCTGATTTGCCCTCATGGCTTTGTCATAAAGTGGAAAAATTGTGAAATGTGATCAAATGTATAAACAATTTAAAGTAACTATAAGTGGCAGCTGTTACTTTTTAACAATTTAATGTTATGTTGCGTACACACCAAATGCGAAGCATCGCGTTCCTCCCTTAAGGTTACTTGTGGGATTAAATTTCATGCCATTTGAATATTTTCAAAGTCCGCAAATACGCATTTTAGGCGAATCGCTCGTTTTTGCGGCAATCGCGCCACCCAATTTGCGTCATCCGCATCGCTCCCTTCGAGTTCGCATTTATTTGTGTCTTTTGCATTAGCTATGGAATCTACGTGCGCAAATTGTGTAAACGCCCCATAATAATGCATACACACCAAATGCAAAGCATCGTGTTCCTCCCTTAAGGTTATTTGCGGGATTTAATTTCATGCCATGCAAATATTTTCAACTTGCGCAAAGACGCGTTTTAGGCGAATCGCTCGTTTTTGCGGCAATTGGGCCACGCAATTTGCGTCATCCGCATCGCCCCGTGCGAGTTCGCATTTATTTGTGTCTTTGCATTGACTATGGAATCTACGGGCGCAAATTGTGTAAACGCCCGATAATAATGCATACACACCAAATCCAAAGCATCGCGTTCCTCCCTTAAGGTTACTTGCGAGATTTAATTTTGTGTCATACAAATTTTTCGCTTGAGTTGAATATTTTCAGCTGCTTGAAGACAATTGCAATTGCATCGCCCAATTTACGTCATTCGCATTGCCCCACACCAGTTTGCGTTTATTGGCTTTTTTGAATTGACTTTGTATGTAATTTACTCAAGCAAATTGTTGAATTTGCATTTGGTGTGTAAACGCCCGATAATAATGCATACACGCCAATTGCAAAGCATCGCGTTCCTCCCTTAAGGTTACTTGCGAGATTTAATTTCGTGTCATGCAAATATTTCGCTTGAGTTGAATATTTTCAGCTGCTTGAAGACAATTGCAATTGCATCGCCCAATTTACGTCATTCGCATTGCCCCACACCAGTTTGCGTTTATTGGCTTCTTTGCATTGACTTTGTATGTAATTTACTCACGCAAATTGTTGAATTTGCATTTGGTGTGTACACCACATAATGTTGCATACACATCAAATGCGAAGCATCGCGTTTCTCCCTTAAGTTAACTTGCGGGATATAGTTTTATGCCATGCAAATTTTTTGCTTGAGTTGAATATTTTCAAATTGCGCAAAGACGCGTTTTAGGCGAATCGCTCGTTTTTGCGGCAATTGCGCCACCCAATTTGCGTCATCCGCATTTGTTTGTGTCTTTGCATTGACTATTGAATCTAAGAGCGCAAATTGTGTAAACGCCCCATAATAATGCATACACATCAAATGCAAAGCCCACACCAGTTTGCGTTTATTGGCTTCTTTGCATTGACTTTGTATGTAATCTACTCACGCAAATCGTTGAATTCGCATATGGTGTGTACGCCACATAATGCTGCATACACACCAAATGCAAGAATGTGAATGTTTCGCTTGATTTGAATATTTTCAATTGACGGGAAGACGTGTTAAATGCAAATATCACGTGTTTTCGCGTCATTTGCAGCGCCCCACTTTTTGACTTTGTATGTAATCTGCTCGCGCAAATCATTAAATTTGCGTTTGGTGTGTACGCCCTATTAGTATTTTTCTCTAGATGGTATATGAAGTGCATTAGGAAGTAACAGTGGTGTAAATTCACTGTGAAAAGCACAGAAAGACATTTTTTTATTTAACAGGCCATGTTCGATCATCAGTTCCATAATATTTATTCATTTTGTTTGTTTGTTCAGTTGTGCTGCTAGGTGGAAATAATCTTTAACAAATATTTATTATTTGAATTAAATACATGTTCACATTCCTTGTGGACATAAGGTGGATAATGAATATGGTCTTCATTAATGTAAACGGTGTATAATTTACGAGTTGACAATGCTTCATCTTGCTAAAGGTTCTGGGTGGAGGTAAACAGGTGAGATTCCACTCTGCACTTGAATAACCTGTTTTCCTATTTTAGGTATAAGGAGGAGCGGCTTAAATACAAAACACATCAATACTACAGATCGCTAAAGAAGCCTGGATTTTTTGACATATTGTCGAACCTCGTTTATACTGTACTATGTAAGGAATAGACTGAAAGTGTTTGTTTTTCACATATGGAAATATATCTTTGAGTTGACAAACGTTTTGTTTACACCCACTGTCAGCATGCTGCTGGTATGTAAAGCGCATAAGCTGTCCTCAAGAATATTTTGTTTATCAGGAACTAGATTACTAAAAACTGGTGAGTACATCTGCTACAACTGATCAGTTTTATATAGATATGTAATGTTTCTAAGGGTAACTTCTGTATATTAGTGTAAAAGTGAAATTGTTCTGTGTACCTTTAGGTCTAAAATAGGGCTGCAACTAAAGATTATTTTTATAACTGATTAATCGTCCGGTTATTTTTTCGATTAATCAACTAGTCGGATAAAAACATAAATATTTACTCCATTAGACTTTTCACTTATTTTAGCTAAATAAGGCATTAAATTAGGGTATTCACATGTAGAATTTTACTTTTAAAAGTGCAAAAGCCACACACTACTACAAAGTTAGTCTTTAAAATTTGAAAATTTTGTCACGGATAAATAAACTCATTTTCAACTTCAGACCTTGATGAAAATTATTCGCTATTAACAAAATAAATAAGCCATTATGATGTGAAATGATATAAATGAGTTGTTACAGTAATAAAAACCTGGATTTCTCATTGGTTGCTAGGGCATGAATTGACCAATGATTATACTCCAAGCCATGAAAGGAATCATCCAAAAAAGTCCCCAAAAGTTACATTTTTCTATCTCAAAACCACTAGGTGGTGCAATGACAAAATTGTGCATGCAACCTCAGGTCTAATCGAATCGTCTTGTGCCAAGCAATCAGAAGAAACAAGAATTTTGTTTCTAGGACCTACGTGTCTGAAGTTATAAGCAAAAACGTAAGTGCAAATTTGGACTGTTGGTGGCGCTAGCGGGTTTAAGATAGAGACTCCAAATTTGCTGCAGATATTATTTGGACTGTCCTCTATCAGTGTGCCAAATTTCATCACTTTCCTACATACGGTTCTATGGGCTGCCCTAGACCCCCTGTCAGAAGTAAAAAAGAATAAGAACCAGAACAGATACAACAGGTCCCTCCGCAACGTCTGTGCTTGGCCCCTAAATACAAACTCACTTATATTAAAGGATGAAATGAAACCTTTAATAACCAGCGTTTGTTTGTGCTTTTGCTTTCGTCATTATCCTGTCAGTGTTGCCAGATCTGTGTAACAAAACCAGCTCAAATTGCCATTCAAAATTATTTCAAAAGCAGCCCAAATACTAACAACAAATGAATCAAATCCTTTCATCTCTAACCCGCAGAAAAACATTGTTTGCTTTTATACAATTAGTTGACAACTACTTTTATAATAATTTTTTATCGATTAGTTGTTGCAGCCCTAGTCTAAAATGAACCCTGGAGAACCCAATAACCATTTTATTAGCAGCAATTAACATTGGCCAAATTTGACCTGTGGGTTCTCATTCAAACGTATTAAAATTGGCATATTTCTATTTAGCATTTCTACTTATGTTTGTTTGTTTAAATCAAAGTACATTGTAATATTTTTTGCAGGGAAGATGCAGGAAACATTTTCGGTTTCCCTTTTATGAGGGTTTGACGACACAATGAATTGGTTTATAGCCTGCTGCTTCACATTCCTCCACTTATGCCCGATGCCATTTAAAGGTTGTATAAAAACTTAAACAGGATTACAATAAACTATTTTTATGCACATTAAATATTAGTTCTGACGTCAGGAAAAATACCATACCATGTTTTGCACATAATGTATTATTTGTGGTTGACATAATTTATTGTCGTGTTGACAGTCACATTCCTTCTATTCATTTATAGCAATGCTCCTTCCTCCAATCAACCTGACTGTGGAAGTCTTGGATTTTATGGCTACCGTTCGATGGCTTCCTGCACCCGGAAACCCTTCTGGCACAACATATACCTTGGAGTTTACACCTGTAGAAAACATGTACTGTACATTAAATGCCCGTATTTAAAACATCAGTAGCCTAATTGGTTACTTTGTGGTGTATTGTCACACTTCAAATAGATTTTCTGTGGTTAATACTAATATTCACAATGATGATTCAAAAACGATTTATTTGTGTAGATCTGTAGGAAAATGGAATCATTCTGCAAACTGCGGTAACATATCCACGCTGAAGTGTGACCTGACCTTTGACCAACAACCTAATGAACTCTTTGCGAATTATGCGAAATACTATGTGAGGGTCAAGACCATGCTTAACGGGACGAGCTCCAACTGGACAACTACATTAAAGTCTTTTGAGCTAGATGACAGTGAGTACAGAAATGTTACACAAATTCTGAATTAATGCAATATTAATACACTCTAAAAAAAATATTGGGTCAGCATTGAGTCAAAAAAAGGACAAACCCAGCATTTTGGGTTAAATTCACCCAGAAAATGTTTATATTTGACCCAACAATAGGTTAAACGGTGCGGGTTGGGTTCATCCCCTTTTTGACCCAGCGCTGGATTAAAATTAACACATACATGCTAGAAAAGTTTAAGTAAATGCATGACATAAATATTTGACGCTGTATGTTTTTTCTGTAGCTCGTCTGAGTTCCCCGGAGGTTAAAATCTCAACTAATCAGCAGAATATTACCATCATTTTCAGTCATAGGCTGGAATCAAAACGAGGAATAACCCTGGAGTTCTTCCTATATCTTTTTGAGAACGATCCTGCAGGAAAATCTAAGGTAAATGCCCTATGCTGTAGGATTTTGTTGCCATGTTTGTGCAATTTACTACCCTGTAATTTCAAAATGCACATGTACAGTTCATTAATAGTATATATGCACTGTTTTATTTTATAATAGCATCAAAAAAAATTTTTTAATTATGGTATGTATTCACAACTGAATATGTTTCTTTATTTTTTTGGCAGGGTGTAGGACAGAAATCAACCTCAACATCTCCCTACACTTTTCATGACGTGCCTCTTGGCAACAACTACTGCATTAATGTTTCCGCTAGTCATCGAAAGGCCTATCGTGAAAACAACTATAATACAACCAAGTGCTTCTTTCTCACAGGTACTGGACAAATGTCATTTTAAATTTGTGACCCTGCCTGTGAAAACCAGGATAAATTAAAAATCGAGCTACCGCGCCTAGTTTGCCGCTTGAACAGTTTGAATGCATTCACGCGTCTACTTCGCTGTAGAAGTGCGGAGAAAGCAAGCATTTGACACGCGTCCGAGGCGAAAACCGCTTCTTGGGGGGGCAAGTGCTATGCGGTTGTCTGTTTGCAAGATGGCTGATGTTGATGTGCATTTATCGAGAGAGTTACCGGTTTGTATTTGGTCATCTTATGCTGCGTTCCAGGCAACCTGTAAAGGGCGATTTATAGTCGTGCGTAGGTCCTACGGCGTAGCAGCGACGCCGTAGGTTCCGCGTCGGCTTTCATTTATACTTTTGCGTCGCCGTCCGCGTCGACGTGCAAACACACGCGAAACCGCTGGTTGGCAGTAATCACGCGTGTAACCACAGTAGCAGCAGAAGTCGTCACAGAAGAAGAAGCTAAGCAAGTTAACCCACAAAGGAAGAAGAAATAGCAACTTGTTGTGTATAATTTGAGAGGACCAGCAATGATGGAAGTAAATAAACAGCGACTTATGTTGCAGTTTGAGTTAAATCACTCCTCAACTTGGCTCATCTTTGTTTTCACCGTCTCAAACGGAAATACCTATGACGCAGTTTTTTACCTGACGGGAGGGGTTCTGGTGGACCAATCACAGCGCTTGCGGTCCGCGTAGATCTGACGCGCTGTTAAAAATTTTGTGAGGTGCGCGTCAGGCTACGCAGAGCTACACACAGCCTACGGATAGTCTACGCCGTACCTACGGCGTAGGACCTACGCACGACTATAAATCGCCCTTAACCCGTGAATCACGACTTCAAAAGCACGACTCACGACTCTGAACTGGGAGTACATAGATCTAGTACGAGTTCACGGGTGGGAAGTCACGAGTTTGACTGCCGTTCCAGTGCACTTTCACAGGTAGAAGGTTGTGAAAACATGGGTTACAGGCTGCCTGGAGTCGTAAGTCACGGGTTTAAAAACCTGCCTGGATTACTATGGGGGGGAAATTGTTTAAAAAATGTCAGGAATGCCATGGGTCGATAAACGTCACATGAATCAAAAGTGAAATGTGTAACTTACCAGGTTGCCCAATGTCCTCACTGACACTCTGAGGTCCTTTTTATTCCTGTCAATAGAAATAAGAACTTGTGTTGTATAGCTCCGGGAGACTGCTCAAGGACAATATCAAGCGTTCCTTCAGGTTAAATGAGTGATCCAGGCCGGGCAGCAAGCAGGCTCCTGATTGGTTTACGCGGCGCGAAAATCCGCCAAAGTTCAAATTTTTCAACTCGGGCGTCAGCCGCAAATTGCAAAAAAAGCTCAATTCACACGTACCGCGCCAGATGCTCAATTAGCATTATTTGCGCAAACTAGACACGCGAATGAGGCGGAATCTCGTTTACCGCGTCGCGCTAAACGGCTCATTTGCGCCACGAGACCTCCAGACGCACGTCAACGCGTCATCACATTGATTTAACATTGAAATCACTCGCACTTGTTGCCTCTACCGCAGCTGGATTAAACGCAGCATGAGAGGTTGGTTGCAGTTTAGAGTCTCACGGCTAGATGCTGCTAAAAACAAAAAAACTTATTTTATATAAACATTTTTTTGCATTGTAACTTTTCTTTCTTTCAAAATCCTAATAATCTTCATGTGCTTGCAGACTCTTCTGAACGCTCTTCAGGTGGATTGGTGGTCATTGTGACTGTAGTGTTCTTTATTGCAGTTGCTTTGAGTTGTCTTTGTGTTTACCAAAGATGTAGATATAAATATATAATAAAAAATCTCCAGATTCCAGAAGCTCTGGTATGTATATACTTGAGTATCATTGTCCATTACGCATATTTCCTTTAAGCAGGGTTTTTTAACTTTTTGTCGGCCGAATCCTAAATTATTGACTTGAAGTAGATTTCAGTTAATATTTAAGTAATTTAAAGGTGCCGTAGAATGTAAAACTGTATTTATCTAGGCATTGATGAATAATATGAGCTCTGTAGATGATAATGACATATTGTGATCCTCAAATGTGTTTTTTTTTTCTTTTTCTAATGTAAACCTCGCGCATGCAAAAGATCGCTGGAAAACCGGACAATCTCAACACAACACCAACTATGACGTCACAGTCGAGATGCACGCCACAACATTAAATTACACATTAAATAAATTCCAAAGTTGTTACAATGCTAAGTTGGAACTATATGCTAACGCTTGTGCTGAAGTTCTACTATTGACCTTACAGTTACGTTTGCAGGTCCATACTGAAAAAAAACACAACTTTTTTTTCTTCTTACCACTCAGAAATGTCCATTAACAATCTCCAAACATTTGATTATCCCTCAAAATCTGTATCTTCATCTCATACAGACTCAAACATATACGATTTGTTTACACACACACACAGAGAGCTACTGATAGAGCTGCTCTGAGAAACAGCCAATCAGAGCAGAGCTCAACATTATTATTCATGACCCTTTCAAATAAGGTAATAATAGACCATTTCATTCTAAGGGCAAATCCTAGGGTTGTAAATGGACATGTAAAACCGCCTCTAGGTATTTTTTGCACTTAATAAAGTCACATACCTTTCATGTAGATATCAGAGAATAATTTAACTGATTATTTTAATCCATTCTGTGGCACCTTTAATATCACATCTATTCTAACAGTAGTTTTTATTTTTACATAAATATTGTTATTATTACCTGTTATTGGACCATTATCTGGTAAATACTGTACATACTGTATAACCTAACTGTCCATTTTGCATGATCTCCTGGTTTTCTGATATATTACAAACAAAATATATATTTTTTGGTTACTAAGAGTTTATTTAGCTTTTTAATTTTAAAATTATTTGTTCACATTTTATGACTTAATTATTAATTGTTTAACAAACCCCTGCAATTCCCTCGCGGACCACCAGAGGTTTCCAAATAACAAAATTACCCCATGATTTCTTCATCTTTAAGCAATCTGACATACATGTGTCTATCATCTTTCAGACGAACACATTTGGAGTTATTTAAGTTCTTGCTCTTACAAGTTTTTTTAAAGGTAGAAAACAGGGATCAGGGAACAACTTCTGTCTTTAAACCCAAGAAAAAAGTCCATTCATCCTTCACAGAAGTAATCCACATGGCTCCAATGGGTATGTTGCACAGTGACTCACTTGAATCGCATGAGTCCAAGATGGCGTCGTTACCAGAAGCTAGTTATTACAGTTTATAATATGGATATTTTTTCTTACAAAATCGCATAGATTACCTGCAGAAGACCTTTATTTACCCCTTGGAGCTATGTGGATTACTTTTGTGAAGGATGGATGCACTTTTTTGGGCTTCAAAGTCAGAAGTTGTTCCCTGATCCTTGTTTTAAGCTTGGAAAAGCAAGGACATTTACTAAAATAACTCCAAATGTGTTCGTCTGAAAGATGATGGACACGTGTATCTCAGATTGCTTGAAGGTGAGTACATCATGGGGTTTTTCAGTTCAACTCACGAAACCCCTTGCGATTCTTTTGGGAAACCTTGCCTTAAAGGAATTCATTACTTGTACTAACCTTTAATTGTTTCATAGTTTTCAGTTATCATTCACATGTCTTTTGCAGCGCGTCATCCCAGGAACTAAAAGAGTCCTAAAATTTGGTCTGGAAAATCTCCATCAAATTACACAGACTAAGTCGCATGATCTGACAAGCACCGAAGACTGTGTTTCTGCATCTGAGGAGGACAATACTCTGTTATATCATCCGAGGAAGTCTACAAGTGTTATTCTTAATCTATTATCGTTCGATGAGCAAAAAGCTGTTGTTCACCAACCAAACCCTGATGAGGATGCCGAAACATTGAATCCGTGTTTATCAAATTACAAGGAAGCTGCTAATATGGATGTGAGTGAAGAAAACATATCTGAAATTGGCAATGGTTACATGCATTCAGGAGCCACTGTCAGGAGCCTATGTCCTACCTCAAACCTTTTACCGTTTACTGAATCTGAAACACCACACATAAGCACTGTGAAT